>JAGFZM010000030.1:784088-876828 GCA_017657215.1 Limnothrissa miodon
TTGTTTACAAGAATTTCTGTTTCTTTGTTCTTTTAATGTTTTTTTTTCAGTAATTTAATATATCCTCATTTTAGAAAAAAGTAAAAAAGGGAAAATCACAATTACTTATAGCAACTTTTACTTCCTCACGCAATATAATCACAACAACAAACTAAAAATCACCGCAACTTTCATCACATTTTTTGGGAAAAGCTCCCGCAACATCAGGTATTTTAGGCCGCAACAATCACAAAAAAGGCCCGCGAAATCCTGGAGGGACTGATAAGTAAATTTAACATATGACGACATTAAGCTGCATCCGTACATATTCCTATAACTCCGTCTAGTCTTTAAAACTATTGCATGACCCACCTTATTGGGAGAAATCGGATCAAAGTACTCCCAAACAGGAGAAAACTTTGTCTTTTTGTTCTTGTTCATCTCTATTGTTAGTCTTAGTAATACACAAGTTGCGATCCACCGCAAAAAAAACACTTCTGAAAAACAGTCTCCAACCACTGACAAAAACCCACAAGCACATATTCTTCATGGGACATCTTTATAGTCGAGATGCCCCGCCAAAATCAACCTAGATTCAACGCGCCAGCACGGCAAGCACTGGGCAACTGAGGCCTCAACCACCACGTCACGTGATCTCTCCATTTTGACACACGCCTCGATACGGAGCGTCGGCTAAAAATTACGTGAAATGCTCGAGACTTCATTCAAAGTCTCAATACAATCTGGCCATCACTACATGCCATGGAGAACCCACAGGGTCAAATTTGACCACTGTTAATTGCTGCTACTCAAAATAAACAAACAAACAAATAGTTGTCAAATTTCACTTCAAAAGCCCATAGTGCCACTTCTGGCCCCGGCATAAACTCACTTATTGGATGAATATTGAACTGACACAAGCCAGAGTGGTAGTGACAAGATAGCTGACCACATGTGGCTTTTTTGAGCTGGTAACCTAGCCAAACAAAATCGTCTTCTCAGAACACCAGAGGTTGGTAAAATTGTGTATTTTTCGTTAATCTATTTAGTATTAGCCTGCAGAATGCCTAGAAGTACATTTGATATTATTTTTGGATAAATTAGCCACTCTGAGCTCGTTCAAAAAACAATGGGCCAAAAATGACCCTTTGGGTGTATGTGTGAAGTTCATTTAGAATTAAGTTTGATATTATTTTTTGATAAATTAGCCACTCTGACCAAGTTCAAAATAGAATAGACAAAAAAATCTTTGTAGATGGAGAATGGTGACAATCCTATATTTGACTAAAGCCTTGAAATCAATTAATTTGTATAATGTATTTTACTAAGTTACCTTGGTAGTACAGGGCTAGGGACTAATAAATACCAATGATCTTTTCAGGGAGTATGGGTGCTCCCTTTTCAGGACAGACACTTTACTGTAAGACAAGTATTGGAGCAACTTGAAGCTGATGATGGTGACTTTGGCCCTGAAGTGGACAGTGATAACGATTCTGATGAATAGTTTGAACCGCATGAAAGTGATAGTGGTGAATCTTCTGCCCAAGACTCGTCCAGTGATGAAGATGCGCCGGTTGCCGAGACCACTAGCCAACAGATGGAGCCAAATCGTGCTGCAACAACCTACAAATGGCGAAAGAAAGGCTTTGAGTTGCCTGATGTGAACTTTCAAGGTGAACAGGTTGAGTCTTACCAGGACGGCCAGACACACACACCACTGGTTTATTTTCGACGCTTTGTTTTGATATGTTGGAAAATATTGTTGAGCATACCAATCGACACAGTGTTCAAAAGAATGAGAAATGTGTAGACACTTCAGTAAAGGAGATAGAAGTTGTTCTTGGAATGTATTTCAGGATGGGATTAGTGCAAATGTCTGGAGTACGTCAGTACTGGGAAAATGAAGTTCGTTATGGGCCTGTGGCAGACAAGTCGCAACCAATTCACCCTGCTACTCTCCGTCATCCACTTTGTAAACAACGAAATGGCCGGCGAAGAAGAAAGAAAGGATAAAGTTTGGAAACTGAGACCATTTTTGGATTCTTTTCGGAGACGATGTCTGACTATAGCCCCTCGTCAAAAACAGTCATGAGATGATGGTGCCATACAAAGGGAAATTAGGTGGCATTAGGCAGTACATCAAAGGGAAGCCACATCCATGGAGTTTCAAAGTGTGGGCGCGCTGCTGTGTCTCTGGCCTCCTGCATGACTTTGACATATATCAGGGAAAAGGTGGTGGCAATGAACAAAAAGGGAAGTCAGTTGGGAGTTGGTGGAGACGTGATGAAGCTATGCGAATCGCTTGCAGAGAAAGTACATTTGCTGTTTTTTGCTGACAATTTCTTCACTTCGAAATTATTGGCAAAGGGAATCTACTACACAGGAACTGTGCGAAAAACATTTATGTCAAAGTGCAACCTGATAACCAACAAAGACCTGTCCAAAAAAGGCAGTGGATCCTATGATTATCGAATTGAGTCCAACACCAACACTGTTTGTTTGAAATGGCAAGACACAAAAGCAGTCAATTTGATGTTAACGTACAGTATGCTGGACCTGAGCCTTTGGGCAAAGCTCGGCGCTGGGACAAGTCCAAAAACGAGTACACCAACATTGATCAGCCTAACATCATCAAGGAGTATAACGCTTCAATGGGAGGAGTTGACATGCTGGATGCGCATCTTGCACGCTGTAAATTTCAGCGTGCCGTCGTTGGTATATGATACTTTTCTGGCATTTCATGTCCGTTTCAGTGATCAAAACTGAAATGTTCTGTGAGAAATGTGCAGTTCCTCTTTGCATCAAAAAAAAAAAAAAAAAAAATGTTTCAAAGACTACCACAATAGCCGGGTTTCCCAGATTCGATCTTTCTTAAGGACTTAAGAAGGCTCCAAAGAAGGAATCGCTAAGAAGGAGCGTTAAGATACGGGTGTTTCTCAGATGCGTTCTTAACTGCCTTCTTAGGAGAATCTTAAGATCAAGCGAAAGAAGGTTCTTAAGAAGCTCTTAACGAGAGCTGTTCACCACGGTGGAGCTGAAACAGAGTCAATCGATGCCTGGTAAATCGATTACCCACCCCTTTCCCAGCGCATAAGTCACTCACGGCGCCGTGGTCCCACCATACAGGTGCAATTAAGCTCAGGGGCGATATCCATGATGAGTACTGAGTTAGTGAATTAGTTTCACGTTGTGTTGAGATAACCATATATATATATATAATAAAATAAAAACAAACAAAAAAAAATAATAAAAAGAAAACCATAAGTAGCGTGTTAGCACGCGGATGTCATTGAGTTCATTTTGATAACGTGTGTGTGTGCCATCATGTGTATCCAAGTAGAAATCAAGCCCATTAGCGCATAAGCCCCCGTAAATATTGGCACACACATGTGAGAATGGAAGTCGCAAGTAAAAGAGCTAAGCGGGCACCAACAGGACTTTTTCTTCATCGGGAGTGAGGGTCGTCCTGCTCGGTGCTCTTTCGCACACTCACCCAGTCACGCAGGCTGCATGGGCTGGAGGGTGACATGTTCTCTATGGCCTGCCATGCACGGTTCTTCACCGTTATGCTTTCAATAAACGTTGGTTTCCTTTTCAACCATGTGTTGTGGATCATTCTGCATTGGAATGAGTGTAATTCAGGGTATATACTGTGAAATGCCACAGGGATGTTGATGGGTTTTTATGTGTTATTATGTATGTATAAACACATAAACGTGAAATTAAAAAAAATCTTTTCAATTTCAAATTCAAAAAGCCTATGTTTCTTGCGCCAGTGGTCCACAGCTATGAGCGCATTTCAACATTAGATATACATTTCCCTGACGCAGCTTGATCACTAAAGAATACATATAAGGGAAACGTGGTCCATGCACGAAAAAATCGTGATGGTGTCACGTTTCAATATAATCTATTTTCGTGACAGTATCACGAAAAGCCGTGAGACCAGGTTGACTAAAGCCTAGAAATCTACACGCCCCTAGTGGCAGGCTATGCTCAGTGAGCATTTTATCGCTAAGAAGGCTGTTAAGAGTGGGTCAGCTCGATCTTACGTTTCCTTCTTAGTGAAAGATCTTCATTACACATTATTTAATTAACATTAATTACACATCATTTATGCACTATGTTATGTGAAAACAGCATCTACATGGCATAGCCTACTTGGCTGTGTTGGTATACTGTCAGCACACTTGAATGAATGGAAGTGTGTGTGTCATTGAATCCCAACTGATCTTAGTTAGATCTTGGTTCAAGAGCAATAGGTGTAAGGTTAGAATTCTGTCTACTAAATAGGTCAATTCAAGGTCATAGTTACAGAATACAAATGAGTAATCAGGATTTATTGTATTTGGTCATGTACCACTGCTCTCACTGTCCTGATCTGAACCAAATTGTATGAGAGTAGACAAGAGACACAGAAGAGGTGACACTAGATTTTAGTTTTATTGCAAATATGTTGGCTGTTTTATACTGTTGATCGTAAAAATTTCTCACCTCTGCATATCCAAATGCATTTACCTAATTACACATATAAAACCTGACGGATACATTCAAACTTCTCTTAAACCTTAATGATTTGGCACACAGAACCCTTGAGTGTTCTTCCACAGGAGCATCTGATGTAACAGGCTTGTTATGACTCCTCCTTTTCATCACCATGAGTGATGATGTAACAGAGAGACTTGTAGTCAATGTTGCCACTCACATCAATGGGTGCAACAGAAAAAGCTTGTTCCACCTTGGGACAGGAAGAACAGTTAAGGAGTTCAGACTTTATGATTTTAAAATGTATACTCTACCGCAAAAAAATAAAATGTGAAATACTTTTTAACTTACTTCAACAGCATTGAATTTGTCTGCTTGATTCATTAGTAGTCTTTTGAACCTGCACAAAAAATGGAAGTACACTTTGAGGGGCCATTTTCTGTTTTGTTCTATTATCACATTGTTTTAATATATGTGCATTTGAATTAGATATTATATCTGCACTACACGGAGGGTAGGCTTACACACACACACACACGCACACAATAGACTAACTTAGAATCCTACTTCACAGTTTTATACGCACACACATATGGGTTCCAAACTAATTTTTCTTATTGCAATTGTGACCTACTCATCCTTGTTAACAAATCCTGTCCCGTTGGGGTCGAAGAGTTTGAAAGCATTCAGGATGGTTTCCTCTGGGTCTGTTCCTGATATTAAGACAGAATTATTTAACAAAAAGGACATTTGGAGTTAAAAAAAAAAAGTTTAAATTTACATCCTATATTTAGTGGTACCAACTCCAAATGAATTTTGTTCACATATGAAATATGCGATAAACACAAGCCCACCAGTGATCCAAGACATGCACTGGGTGGGGGTAGGAAACCAGCAAACTGGCATTTTAGTATTGGCTGAAAGAAAAATGCTTAACCTATACGCTTTTACTGCTTATAGGAGCAGTCCATAGTTTTACACAACATTATCTATTAATAAAATGCATACCATTAAGTTTCTCTCCAAAAAGAGAGAGGAAGACAGTGAAGTTGATTGGACCTTTTCCCTCAGCCAACATGGCCTCCAGTTCCTCATCTGGAACATTCAGCTTTCCTGCCAATGATAACACAGCCATCACAACACACACACACACCTAACTTACACTATACACATTTGTAAATGGATGCAAATATCACACATGTGAAGCGGTACCTAATTGTGCATAGGTTTCCTTCAAGTCTTGTTTTTTAATGACACCATCTCGGTCCTGGTCGATGCAGCCAAAGGCCTGTGAGAGAAAAAAACAAACAAACTATGGGTTTAGCTTCATTGCGTGTTGGATTGAATGGACCTTGTATTTGTATTTGTATTTGTATTTGTAAATTACAGTTTACACTACCATAGTACACCCAATTGCTTATAAAAACAGTAATTGATTAATAAAACACAATTGTTATGTTTATATTCTCACATACTGCATTACTCTTCTCTTTCAGAAGAAAATAAATTGCTATTTGGACATTTGCGGTAACCTGCAGTAACTTTGAGGGCCCTTTCGGGTCACAGAGCCCTTTGTTAAATATTTCTGTGTTGGAAAGTAATGTCATAGTCCTGTCTTCTAAATTTTATGCCAAGATGAAAAACTTGCTAATAATGAATGGACAAAACAGTGTCCAATGAAAGGAATAACAATGTTGCTGTAAGGCACTTGAAGAATGGTTAAGTTATTATTCATTGTTATTCACATCTTGTATTAAATTCTTTCAATCAGTCATTGGAGTAATAGATTAATTGTCTTCTACTTGTGTCTTCTCTCGCTAATGTTTTTTTGTTTTTGTTTTTTGGCTGAGCTCCCTTTATCAAATGCATCATTACTGTAATACTGTTTTAAGCTGGTGCATTTTCCCCCTAATTCATTCTTCTTATTGTACAAACATTCTTATATCACATGAAGCTGCTTGATCTATGCTTTCCAAGATGTTTCTGTGTTCTAAAATTAACTCAATTTACATCAAATTGAATAATATTGTCATTCTGCAGCTCTGCATATACCTTGTCTGAGGCACTTGTTTTTGTCAGTGCTACTCACCACCTTTTTTCATGCAAGGGAAGTAAACATACAAAGAACCAATAGTAAATAATTTATTCATATCAGGAGACATTTCTGCATGTAGAGCCACATCTAAGATAGATTACTTTATGATGATTTTAGGCATATTTTTGCTTATTCAATAGTACTAGTAAGATTGTAAAACAACTTTCTCCCTTGTGTAGCCTTGTGTAGGCTTAGGCTACTACTGTAAACGTGTATGGAATGTGTTTTTGTCAGAATTCTTGGATTGCATGCCTAGTTGCACTATGCATCCCTTTGGATAGTTGCACTGCGTGGTAGAAAATCTGGCACAAAAGCTAGTGTGTTGAAAAATGTTTCTATGTAATGAGTGATTTTATGTAACTGTACCTCCTTAAACTCCTGTATCTGGGACTGCTCAAACATGGAGAACACATTGGAGGATCCTCGCTGTGCAGTCTTGCCCCTCTTGGCTGCCGCTTTCTTGCTTGCCTGATAGGAGACAAATAATCCTGAAAACTTTTGCTTGATATAAAGTGAGCTCTATATGGTGTGTATTGTGTAAGGTGTCTCTATATGGAGGGGACATTAGAGTGAAAATATATTAGCAGCAAATTAATAATTATAATAATTTCCACATTTCCAGGTGTCAAGATTTATCTAAAGCAACTTACATTTGTCAAATATCAACTTGTTCTGGGTCTGTCTCCCCTTGAGCAACTGAGGGTTAAAAACCTTTCTCAAGGGCACAAGGGATGTAGCCAGAATTTGAAACCACAACTTTCAAGCATAGTAGCGTGGTACCCAGGTTCCTTAAATGCTAGCTTAATGCATACAATTTTGTTACACATAATTATTATGCATTCACTCAGAAGGCTAATGGTTCTGTACTCACCATGTTGGTTCCTGTCTGAGGGTCAGTATGCACCCTGAACACAAGTGTGGCTGATTTGAGTTATATGTATGGCAGGGCTTATCTTATACCCTCACTAAAAAAAGATGCTGGTGACCAGCACAGTCCCTTACATGGCCATCTGAGACTTGGCTGTGCAGGGGAGCCATGATAAGAGCCCAAGTGGACAGATTCCAATGGGATGGAAACAATTAGGGAAGGTGTGTTAGGGCTTTGACGTGTGTGTGTGTTTGTGTGTGCGTGTATAACAGACAATTTTAGAAGCTGTTGGTGTGTGTTATGAACTAAACATGGCCAATCCTAAAATCTGATGCTGGGCTACAAAAATAAACTTTTTGAACTATATTGCCGTCCAAAGCTTCTCTTAAGCATCTTGTATTTCCTATTGATATAAACCTGCCATTTTGTATCAATAATCAACATTACATTGTCCTTCAGAACATAAAGAACTAAAAAGATTTTCCAAAAAGAATTTCAAATTGGTTAGTTTGTTTTCTTATGTTTTTGAAACATACAGATGATTTTTAATGTGCTATCTGAGACTTCATTTATTGGTATCTAGAGACAATTTGTGGGTCAGACCAACTCATGGGATAAATTTAGCCCAATGGACACTTTGCTTTACTTTGAGCTTGAACACTATAAGTATACACTATGAAAGAGTTTGAACACTATAAGTATACACTTATTTTCATCTCCAGATATCTAGGATTTGCACTGACAAGGTACTCATGTTCTCTGGATCAGAAATTGTGTAAAAGATAGAAATGGATATATGTGGGCATTTATTGTTAGTGAATACTTACCAGCACACAAAATACCAACAGCTAACCTCCTTAATAGATTACAGATTACTCTTTAATGGAACAGTAGTAATTTGGTACTACAGTCCATAACACACTGTTTTGAAGATGACGTGGGCATGCTTGTCATTTAGGCACCTCACAGAGGCCCATGATTGGTTGAGTTGTGAGCTAGTCAGATTTCTTCATGTAAGTTGGCATGGTGGCAGGCTACTCATTCAGTGTTTTCTCAAGTAATTTTGCCCCATTTAACAATTCCCACCTAGCCACTTAACACACGGCCGGCTAAGTATTTTCCATACCACAGCTGTATTGATAGATTTCCAGGACAGCGCTTTTGGAGAGTGTTAGCATGGAAACCATTGCGTAGCCCCATGCCTCCTGTGTGCTGTGTGGATCTGGCCAGGTAGTATGCAATGTGTGTGTGTGTGTGTGTGTGTGTGTCTTACTTATAAATGGCCAAAAGTATTTGGTTTCCATAGTTACTGTGAGAGCTCGTGGCTTCATGAAAAATTACAGAAACCAATGAAGAAAAAGGAATACCAAGCTTTGCAAAAAGAACAATTGCAGATGGTTTATTACTGAAAGTTTTTTTTTTTTCAGGACAAACTGCAGAGGACTGCTGAAGTTGGTGACAGTGCCACAGGCAGACCATGATGAGAACACCTGTTGTTGACGCATGATGATCTAGATGGACTGCAGAGATCTACGATTATAAACAACTTGACAGATGGAGAAATACTTTTTCCTGGCCTGTAGGATACAACTTTTTTTGTGAACAAAAACTGCACAGACAAAGGATTATACAACGACTGTTCAGCAGCACATGATCAAAAATAAGATGAAGAATTGCAGTGATGTTTGCCCCATAACTGCACTTACCTATAAAATCTTGGGGAAATGACCATGATGGTTTGGTATCCATAAAATTGGTCATTTGCTGCCTGTAACAAACACAATTAAAAAAAATGGGCAAATAAAGCAATTTGTATACCCAGTTATATTTTACAGAGGAGGACTGACTTTCCAAATCAAACAAGAACAAATTTGCAAATTCTGCAAATTTGCAATCAAACTTTGCACTGCTTGTTCATATAAGGCTACGTCTTCATCAGACGTTTGCACTCATGACCGGAGGAGGATGTGGGATGGATCCGCACATAATGGAAAAGGTAACAAAGCAAAATTAAAAAAAGTTATCAATTTTGCCCAGCACATGTTTTGAGTGATGCATTTGGATTAACAAAGCACATGCATGAGAAAACATAAGGTTGTGTTACATATACAAAACATATGGTACTGTATCTTGCATTGCATGGGCTTGGGAGCCACACCAAAACATTTTGCTCTTGTATTGCACAAAGCTATTGGTGTTTTTTTATTTAATTGTTTATGTAAATTTAATCAGTTGCTGTTGAATACATACAATTATTTACTTTGGCAAGATGAGAAGTAAATTTGAAAAACATCTAACACCAGCTTTTATTTTCATCAACCTGATATTAGCTTCCTGTCCTGATTTTAAATCAGTGCTCTTCTGTTAATCTACTCTGTGTCTGTATTGGTTCAAACACTTACTTAAAAAAGTTGAAGAGTAAATGTGACCATTTGGAGCATCCTCCTGTCCTCCCACCCTCTACTCAAATATTCAGGAAGACATGGATTTGACAGGGAATGAGGGAACAATTGCGCAATACTGACCGGATATGACGTATGTGACATTTTATAGCCTGCTTCAAGGTATGGTTCTTATAGAGTTGGTCGGTCGGAAATGCCAGTAAATGCATTTTTGTGTAAAGAAGGGCATTAGGGGAACTCTTCTAGAAATTTCAGAGGACTAGAAGTTAAGAAAGCACAGATGAAAGATAAACTAGATTACAGAATCATTATTCCATAAAACTTAAAGGCTACGAGCACTGAATTTTAGTAGATAAGCGTGACAACTGCTGTTTCTGTGTGACCTAGGTTACAGATATCACAGGGTATCTGTGGCTTGTTGCTTAGGGACTGGCACGTGACTGTAAGGTGGCTAATTTGCTAGGTCACAGGGTAAATGTGAGTATGGAGTGTATACTATAGCACACACATCCATGGATAAGGTGTCCTTAAGAAATGCACCTAACCCCCAACAGTTGTGTATGAACATCAGATAATGGGTTGCACCCACTCCTGTTGTTTACGCACAATGTCCTGGTCCTGGGGAGCTCACAATCAAGTGTGTGTGTGCGCGCGCGTTTGTGTGTAATCTAGATGTATTTTGGATGCAGGGGGGATCCCACTAGAATAAAATCAGGTATCTTATCATAATTAGATTAAGTGATAGTTGAATTATTTGTAGTAATTGCCATATCAACATTTTATTACTTAAAAATTGTGGCAAAATGTGGCTTGTCTTATCCTAAGTTTGCAGAAACAGCAGGTGGATTCCTGGAGAGTTTGTTTAGTTTAACAGATAAGGAACGCCATCAGGGGGAGATAAGAGTAGGGATCTGTAAAACCTCAGCCAGGCTTAAATTAAGGCACATGTTAGTGTAAGTGGCTTTAGTGTTCAGTGTTAATCATCTTTTACAGTTTTGTTTGTGATTTTTCTGTCTTTTTTCATTTGATCTTATTGTTGGTGCCTCATGAAAAACACTGGACCATGTGGGGTTATACATCTGTAATAAGGGTTAAGTTAAGTTAAGATGATGGCTTCTTGGAAAGTTGTAGTGTACACATGCCAAAATGTTTGGGAGATTATTTTTTCCATTCCTTGTTAACCTTTTACATGCCAACTTTCCTTTAAGAAAGTGTTACCTGAGTAGTCGGGAATTAAAGTATCTCACATAATTTGTGTAAAGCCCACTGGAATGTCATTCTCCCACTCCACTCCACATATTGGAAGTCTATATAGCATCCTTATATGGGCAGTCCACTTTTTAAAATCTTTTTTACCCCAGCATGACTTACCATGACATGAGGAGAATGAACCCAATGTCCTGGGAGACTGGGTCACGTTTAAATATAAACCAGTGTTTGAGCTTATAAGGTGCTGTAAACTTAACCTCCACCTTGCGCAAAGCCAGTAAAGAAGAGGTTACTCTCAAGTCCAGCGTCTCTACAACAAGAGCATGCTGTCCATGCTGTGTGTTTTCCTAGAAGACTTTCTGACACACTTTGAACTCAACACATAAAAAGCTGTCATTAAAGGAGGGGAATTCATGTTTTCATTGAAATAGCAGTGGCTATGCCTGATTTTCTATTTAGCCAGGTTTACCTGTGCACATTTGTCATGTAAACAGGCCAATGTATTTTTAGCAGCCTAAAGTCTATATTTAGAGGGGTTAAGGACACCAGTCAATTATTTTTAGATAGACAGAACCTTTTTTATCTGGATGTTGTTCTCTGTAATCAAGGATGTGACAATGTAAAAAAAACCATCTAAATGTTGAATTAAAAGCAACACAGTGCAGTGCTGTACTACAAACACTTCAACAATCAAAGACACTCTCACTCTTATACAATGGAGCATGAAGACTCTGAGTGCCCAGAACACTGATGGCACAATGTATGTATTTGCTATCAATACTGAATACCAGTTTCTCATTGCTAAATATACTGGAAGATATACTTAGGTCAGATCTAGATCTTAATAGGTAGGTCTGGATTGTTGGGCTATCAGTAAGGTCTGTATGAAAAGGTTCAGTTGACCAATGTTTAGCTCTTGTAAACAATCCATGAAATACCTGGTTTCAAATCAATCTTGCTTCCTCACTTCCAAACATTATAAAACACAAGGCCTCTGTTTTATACAAGCTGCATTTTTGTTCTGATAGCTTATACAGTAGGCTACGTGAACTAAATGACTTCACAGTCAAACAAAAAACCCTGTCATATTTTTCTAAAAGGTTGCCATGGATACTGTATTTATCCAATAAAATTAGGAAAAATTCATTTCAGATATATGGCTTTTCAGAAAAGGAAAAAGATTAACCGGAAGTATTAACTAAATACAATTAAATAAACATCTCTGTTTTCCAAAACAATCTAGTTCCGTTTTTGATCCTATCGAAATGGGAAATATTTCTGTTTAGGCTATTCCTTTTTATCCCCCATGAACTTGTTCAAAGTCTTGCCCTGAAATTGCTCCTTGAGCTGTGAACATAAAATGGTGTAGGCCTATTGACAGCAATATTGACATCACATCACATTACATCAATTAAGAAATGTAACCTGATGAGTGCCTTTTTCATGTCCTTGACCATCAAAGGCTCTATTACCATGTGAGTATATGACATATAGGCAATGTGCAAGTTTGTGTGTGTGAGTGTGTGTGTGTGTGTGTATGTCACAGAGACAAAGACATAAAAAGCAAGAGAGATCAAGAGAGTGTGTATTTGTTGGAATGAATGTGTATATGCAGGGTAGAGATGTATCGTTCTTGACCGATTAGTTCAAAAAGACCTAATCTTTAATGTGACTTTGGTAGACCTAATCGTATTGTGGGATCGATTAGTTCCTCTTTTTTCTGTTTGGCGGTCGACAACCAACTGAAAGGTGCATTAGCGCCCCCATTGACTGTATCAGAGGTGGAAAGTAGCGAAATACATTTACTCATGTTACTGTATTGAGTAGTTATTTTGTGTATTTTGTATTTTTTAAGTAGTTTTTAAAATAGGTCATTTAAAATTTACTTGATTACGTTTTGAGTGAAGTATTGTATTTCGCTACACTACAAATCCAATCCGTTACTGAGTAAAAAAAACTTTGACTAATGAAAATGAAAGGAAGAAAAAAAAATCGCGTCCGGAACCACTTAAATAATCAGCATCAGGCTCTAAGTGTTTCAGTTGGAGATGAGAGCGAAACAAAGCATCTTTGATAACATTGGTTGGGAACACTTGTTAGTAGTTGAAATAGGTAGATGTAAGTTCTCGCAAATGTGGATTGACAAACCGGCTTTCAAAGAATGGCTAAAACCTGCGATCAGAAACGACCAAGAAGGCTTTCAACCCTCATGCACCGGCTGTGAAACTCACTCATTTTGAATTTCTCACGGTCTCACACCCGATTACTCACGGTTAGAAATTAGGTTATTATTTTTACCACATTGAAAATCTCTAGGCCTACAGTTAGAAAGAAATTGACAGATTCGAACTTTGCAGCTCAATAAATCTTCCAACACAATATATGTAACAAGTCTATTCAACAGCGGTAAGGTAGGCAAGCTACAACCGTATTTTCGTCCAAACAATATTTATTTAAACCCACTATGTGTAAGTTTTATTTTTTTCGTATGAGAATTTCTCCCATCTATCGGCGAAGTGGTATACTGCACACGTTTGAATAAAATGTATTAGCCCTTCCCTTCCCACGGTCCTCATTTTGAAAATGGCGGCGCAAAATGGATATTCTCATTTGGTACCCAGCCACATCTATATATAAATGGAAATTACCAAGTTTACAGGAACACTACAATTTATTCATGGAGGTAATTACCATCGTTTTACATTATATTTTTAAAATAAAAAATGTATTTTTAATAAAAGACGAAGATAAATAAAAGATAAATCCTACACATAGTGGCTTTAAAGAAATACGACGACATTGCCCTAATGACCAGCTTAGGGACCGTCTGCAAAGTGCAAAACACAAACAGATAATGGCCGGGTTTCCCAGATTAGTTAAGAAGCTCTTAACGCTAAGATCTTCTTTGGAGCGCTCTTAAGAGCGCTGTGAACGAAGAATGCGTTTCCCAGAGTCGCTCTTAGCTTAAACCTCTTATGTGTAAGTTTTATGTTTGTTGCGGATAGCAAGGATAGCAAGCCATATACAGTCTATGGCGGAAACGCGCAAGGCGGAGCTGAATATAGACTGATGTCCCCTACATGAGCATGTAGTTTTCAAGATGGCAGCGCAAAATGGCTGAGCAAAATATTCCATAAAATCAACCTGATTTCATGTATATATAAATGGAAATTACCAAGTTTAACAGAACACTACAATTTATTGATGGAGGTAATTACTATTGTTTTAGATTCTGTTTTTAAAATAAAAAATATATTTTTAATAAAAGACGAAGATAAATAGAAGATAAATCCTACACATAATGGCTTTAAGAAGATCTTTCACTAAGAAGGAAACGTAAGATCGAGCTGACCCACTCTTAACAGCCTTCTTAGCGATCAAATGCTCATTGTGGCGTGTAGATTTCTAGGCTTTAGTCAACCTGGTCTCACGGCTTTTCGTGATACTGTCACGAAAATAGATTCTATTGAAACGTGATACCATCACGATTTTTTTGTGCATGGACCACGTTTCCCTTATATGTATTCTTTAGTGATCAAGCTGCGTCAGGGAAATGTGTATCTAATGTTCAATGTTGAAATGCGCTCAGAGATGACCACTGGCGCAAGAAACATGGCTTTTTGAATTTGAAATTGAAAAGATTTTTTGAATTTCACGTTCATGTGTTTATACATACATAATAACACATAAAAACCCATCAACATCCCTGTGGCATTTCACAGTATATACCCTGAATTACACTCATTCCAATGCAGAATGATCCACAACACATGGTTGAAAAGGAAACCAACGTTTATTGAAAGCATAACGGTGAAGAACCGTGCATGGCAGGCCATAGAGAACATGTCACCCTCCAGCTCATGCGGCCTGCGTGACTGGGTGAGTGTGCGAAAGAGCACCGAGCAGGCCGACCCTCACTCCCGATGAAGAAAAAGTCCTGTCGGTGCCCATTAGCTCTTTTACTTGCGACTTCCATTCTCTTATGAACTTAATGACATCCGCGTGCTAACACGCTACTTATGGTTTTCTTTTTATTATTTTTTTGTTTAGTTTATTTTTATTTTATTATATATATGGTTATCTCAACACAATGAGAAACTAATTCACTAACTCAGTACTCGTCATGGATATCGCCCCTGAGCTTAATTGCACCTGTATGGTGGGACCACGGTGTGCCGTGAGTGACTTATGCGCTGAGAAAGGGGTGGGTAATCGATTTGCCAGGCATCGATTGACTCTGTTTCAGCACCACCGTGGTGAACAGCTCTCCTTAAGAGCTTCTTAAGAACCTTCTTTCACTTGATCTTAAGATTCTCCTAAGAAGGCAGTTAAGAAGGCATCTGTGAAACACTCGTATCTTAACACTCCTTCTTAGCGATTCCTTCTTTGGAGCCTTCTTAAGTCCTTAAGAAAGATCGAATCTGGGAAGCCTGGCCAATGTCAATAACTTCAATTACAAAGAGTGAAGAGCCACCAAAATCACCAAAGGCTTTTGGAATGTTTTCAAGGTCGTATCACACCCCTTAGTTACCTACCTTAGTACCTTACTCTATATTTTTTCTATTACGAATAACATTCAATAACTTTGCTTTTATAAACTGTAGCCTACTACCACCAAAATTCATTACTACACTATTTACTTTGGTGAAAAAAACATTATTAAATAAAATGCAACAACTTTTCTCCTACGCTTTAATCCATGTATACAGGTCTGTGGGTTGCTTTACACCAAACATCCTCCCCAATTTTCAAGATCCCCTCCTTCATTTTAGTTTTTTTTTTTTTAAATGTAGGCTAACTAAGTAACTTTTACTTAAAGTACATTTTAAACGCACTATTTATTACTTTTACTTGAGTAATTTTTCAGATGGGTATTTCACTTGTACTTGAGTAAGATTCTATCAATGTATTGGTACTTTTACTTGAGTAAAATATTTTAGTACTTTTTCCACCCCTGGACTGTATATATACATTCTATGAGCGCCACTGATTGGGTAGGATCGATTAGTTCAGTCGCACATGTGCATTTGCGCAACATCCTATAGCTTCTGTGTTGTTTCTTTGTGTCCTTTAGTTTTTTCGAGTCGTTCGTTCATCACCTGACAGCCCCATTACAACCAACGCAGTTTGAGCCGGAAAGTGTGGGAACATAAACGATTAGTTTATCTCTCGAGTGCTACTGCTTTCCAATCGTTCATTTGACACTGGCTCAGTTAGGCTATCTCCTCAGTCAAGTATTAATGTAAAATTCAATTTGAGGCTATGTGATCATACTGTGGTGAAATGAATGGACAATGATTGAAGGGAATGTGTGGACATTAATTTTTATCACCATATTACCGGTAATCTGGCGGGGATATGTGGGTGTGAGGTGGGCTCTCACGTGGTGAACGACCGACTCAAAACAAAAGCGAGAACTCTTTAGATGCTGGGTGGGTGCAGGCCAGGCATAGACCAAAGACCCAGGTAAACAGTGAATTAATATTTGCTGTTTCTTATAGCTTTATAGTTTTGTCTTGTGTGATCAACATTTGTGTAAGCAGTAGATGTGCATAACATTTTAATTTAGCTCAAATGAATGAAGAACTAACGTGGAGACTGCATTTGGCTAATGGGGCTGTCACGTATTTTTATAAAGTGAACGAGAGGACTCGAAAAAAGTTTAGTTCGCTTTGCTGACCGAGACACAAACGAACTTGGCCGCGTTTCCCAGATTAGTTAAGAAGCTCTTAACGCTAAGATCTTCTTTGGAGCGCTCTTAACGCTGTGAACGAAGAATGCGTTTCCCAGAGTCGCTCTTAGCTTAAGAAGATCTTTCACTAAGAAGGAAACGTAAGATCGAGCTGACCCACTCTTAACAGCCTTCTTAGCGATCAAATGCTCACTGAGCATAGCCTGCCACTAGGGGCGTGTAGATTTCTAGGCTTTAGTCAACCTGGTCTCACGGCTTTTCGTGGTACTGTCACGAAAATAGATTCTATTGAAACGTGTTACTATCACGATTTTTTCGTGCATGGACCACGTTTCCTGTCGGTGCCCGCTTAGCTCTTTTACTTGCGACTTCCATTCTCACATATGTGTGCCAATATTTACGGGGGTATATGCGCTAATGGGCTTGATTTCTACTTGGATACACATGATGGCACAAACACACGTTATCAAAATGAACTTAATGACATCCGCGTGCTAACACGCTACTTATGGTTTAAATTTTTTAATTATCATTTTTAGTTTATTTTTATTTTATTATATATATTGTTATCTCAACACAATGTGAAACTAATTCACTAACTCAGTACTCGTCATGGATATCGCCCCTGAGCTTAATTGCACCTGTATGGTGGGGACCACGGGGCGCCGTGAGTGACTTTCCTAAGATTCTCCTAAGAAGGCAGTTAAGAAGGCATCTGTGAAACACTCGTATCTTAACACTCCTTCTTAGCGATTCCTTCTTTGGAGCCTTCTTAAGTCCTTAAGAAAGATCGAATCTGGGAAACCCGGCCCTTGTCAGTTAGGTGAACGGCTTTTCCCCACCCATAGTATAAATGCAGCGTACCGGTCCACTCAGGTCCACACACGACACATAGTTTTCAGACGGGCACACACAGAGACCTAGAATCGTTGACAAGATGCTCTGCGTCAGAACCTACTGTGAGCAGCCACTGGGGATGCCTTACAATCAACAGTCTATTCTGGAGAGGGTCCTCAGGGTAAGCAAGAAAGCTCGGCTTCATTCAGTTTTAGGGAGAGATTTTCATTCAGTAGTCAGGACAGACATCAAAAGTTAACATTTTTCTGTTTTTAAAGGTGTTGAATATAGGAGAAAAAAAACAACTGACAAATTTATGTTTTAGAAATGCAGAGAAGACAGTCTTTTAGTAACATTTGTTTCTCTCTTATCTGTTTATTTTATTTCTTTGCATCTGTGCTCTCTTAATACCCAAACCTCTTTCTGTTTCTCCCCACTTGTTCCTTTTCTCTCACTCTCTCCTCACTGTTCATTCCCATTCATGGTCTCTCACACTATCTCACACTCTCATTCTCTTGTTTTCTCTCTCCCTCCTTCTCTCCAGGTGGACCAGATCTTGTCAGAGTTCATGCTGAAAAAGGACGAGTTGCGGGAAGTGATGGAGCGGATGCAGCAGGAGATGGAGCGAGGACTCCGCCTGGAGACGCACAACGAGGCCAGTGTCAAGATGCTGCCTACCTACGTCCGCTCCACCCCTGAGGGCTCAGGTGTGAATGACAGCCTTTTCTTTATTTTAATACTTTAGTATTTTACAAATTGATGTTGTACAGTTAGTGGTACGGTTGTAACATAAGCCTATATAGACTAAGTGTATGTTCTAGGGAGCTAGAGGACATCACTAAATTTAAGTAAAGGCCTTTGAACCTCAGAACAAAATAGTTTTGTTGTTTCTATGTTAAGTGTATAGTATGTTATGAGAAAATGAAGGTGTTTTATGTCCTTCAGAGAAAGAAAATGACAAAATAATTTATCTTATGGTGAACACATGACGACTGTCTTCTACAGTAAAACATTTTTACATTATTATAATTCAATTTTTTGGCTGTCAGAGGTGGGTGACTTCCTGGCCCTGGATCTCGGAGGCACCAACTTCCGGGTGATGCTTGTGAAGGTGGGCGAGGATGAGGAGAAGGGTTGGAAGGTGGAGACCAAGCACCACATGTACTCCATCCCACAGGATGCCATGACAGGCACCGCAGAGATGGTAAGCAGTGCATCCTACACCAACACATGCAGGGTTGCTGATCTGAATAAGGTATTTATTTCCTGGGTTATATCATTCCAAAGGCAGATGGCTGCAGGGTTATGGTTTCTTGATTGACACTGGAAATGTGTAAATATGAGAGGCACACATTAGGTTTAGAGGCATACACAGGGCTTGGCTACTCATCAGCCTTTGAATCTGGTTCTTTTTCTCACACAGCTGTTTGACTACATTGCCGAGTGCATCTCAGACTTCCTGGACAAGCACCAAATCAAACACAAAAAACTTCCCCTTGGCTTCACATTTTCATTTCCAGTGCGGCATGAAGACCTTGATAAGGTGAAATCATATTACCTCCATGTGCCAATTTATCTACAAATGTCTTTTCTAATATTTTCACAAATAATTCAATGGCCTGTGAAAATTCAATGGATTGTGTGTGTGCATTCCTTAGGGCATTCTGCTGAACTGGACCAAAGGCTTTAAAGCTTCTGGGGCGGAGGGGAACAATGTTGTTGGGTTACTGAGAGATGCCATTAAGAGAAGAGGGGTAAGGACACTTTCACACACGTGCCCATGCATGTATATTAAACATGTGAGTATGTAGCAAGTGTTTGCATATGAGCTGAGGAAATAGACAAACATTATAAAATAACGAAGAAAGAGAATGTTTGTTTTGAGGTTCTAATTCAAACTGACCTGGTTTCTGAAAAGGACTTTGAAATGGATGTTGTTGCCATGGTGAATGACACTGTAGCCACGATGATTTCTTGTTACTATGAAGATCGCAGCTGTGAAGTGGGCATGATTGTTGGTAAGTAGACTCAATAGTATGCAAATTGTAAGGAATGACAAGAGATGGGAGGGGAAGGACAGAAAAAAAATGAAGCCAGTTGACACAACAAATTTCTCACTTTCGCTTCCTGTCCATCTTACACATTTTTCATTTTCCATTTCCCATCTCCATTTCCATCTCTTTCTCTCTTCGTGTCCACCAATGGTAATTGTTAGGCACTGGCTGTAATGCCTGTTACATGGAGGAGATGCGGACGGTAGAGCTGGTTGAGGGGGAGGAGGGCCGCATGTGCGTCAACACTGAATGGGGTGCGTTCGGGGCCAATGGTGAGCTGGAGGAGTTCCGTCTGGAGTACGACCGCGTGGTGGATGAAACCTCTCTTAACCCTGGACAACAGCTGTAAGTCCCACCCCTTCAAAATCATTTCAATATATATAATAACCAATAAAATAAAACTATGAATGACTTTATCATAATTAACATAACCACACAATTTCTATTCATTACATTAAAGCCTAATTAATCTAAGATTAGATTAGTTTCAATTACAGGTAGTACAGGTAAAAAGACAATGAATTCAAATTTACATTTGTCTAGAAGCGCAAGTATTGGAATTATTCACAGAAAGGTGAGTGTAGGCTTTAGTCAATATTAATTTATAAATGATCAACAATCTTTACAACCCTTTTATTGACTACATAGGCAAAATTAAGGGCAGCTATATTGAAACGTGACCCACACCAGATTCTTAGCAGCTCTGAAGTTGAATATCTTTCACCTAATTGCATCCTTTTAAGTCTACACAGACACTGCCAATATGTCAAAAGCTGTTGACTCGTATAAACACCTTTCCAAGAAAATAGCCAGACTATGACGTGCACACGTGTGTATATGCACATTAAAACATCAGCTGATTAGTTTGATGGACCTACACACACACACACACACACACACGTTTCACTGTCACACTTCTCCTGTTAGACCAGCATGGTAAATGATGTATGCAATGACTGTAGCCATTTCTGTCTCTCTCTCTCTCCCTCCTCCCAACTCTCAGACACTCCCCCTTTTTTCCCCATCCCTCCAGGCCTTGTGGCTCCTTGAGCTCCTCGCCCTGATGCTAATCCCACACTCTTGTGTAGTCTCTAGGCGACCAGCTTGTTTTTCTGCGAGATGGCTGGCTGCAGCAAGGGGCCATGTCAGTCGCTGGACAGAGAGAGGTGGATTAATGGCCGCCTACTCTCATTAGCTGGGTGCCTCTAATGCTGTTTACTGTGGGCCAACAACCTCTTAGTATTTCTCTCCTACTCTGTCTGTCTTTCTCACTTAATTCTTTTTTCTTTCTAGTTCTCTCTCTCTCTAGTCATTGTCACATGCTGGTTGGGATGTGTTTGTCACAGGATTCTTCTGAACAATGAAGTCTCTTTATTTGTCGTTTTGTGAAATTTGGTTTACCCATCACTCATTTAGAGCTCTTCTCAACCTTTTTGCATTACACATTCCCACTCAAATATGGATGGAACAGACATTGTTCACAGAGAGTGAATTAAATCATACACTCCTTAAATGCTTTAAATAAGGCAAAGATGAAATTATATGAAAGCTGATATGAAACTCCTTTTAGGTCAGAGGTCTTGTAGCAGTTTGGTGAAATTGCTCTGTCCTATTACTATTTGACTAGTTATCCTACACTCAGGATAGGAAGAGGAATGAGATAAGAGGCTGTGTTGCATTTGTGTACACTGAATGTGTATTTAAGTGGATTTATATAGTTATTGAATATGTACTTATGTGTACATAGGTGTACACTTCTTTCTTTTTTCACTATAGTAGATGTGTGTTTTTGCACTACAGTAAATCTGTGTATTTTAATGCAAAACAAAATTATAAATAAAATATAAAAATATAAAATAAAATATAAAAAATCTTGAATATATGGATAGTTGCTAATATGTTTGTCTCCCTGATCTCCAAGGTATGAGAAGCTGATCAGTGGCAAGTACATGGGGGAACTGGTGCGCCTGGTGCTGATGAAGCTGGTCAATGAGGACCTGCTGTTCAATGGCGAGGCCTCCGATCTCCTCAAGACCAGGGGAACTTTTGAGACGCGCTTTGTCTCTCAGATTGAGAGGTGAGCCGGACCCTGACTTTGTGCAACTATGGAAACCTCATAGAAACTGTTGTTCCTAAAAAAAATAATACATAAAACAAATAAATGAATAACAGCATCATCAAACTTGTATTTCTATCACCACTCCCAGTGACTCAGGTGACAGGAAACAAATCTTCAACATCCTGAGCACACTCGGTGTCCTGCCATCTGAGCTGGACTGTGACATTGTGCGTCTAGCATGTGAGCGAGTGTCTACACGGGCTGCCCATATGTGTGGAGCCGGGCTGGCTGGGGTCATTAATCGCATGAGAGAGCGCCGCAGCCAGGAAGCGCTCAAGATCACTGTGGGTGTGGATGGATCTGTCTACAAACTGCATCCACGGTAAGAAGAGCTTATATCCGTATTATATCCGTTGTATTGTACTTGGCACTTCATAGCACAGTTCACATCACAGGAGACAAAGCTCATAATAAAACTAAAATAATAACGTGTTCTTCCACTGCAGTTTTCAGGAGAGGTTTCACAACATTGTGCGGGAACTCACACCAAACTGTGACATAACATTCATCCAATCGGAGGAGGGGAGTGGACGGGGCGCTGCACTTATCTCTGCTGTGGCATGCAAGATGGCAGCTTGCATGTTAACCCACTAGGAGATGCTGATGGGCCCTCTGTGTGTCAGCATAGAAACAACTTGGACTGCAGGGCAGTTGAACTTCATTGTTTCCTACTGTTCACATATTGTTCTCATAGGTTCTTTCTTTTTTGAGAGAATTAGTTAGATGAGCAAGGCTCTCAGGGTGAACAGTGGACCTCATCATTTGTGGTAACTCACAGAAATAGGCCTATCTCAATGAGGTGTAAAGACATGCCTTTGTGACACAATTCTTTCATGATTGCTATGTCCAGACCTACATATTTGGCCAGAGCTAGCATTTTGATAATCTCTTGATTTACAGCGGGTTTTGTTTACATTTTAAACACTCACATTTAGCAAAGTATTTTACTCAATCAAGCAAAACCCAACTACAAATCATAGATAGTTGTGTGTTGGCCTGGATAGGCCTATGTGACACTTGAAGTTCTTAGATGAACATTCACCACTGAAAGAAAGAAGACAAGTACGAAGAAGAAAACATGCAGGAAGAGATTGAGGAAAAGGAATTATATCAGAGATAAAGGTTCTTTCCATCTTTCTACTAAACCTGTTTAATAATTCATTGACATTTTTTTATTTATTGACCTGTAAATTCATGTGTAGCCTGATAGCTGTTAAACCCTCTGATATACATTAGATGAATTAACTATGCTTTGTACTTGTACTTATCACATATATGTAAATAAAACGATATGGAAATAAATGTGTCTGTCTACTTCCCAAGCAATCCTTCATTATTCTCTGATGTCGGATATATTTATCCACTGACACACGTTTCTACCCGGAAAACGCACATCGCAGGGACCCATTACCATGGTGACTAAGGGAAGAAGGAAGTCATCACCAGTTGGTTCCATGCTGCTATTTAGTTAACGTATAAGTAGAGGAACAAATATTAACGGTGAGTACAGACACGTATTTATGGATTCTTAGATCATCAGGTTATATCTAATTACGAACGAAAGTCCAGCGTCTGTGAACACGGCCTGTTTGCAACGCTGCTATTGCTAGCAAATGTTAGACATTTCATTAACAGCGTTGAGCTTAGCCAGGCCAAAACATAAAGTTTACAAAACAAAGAACTTATGTTAATGTATTTATTTAGATAACCCAGAAACTAGCATTTTTACCCTACATGTTACTTAAACAATGTGCAATACATTGTCTCATCTGTACATCTAGTCACGAACACCACCATGAAGTTGTTCAGCATCGGGGTGCTCTGTAAAGGAGCAACGAAGACCAACCTGCTCAAAGCAGCATACGATTTGTCATCTTTTAGTTTTTTTCAAAAATCAAGGTGAACCCTCCTTATTACAGCAATTGTGTTAAATCGTTTATAGCAGTGTTAACTTGTTCCGTCTCATCCGTAGACATCACATAGTCGTTTTGTATATGTTGCAGTGTACAAGAATTTATGGCCTTTACTTGCTCTTTGATTGTTGAGCGCTCTCCGTGTGGCAGTCGGTCTTCAGTCAAGGAAAAAGGTGAGTGCAATGAGCATGATGTGCTTATAAGAAACTCTAGATGTTTAGGTGATGGGTTATGTCTTTTATTAATTGTCTGATTTCAATTTTCCTTTAATCTTCAGAGTACATGTGTCATGTCTACGTGAGGGACGATGGTCTCAGCGCTGTGGTGGTCGCTGACATCGAGTACCCACAGAGGGTTGCCTTCTCTCTGATAGACAAGGTGTGTGCGTGACTTGTGCCTGCCTCGTAATACGTTATAGGCCTATCATTAGTTGTCAGAACGCAGATACATTGTTGAGTGTATCAACCCGTCATTTAATTGTCACGATTTTTTTTTAGGTACTGGATGAATTTTCCAGACAAGTAGACCCAACAGAGTGGACCACTGGTTCTCCAGATACAATTCGTTACACTGCATTGGATTCTTACCTTGCTAAATACCAGGTACACACACAGGCACATATTGCGTGTTGTACAGATCAGACGGTCAAAGCTGCTAATAAAGATGACCTACTCTTGAAGAAAGATTCATTATGTTAGAATAAGTAGTAGACGAGATGGTCTACTGCCAGACATAAAAAGTTGTAACAAAATATAAGCAATAAATAATACATAGTAATATACTGCTACAGGTAAGTAGAAGTATAAAAACGTTCTGTGAATATTTGTGTAAATTTATGAAGTTTGGTGTATAGGTAGAAATCTGTACCAGTCGCTGTACAGACAGGCTCAGATGTGCACCCATATGATTTTTCCAAATAAAGCAACACAGTTGTAGCATACACAGCATAAACACTTGTTGATTGGTGTTTGACTGGCATACCACAGAGTGGACTGGGATGCCCAGCGAGCTGCATGTGGCCCCTGCAATGCAAAATGCCCAGGTGCTATAGATAATTAATTTCATGCCCAGAGGATGGGTGGATTGATGTTGGTCTGATTTTTACAGAGTATTATTATGAGTAATTAATGCTAACCCAGCTGTTACATGACATTTATGACCGCATTGGTAAAGAAATGGTCCTCAAAGCAACACGCCGCCGTACTTCAATATTGAAATATGTTCTTCCCCCAACTTTGACAAGTTGATACATACCTGTCTCGTCTCTGTGCGTGCACAATGCTACTTTGTTAGCATTTAGCTTAACCCAGTTTTTTCAATGTGTACCAAGAAGCGACCAAGCAAATCCACGTCTTTCCTATTTACATGCGGATACTCAAATAATTATTTATGATGGTTGTGGTGACATAAAAAATAGCGATTTTTGTAAACAGATAACAAAGAGAACTATGTATTGCGGAAGAACACTTGGAAAGATGTGGATTTGCTTGGTCGCTTCTAACTTCAAGGCTGTTTGGTACACATTGAAAGAACTGGGTTAAGCTAAATGCTAACAAAGTAGCATCTCGCAGGGTGATTGTGTTCACACACAGATAAGACATGTATCAACTTGTCTAAGTTAGGGGAAGAACATATTTCAATATTGAAGTACGGTGGCGTGTTGCTTTAATGCTTACTATGTACCAGCATGCACAAGGCTGTAGTTATTTTTATGTTTTCTGTCACTCTAGAATCCAAAGGAGGCTGATGCACTTACAAAAGTACAGGCAGAGGTTGAAGAGACCAAAGTAATTTTGGTGAGCCCAGCTACGTTGTACTTGAGTACACACACACACACACACACACACACACACACACACACACACACACAAAGTAGAGCATGTTAACATGCTGTGCTTCATTCTCCAGCACAAAACCATGGAGTCCCTGCTGGACAGGGGAGAGAAGCTAGATGACCTGGTGCAGAGGTCGGAGCATTTGGGAGATACATCCAAAGCCTTCTACAAGACTGTGAGTATTGACTGGTCACAGCTCTTGGCTGCAAAAATATATAACTTAATTATAGGTGAACTGCACATCTTGCCATTAGGTAAGATTTCAAACAGATTAGCATTACAGTAACAGTAGAATAAGAGACTCTTATCAAAGAGTGGCTGAAGCACATTTACTGTCCCATCATCAGAATAACATGGTTTATATGGTTATTATATATTCTTTATGACCCTTGGCATGTGTGGGTGCCAGTCACATGTCTGTCATCTAGCTTTCAGTTTTATTGCCAATTTTATCCACTGTCATTTCTAGAATTTTAGAAATGTCACAGTACGACTTTGCTTAGGTACAAAAACTGGCAGAAAACGGATGACAAAATATCACTGATGTATGATGTTAAGGAGGTGTAAAACAGAGAATAGAGTATTTTTCTCCTTCATTATTGACCATGGTAAAAATGTGTTTGTGAACTGTCTTTTAGGCACGCAAGCACAACTCCTGCTGCAAAATGATGTGAGTTTACAGTACTGCCTGCCCAAATGGACCCTCCCTCTCCATCTCTTTACCCTTCTGTGGGCAACAGAGGAATTCTTAGGATTAACTGGAAAACATGTCTGAAGACACTTCTCTATATAGTATGATGCACCGGACCTGTTTCTCACACCCAGACTCCTACAGCCTCATCTAAAATGTTAGTCAATCCTTCATGTGCATTGTTGGTGCGTTGAATACAAGCTATGTCCCAATTTAATGTTGAATGAGGATAGACCAATCTTCTTCCAAACACACATTTCCTATTGTATCTAGTGAGGTCTTTTAGTCTTGGTGAGGGTTTGACTATCGCCTGTCTCTTGCAGACGTCCTAAGTGGCTTATTTCAAGTGGTTCATGTAGCGATGGTGTGACATTTGCAATACTAAAATCCAATACTAATATCTAGAGTTGGATTTTATTCTATTTAAGATGACATATTTATTGAACTGTCTGCAGTAAACTTTTCTATTAAGGTAGTGGGTTTGTGCGTATGGATGCGTGTGCCTGCGTGTGGTCACCCAGCTTTTTTCAGTGTTGTTTGGTCACAATGCCGTTACATGATATAATGTGACGCATCTTATCTGTATTTTGCCTAATGTGGTGAAATCTCTGTTGTGTATCTGTTGTGAGCCTTTTTGAAATTGTCTTTGATCATTTAATATCTGTGCATACCCAGGACACGCTCAACCTGGAAATTATCAATTGAATGTGATGTAATGTTCAATCAACCAATCAGCGTTCAGTGTTTGTTTTAGCAGTCACATGCCCACAGACACTGGTCAGCTATTAGTCCTTTCAGCCGTAGGGGTCTCTGTAATGACTGCCTACTCAACTGTGCCTTAATGTTAAATCAACTTTTTCAAATGGCTTCAGGCAGAATGGCTGAGTTTGTAACCGATGTTACATTAACTGTTATTACACAAACGCCCTGACGTGGGCTTGTCAGGGTGAAAGACGTGCAGAGGGGGTAAAGTGGTTGCATATGAGGCATATGCATACTAGCTGGCTGTATTTCTTTTCTTTTTTTTTACTGTTCTTATTATCCTGGTAAGACAGGTAGCTGAAAAAGAAAAACAAAAATTGAACCAGCATTCCAGCCCAGATTGTGTAAAGAAACTTTGTAAATGGGTAAAAATACTATTCTTAAGCTATTCTTACTTTTCCTGTGGTGTTTGATTGTATTGTGTTACTTTGCCTTTATGCCTTCAGTAAATGTAAAGTGAATTCCTCAAAAATATTTTGCCTCTTTTTGTATATATATTTATTTTGTTTGTGGTTGCCACAAAAGATGGTCAATAATGCAGTGTACTGTACACATACTTCCAACTACTTCCTTAACTATGTCCATGCTTCCTCTTATATCAACAGTTTATTTTTTTACAGGGTCAAGAAATTCCTGTATTTTTTTTACGGGTCAGGAAATTCCTGGAAATCATGGAATTTCAATATACCGGTAACGTGTATGAGACATGGGAGATCAGTAATAATGGTAAAAGAAATATCACAGAATTTTGGTAATGGCATCTAGTTGTCCCCAAAATATTAACTTTACTCATGCCTTACTTAAGATGGCATAAATTCTGGCACAACCAGAATCCAGAATCAAAACCCATTACACGTTACAACTACAGGTCCACTGGGTTTTACATAGCCCGGGGTCTCATTTATAAAACCTAGCGCAGAAACCATCCTACATTTGTTCTAAAAACTTTTGAATGATCATAAGAGTGAGTCCATAAGTCCATCATGATCGTCCAAATGATTGTAGAGTTGTCTACAGCTTAATATTCACACATATTCACCCTCAAAATGCCCCCAGTTTTAAGTAAATTAGCAGAGAAAATGAAATCATTCATACTGCAATAACACGCCCAACAGCATCCAGTTTAGGCAAAATGATGATTGGGATATACCCGACCAATTGTGTTGGAATGTTTGTGTCGCCAGGAACCGAAAAATTGATAAAACCTGTGCCTGAACGGGTATGGCCTGATTTCGTTTAGTGTGTGTCTGTTGATGAGGACCCAACAGCTGATAACAATGCCTTTGGCCACTGATAATTAGTGGAACTGACATTATAGTAATAAAATAAATATGTATTTTACATACTGCACAATGTGTGCTAGACTCTACAAAGACATTGTCTCAGTTTTCCGTCCCACGGACAGTTCCCACGTTCCACTGATCAGTACTAGAAGGGCTTTTAAAAGCTAGTGATTCTTTTACTTCTCGTAGTTTTCTTGGACAGTGTGACAAACTATTCACAGATGCTCAAGACTATATTGAAAGTATGCAAACTGTTTTGACACAAACTCGATTTACACTGTTTCAAAAGAACTGGTCAAAACCATGGGGAGTGGACTATCCAAGTACTGTGTTAACCCTGTTTCTCACAACCAATCAAGCGTGATGATGAAGAATGCACAAAATCAGTACAGAACACATGCACTTCAAACCGTTAACGTGCCTTAGTGACATTCTTATCTCACACTAGTGTTAAGACATCTCCACCACTAATAGCACCAATACTTACAGTAGTTGTACGGCCATTCAGTATTATTATTATTATAATACGTTTATTAAACACACTTTTCACGTGTAGACTTGAGAGTGCTAAAAGGACCAATGCAACTGAAATGAAGAATATACATTTGATGTTAATAGTAATGATTGACAGGAACATGTTTTAACAAAACTGTATTTGATTTTTTTTTCCAAGCAGCCACGTTCAGACACTGTGAATTACAATAAAACATGATAAAAAACTGATTAAAATAATGAATAATCAATAAAATTACACCTTGAATCGTACGTCATTAATTAACCGGTATGGTAATATAACACTGCCTATGAGTAGACCTAGCCAACTCTGAGACATTTCCCAATCTCCCCAGGGTCATCAACTGGTGGAAGGCTCGCTAAGTGTGTCATATGGCATAGATAGACCAATATTGTAGTTGTATCCTGACGACTCCATGTAGTTGGACCGACAGATGGGCAGAACATGGTCCTGAACAGAAGCATCAGGTGAGAAGTCATACAAACAGATGACTCCGCGGTGTCTAAAAAAATGAGAGAAGGGTTGTGTGTGAGAATCTTTTCACCACAAGAGGGCACTGTTTACAAGTGATGGACAACAGGTAGCATTGGAGTGGAATATCTAAGGGAATATTTTTTTTCCCCCAGTAGAACATACGAGAGATACCTAATGGGTTTAATTCAATTTAATTCAATTTAAAAAATGTTAAAATTGATGCATCACAGTTTATTCTGAGGGTGACAAAATACAGGGCATCAAAAGCATGCTGTTCAGACAGCTGCTTGATTTTCAGACATGACTTCATCTGTTAAACAGTAGAGTGGCCCTCTACAGCTAACATTTCAAAACTGAGAGACAAATCCAACATGCAACAAATGACTTCCACAGGGCTTCGATCCATCAATCCAAGTGTACACATAGCTACATGCTATACGATACACAACGCATTTCTTACTTTTTGCTTATATTTCAGGGTTGTCGGTATAGTTTGAAGTATGTGGAGTATATCTAAATCCCAATGTTCCCTCTAAACCTGAAACCCCTGAAACTTAAAAGATCACAGCAAGGGCCTAGGGTCAGTGAGGTTGAGCCTAAGTGTCTATAAATGGGTATGGGGTTGGAGAGGGAGAAAGGTCTCATGCCATCGTATTTTCATTAATTTTGTGGTGGTCTCTTGTCTAAAATAATGTAATGAGAGTTGGTTTTGACAAAAAATATGCTGTGGTTGTCTTGTTTCAAGCTATTTTAGTTAGGTGAAAACGAGAGCAGGGATAGCTCGAGAGGATTCTTATGAATATTAATGATATGCAAATGTATCGCCTCTGATTGGCTAACAACACTGTGACGCTCCCTCTAGTGGGTCTGTCTGCAGGCAGCCTAACGTTTTCTTGAGGGCGGGTTAACTGCATAGCTAATGTTCAAATTGACGTACATTTGTGCAGCTTTTCCGATTTGCTCGTTTTCCCGGCAGTTTCCCGGCGAATACAGACTACAGGGGTATTTTCAGGGGTATCTTCAGGAGCATTTTGAAGTTGCGCATAGAAGTACAACTTGGGCTGACCTATGGTAATGTAAAAACATTAAGTCTTAAACGATTTATTTTGGAAGGAGACCTTTAAGTTAACTCTCTTTCATTGTCAAATTCTCTACATATACAGGACATACAGAGGAATCGAAATTACATTTCTAGAAATCCCACACGTGATGCTCGTAGTCGGGAGAACCAGAGGCCGCTGCATATACACACGTCACCTGCTTATGGCATTCACCTAATCACACACACTCACACACCTGTGGAGGGGACTGCCATGCAAGGCTCCAGCCTGCCACCAGGAGCAATTTGGGGTTCAGTGTCTTGCTCAAGGACACTACGATGGGGGCAGGAAGAGATCGAACCTGCAACCTTCCGGTTACCTAATGGTTTCTCTACCACTGCGCCACCATCGCAGTAGTACTGGAGTGGTGATGGCATAGAGAGAGGTGGAAGGCAGCCGAACTCACCTGCGATGAGCGGTGAGGTCGTCGTCTGTGATGCATGCCCCCCTAGGAGACTTCTCATCGGGAATGTTGGCCGTCACCAGGGTGCTCGTGTCAAACCATATGTGTCGCACTGGGTGCCTACTCACCACAGAGTCCAATAGAGCAAACATATACACATAAACACCATCATATATACAGGGCACAATGATACCATATAAATGGCCATCTATTATATCTTTCCCACAATCTTCAGAAACGTAAATGCGGTAAAGGAATAGCATAAAACTATTACTATGAAACTCATTTAAAAGACTTCTAGTTAACACATCATGGAATTTCATACATTAGCAGTAAAAACACTTCTGGTTAATGACTGACAGCTCAAGGAACAGGTCATGTCCTCAGGGACCTGATGATGTGGCTAATGTCAGGTGTTTCATTATGGGAAGACCCCTTGATAATATAATTCCCACCCCCAACACACCTTACAAACCATACACTCACACACATACAGACTTGGGCATCTGCCTAAGCCTGGCAGCCCCACTGACCCTCACACCCCCACCTACACACACACACATACACACACACACACACACATCTGACCTGTTGTGCATCTCCCAGAGTTTGGCTTGCATGCGCATCTCCCACACACACACCAGGCCCTCTGCGCCGCCGCTCACCAGCTTCCATTCGTCCCCCTGCACCGCAGTCACCCCGAGGTGGTGGGCGTAGAGAGAGGCCACTGAGACCCCAGCACGCAGATCAAACACACGCACTCTGATTGGGAAGAGGGGGAGAGGACAGATAAGACAAGAAGACCGATAAGACAGAGGACAAAGCAAGAAGGAGAAACACTCGCTGGGTCTTCACAATCCCACTGATCACACAGAACACTTCCAACACTCGTTCCATACGTACATGACAACATGAAGGTTTGGGGCTTTTTATGGGGCTCTAGTGATAGGACCCATCCGCACCATCAACTGATGATGCGTTTTTACTTTACACTATGTAGTATACGATTAGACATCTCTTATGTTTAAACTGGGATTTTACTGGGGAAGAAAAAGACTGTAGAATATTATTCTCCCCCACCAAAACCATATTCAGCACTTAACAAATGAACAGATTGTCCATATCAGCTTTATATGTAGTGAGGATGGGTTGGTCACTATGACTCCATGGTCTCCAACCAGGCCATATCTCCATGACATCAGTTTATTGATGAAAAGCATAAACTAATTAACGCTAAACAATAAAGATGACCAGTTAGTTGTTGGCTCTGAATCTGCTCTTAGAAAATAGCTACTGTACATTTCTGTGGTGCCTTCCTCAAGTAAACAGTATGCACTCCTTCAATGCGTGCACTCGAAAATTAATCTTTTAACACTTTAGCTCTATGACACTATTACAGGGCTACATATTGTAGATATTCGATTATACTTTATTTTTTCTATTATACTTTAATAATAAATATAAATGAATGAAATATATTTTTGTTATTGTTATTATTTTTACATATCAATATATAAAGCACAATACTTCAATGTATTATGAACACATTTGAAAAGCTCTGATTCCTTCATCATCATCATGCATCACCGTCATGCTGTTCTGACTTAATTTGCAGTGTGTGCTCCAACAACATATTTTAATTTACATGATATCAAATTAATATAAGATATGCATGGTTTATCAAATCTGGTCACTTTGCTTAATTGCATCTCCACAGTATCTATGGTTTACAGAGACAATGCCCCCCTAATTACCAGGAAGAGAGAGGAGAGACATACATAGAGAAAGGAAAAGAGAGAGAGAGAGAGAGAGAGAGAGAGAGAAAGAGAGAGAGAGAGATTTTCAAGAAGAAGTATATGCCCACTGGAGTTTGCTTCCATCTGCTGTGGGCTTTAATTTTCTTAAATAGGAGCGTCAGTGGCCAGAGGACGGCACCATGCAGATGGCCCTCCTTAGTTCATTAACCCAAATCAAATTGGGCCGGTGGCAGAGAAGACTCACTTTGGCCCAGCGAGCTATTAAAACAGACCAGGGGTGGGCCTCCACTCTTAACAGGCTTTGGGCTCCTCAGCAGAGTCCCTTACCAAGTAGATGTGGTTGATTTTCTAATTCATGAGTGGGTACTGGGTAGCTTTTGTGTGTATGTGTGTGTGTGTATACGCACACACGCACGCACAAGAGACAGAGAATGCACGCACATATGTGTGTGGTGGATGACCAGTCACTGGCAAACTCACATGCTCATAAATCTAATGCTGGAATGGAACCTGATTCCACTGAGCAGCCAGTTAGCAAACATGTTTCAATTCATCAGCATGCACTCCCCATGCCAGCCAGCACTGCGGTGATGACTACATTACAAGGGAGAGAACAGGGAAGAACTAACAAGAACCATAGAGGGAATTGCAAGAACCATAAAGGAAAATGTCAGAGCTGTAGGCCATCTTGCCATCTTTTTCCTTCACCATCTACCATCACGTCAAACTGCATGTAAAGTAACTGTGATAAAATGAAAAAACAAGCAAGTGATTGATTTACATTTTGGTATTGGTATGGTATTCTATAAAATACATACTAATGTATTCTTTTTTTTTATCACTGAAACTGCTGCCACATAGAGAACCGCTTCCATAATCAACACAGAGTTAAGTTACACAACCGTCTGTCTGAAGTGTGAGTTATTTCTCCACTAAATGTATGGGCATAATGTTGGCACCTAACAGGGGGCAGCCCGGCAACACCCACGACTCCATGGTGCCTATGTGCCCACGCGCTCGTTGTGTTTGCTCAGACAGACTGGCAGAGAGCTGCCACGGCCCTGCGAGGTCTCATCAGGGCATAATCAATCCGCTGGCTCTCTCTGGTAACTCAGGAGAACAGGAGGGGAGGGGGTGTTTCTCGCTCTCTCTCTTACCGTCCAGAGCAGAGGAAGAGACCAGACACATTAAGACCTTGGCCTCGGGCCACCCTAATGGACATCCACACACCAACATCCCATTTTCACCACTAGCCACCCCCCACCCCCCTCACCCTACCATCATCCAAGCAACCTCCTCTAACACAGACACACACTATCACCCTCTAGTTGCTTTCACACTATACATGTTTAAGGAACAATGTTGTTCTTGAACTAATGGTCGTGACATTTGAACATCTGAACTCCCTGAACCGACCAGGACTCTCTCATGACTTAAGCAGTTTTTTTTTTTGAGTACAACTGGTGCTCTGCTGTTGACACAGTCATAAAGAGATAAAAGTAAATCGACTGGAGAGCAGCAAATTATTTGTTTGTTCTTCAGACTAAGACAATGCACTTCCTACAGACACAATCACCCCAAATCTGGTGCTAGAATAGTCATCACCACAGCAACAGAAGTACTAGCTCTCACTCCTTGCTTCAATTTTCTATGCATGTGAAGACCACAACACAGTGTGGGAAGAAAAAAAAAGAGAGAGAGAGAGAGAGAGAGAGGTGCTTCTCACACCCCCTCAGACTCACTCCAGTAAAAAGCCCCCGGGAAGAAAACAGCCGATAACGCTCACAGACTCACAAAGACATGAACAGACACCGACACACACATACACAGTACCTCTACTCCATAACTGATAAATTAGCTAAAAGAACCATTTCATCATTAGCTAAAAAAATAATTTCATCAGGTAGAAGTGAAAAGAAGGGCAAGTAACAACCATCTTGACTGCCAGACTAGCATAGAGGAAAAATCTACATGGACTGGTTGTTGGTCACCTGAGGTTCTTTTTGTTATAGGAAAGTGGAATGGCCAAGCAAGCCCTCACCTACAAACTCAACTGTAAAGTATGTAACCAAAACCATTCTAAGCAAATTAGTACTACACTGTTAATGTTTCATTTAATTCATTCCAAACAGTGACATTTCACATTTCAAGGCACTCTTTTAAGAACAACACAGGGATATTTCATCCAAGCAATACTAGCCATTGTGTTGCTATAAGCTATACTTGGCATTATGTTCCCTCTCACTTGCATGGGAGGTGCAGTATATGAATGTACTGTATGTCTGAATGGGCAAAATAAGTTGCTCTGTTGGTACCTCCTGTCTTTGTTTCCACACACTAGCAGGTGCGGTGGGCCATCCCTCAGGTTGATGCAGGTGAAGTCTCCAGGAGAGTTGCCCACAGATGCAGCCAACTGCCCCGTCTCTAGACTGTACACCTGGATCTGAGAGCAGGGGGCACAGGAGGGAGGTGGAGTGAGAGGAAAGCAGACTGATATTGGTACACTCACACCTGGATCAGATTGTTAGTTGTACTAGATCAGAGAGACTGTAATAGGTATGGTCTGTTTCTTAGTTTGCAAGCAGCGTTATGTAAAAATGACATTAATGGATTGATTGATTGTTTTGTTTGTTTGACATTTTAGTATTTATGGTAGTTAGACATGCATATTACTAAAACGAACCAACACTCCAAAAAACAAATAGGTTAAATTGTTTTTTTTTAATTAATACAAGTTATAAAAGTTTAACATTTTTAAGGTTAGACCTTAAAAAAGGTTACTGCATTTTTTCTTAATAAAACTTTTCTCTTTAATTCTCAGGGCAGAACAACATGACAAAATGTGCTTAATTAAAAAAAGCCAATTGCAAAAAGGACACATAGGAAGTTCACTTCTAGTCAACTTAACATGAAAGGTAAGACTCCTAAACAATCAAAGGGCGTGGGTATCAGCCGCCAGTTTAGTTTTAGCACCAACAATGCAGAGTACATCATTCAAGCTCAGGCTGCAGAGCCATTGGGCCTCGTTTGGTTAACTTTAAGGTGCAGTGAGGCTACACACTACTGCTGGGGTAACACACACACAGATACACGATAGCATGTGTGTGCACAAGCAAACAGACACTCACCCTTACCCACACACACACAGTACATGTGCATACACGCACACACACCAAGGGCCAAAAGCAACACAAAACAGCAGACCGCCAAAGGCACATGAGCCACCTTCCATAATCCTCCCTAGCACACAAAGCCAGCTAATGAACACTATACTAAGCCGAGGCACGATCTGTGTCTGAAAGGAGCACAAAAGCAACAGAACAGTGCGGAGTTGGTTTGTTTTCCAAAGCAGTGAATTCCTCTGACTGGGCTTCCAGGGGGGATGAAGTGGCACTCGCCCCGCTGCTGATGCACCCATTATTCACCTGTGCATTCATTCATACATGCAGATGAGAACATTCTAGAAGCACAAAAGAGGCAGCGGGCTTGAATAGGGGAATGGCCTCCGGTTCCTTCAAAAGATGTGGGCTAATTACTCATATCACTTCAATAAGGCAGCATTTGGGAAATAATGGTTAAATTGGACATCCGATTTCACCCTTGCTCTTCAAATTGGCAAAAACGATATTGCTGTAGCCTAAAGTGATTAGAAAAAAAAATTTGGACCTGTATAATGTAGGCGCTTTAAAAAGGTGGGAAACAAAGGAGAGGGAGGACGACAGACACGCATGAGGTAAGGATTGAGCGTCTGCCAGCTGTTTTAGTGTCTGTCATGTGGGCCAGACAGATTTAATTGTGGGCTGCCCTGAAGCTGGCCAAAATCTCCACCACCACTTCAGCATGACAACATGATAGGAGTTTATTCCTTTGTTGTTATTTTTCCCCACTTCTTACTTTTATGGAAAGCCAACAAACACAACAGAATATGTTTTTGAAAACTGGATTATAGTTGCTTGTCCCTACACCTGTTCTGCTGTTGGGTAGTTACTGGCCTGGAAAGTGGCTTTGCTGTTTATCTAATTTAATGCATTATATGGATTCCTAAATAAAGTCACTCTGAAACATAACAGCAAAGTAGAGATACTTGAGAATGTGTTTGAAATTATTAAAAAAATAAACTGCATGCCATAGATCTGACAATTCCAATTATCACAGGGGCTGATAGACGTCTTCCACAGGCTCGGAATGTGAGAAGTGAGAGGTGTGAGAATCCACCGTGGCAGAGACAATGCAGACAGGACACTATTCTCCACCCTCCTAACACATTATGGTCCCTCACCTTCATGCCTGACCATACACCTCTAATTGAAGGACGAATGAGTATGAGACATTTTATAAGAGACATTTACACACACACACACACACACAAAAGAGCACCACATCAGTGTATTAAAAAGCCTGAGTCTGATACTTAGAACATCACATTATTTTTGTTTCTCTCTATTCAGATATGTCTGCACTGTGCCACTGGGCCTTGAGCCACATGTGCATAACAAGTGACACAATGCAGCCAGAGAAGAGGGCAATATTAGAAGGTGGAGAATCATTATGTAGAGACCTTTACTGAAGATGGCCACCAACGTTTAGGCTGAAACATACTGGATCAAAGATCATGAAATACTGACTGCACCCTAGTGAACCAAACGAGATACGATGACTCTTCTTTAGCCAAATATGGGCAATGCAACTAGTGATCATTATCCCCTGTCCTGTGTGATTGTGCATCAGTGGTCAATATCATCTGTCCACCTTACACATTGTTTGCCATTACAATGCATAATGAACAGCTGTCTACATTGCCAACTGCCTAAATTGCACTGTGCAGTGGTCACCAGAGCATGACAAAGTCAAAGAGGAGAATTTATTATCACAGGGGATATAGATTTTCAAAAAATAGATCTCCAAAAATCTATACTGAGAAAGTACTGAGAAAAAAACCTTGGAGTAAATAATCAGCCTTTTAAGAGTGAGCACCATCATGAGGTCATCCCTTTCGGATCTTCCACACACCCATGCGCAGAACAACAGTTGACAACAAAGCCTTTCTCTACACCACACTATCCACACAGCAGGGCCCCTGCATTTAAAGCCTTCAGAACCCTGCCACCTGCTGCACTCCCAAACACCCTCCACCCTCCAACAAGCTCACACATCCCCCTCCCGGCCCACACACACACACACACACACACACACACACCTCCTGATGGCGCTGCGTTGCAAGAAGCATTAAGGTGCAAATGAGGGCCGTGACTCACACTTCCTCACCAGCGCGCAAGTGTGTGTACGTGTGCGCCATTAGGAGACGCTCCCTGGATGCTGGCCCGTGTTATTTGACAGGCTTTAATTAGGCATATGTCATCTCGTTAAACAGCACATAAACACCTCTGTTTTTCAGCCGTCCCTGAGCGGCCAAGAAATGCCGCCTCCCTTTCACACTAGGAAGTAGGTTTTGTTTGCATTTATTTTATTATTTAGATTGTCTTCTCACTATGCTGTCTGGTAGACGTGACAACGTGGCATGTCAGGGTCAGGGTGACAGTCTCGTATGCTACTAGAAGGGAGGAGCATATTGCCAAGGATGAGGGCTCGTGGGAAAGAGGCCAAACTAAGGAGATAAAAGCCAGTCTGAGAGTAGGGTGGAGAGGGTTAGCATTACAAGAGTATGTGTGGGAGAGTGTATGTGTGTGTGTGTGTGTGTGTGTGTGTGTGTGTGTGTGTGTGTGTGAGAGAGAGAGTGTTCATGTGTGTAACTATGACGTGCATGTTTTTGAGAAAGAGGGAGAAAGAGAAGTGTATAAGTGTAAAAGAATGAGAGCGACTTGATGTGTGTGTGTGTCTATGATGCCAGGGACAGTAATGAGTGTGTCCTAATGGAGGTGATGTCAGTGGAGCAGTATCTGCCAAGATCCTGTTTTATAAAGAAAGAGTGCCATCTGTGGCCATCACGTGCCCATTCATCTCTGTCAGCGCCCATCCATGCTGCCCATCTCACAGAGGACTCAAGACCTCGGCCTCTTCGGCCTGGGTCCTCAGGGACCGAGCCAGATGAGATACAGGAAGCTCTGCAGACTCACGGCACCCACTCTACAGTATATACGGGTGTGAGTGTGTGTGCTGGTGTGTGTGTGTGCGCTGTGTCTGGAGCTCGGCAAAGTCATGACACCCTATGCCACGACATACACAGGTTGAGTATAGATGTTGGGTATTTTGAGCCCAGTCAGTCAAGTTGTGTTACAGGGTGTGTGTTAGAGAGTTTGTGACTAAAATACAGTTAGTTAATTCTCTTTATTGTCAATTTCTCTACATATAGGAGCAATTCTGGTTTCAGTGTCTTGCTCAAGGACACCTTGAGGGGGTCAGGTAGAGTGGGGATTGAACCTGCAATCTTCCGGTTACCGAATGATTCCTCTACCACTGCGCCACCATCGCCGCATTTCTAAAACTCAGGGGCATGTCACACAAGTGGGACATGGACACATGACGGGTGTGCTCACAGGTTTGCTGTTCCCATATAATCAGGGACACACAAAGAAATGCGATCTCAGGGTTAAATGCTTCTTTATGAAAGAGAACGGAATCATCAATAAAGACAAGCATATACCAAACTTACAGATAATGTAAAATTGAACTTATTTTTGCACATGAAGGAGCAGGTGGGCTGTGGGATTTATTTCCCTTTATAAGTTGGGAATGACAAAAAAGTTTGAGAACCACTCAGTTAGAGTATGGTACCTGTGAATAATATAGTTAGGGTGTGTGTTATATTTGACTTATATGGTTAGTGTAAGGCTATTTTAGGGGTACCCAAAAATCTGAGGCCCCTTCTTCCCCACTTACGTCTCCTCCCCTAAAACAATATGAGTTGTAAATAAACAGGACAAACTTGAATGCATTTAAAGTACCATTTGGTGGTTATTGCGTCCTTACATTACAGTGTGTATTATATGTGACTAATGTAGTTATAGTGTGTAAAGTATTACATGTGGCTAATATATAGTTAGGTTGTGTACTGTATATTTCATGCAGCTAATATACACTCACCAGAGACTTTCGTGAAGCACAACTATTCAATTACTTGAAAACACAATTAGTTTATCATAAGACCACACCAGGTACCACCCACAGCGAAGGGAGATTCTGATGACTACTTCCAGGAGCACAATGCAACATGTCACAAAGCTCATTTAATGTTTCTTTTATGAGATTTGCATAATAACTATGTAGCTGACAAATCTGCAGCATCTGCAAATCTGCAGTTGATGCCATCATGTCAACATGGACCAAAATGAGGAATGTTTCCAACACCTTGTTGATGGTATGCCATGAAGAATTAAGGCAAAAGGGGGTCCAATCTACTAGCACGGTGTATTTAATGATGTGGTCAGTAAGTGTATAGTTAGGGTGTATATACATTACAAATGGATGTATAGCCTAGTCAGTGAGGATGAATTAAAATATAGATTGATGCAATTCCTATATGATCTGCACCGTGTAAAAAAAAAGTGTGAAACTAATGGTCTCTATGCCACCCTACTTTATATCATGTCTGTTAATATGATTTGCAATTAGAGTCATCTTTTCTGATTGTTTATGGTGAAATTGGAGACCAGGTACAGAGGTCTTCTACAATGCAATAAACTTTAATTTGGAAAAAACTTAAGCTCACCTGAATGCTCAGTGGCTACACATACACAAAAACTGCTGCAAAGTATGGTTTCTGACAGCTTTTTGACCTGTCCTCAATTTGTGGACCTGTACGTAAACTTCCGCAGATGGAAGATACACTTTGCAATCATTTTTGTGTCAGCATTTCCAAGTGTAAATTTTGGATGAAAGGTTAAATGTAGTCAAGTTGCCAATGTCAAGTTGCATACAAGTTAGCTCTTACAGTACTTGTCTGATTTTCGCCATGCAACCTTTATACTGACGGTACTTCAACCTTACAAGAGACAGGCAATAGGTTATTCAAGAGTCCCATGGGGCATATTCAAATGTATTTTAGGAGCATCTTTTGCGCAGTGGGAGCATGCATGTCTGTCTGGACTGAGTTTGTTTTCTGGGGAGGGTGCCAACAGAGTGCAACTTAAGCCATGGGCCACAGGAGTGTTTTCAAAATACTGTGTCTCTGAGGGAAATCAGTATGAACTAAATAAAGCTTTTAGCATCAATTAGGAGTGCCCTCCGGAGGAGCACCACAACTCCAAGGGATCAGCAGAATCACTCGTGCACAGTACTGTGCTTCTAACAATGCTGTTTTCAAAAATAACTGTTCTCACTGTACCACTTATTATTTAAGCATTTTAGGTGTATGTGTGTGTGTGTGTGTGTGTGTGTATATGTGTGTTCTGTGTATGCATATGTGTGTGTGTGCGTGTGCATGTGTGTGTGTGAAGTCTCTGGTGTATTGTGTCCCAGGACCCTTGTACATAAGGGAATTAGGTCAGATATGTTTAAAATAACAATTCACATGTAGGGTCTTATTATTTCTTAAGTGTTTGTGTGTGTAATGCTCTTGGGGAGAGATTTTCAAATCTCAGATGTTGACGTTTCTCTTACACATGACTGTCACTCGTGTTCATCATAATTCTCAACTCTATTATAAATGTGATTGTGTGGTGTGTGTGTGTGTGTGTGTGTGTGTGTGTGTGTGTGTCAGCAAGTGTTATTGTGTGCGAGTCACTGTTTTCCTAACCCACCTTGTTTCCTCCATCGTTCATGGCCCAGCCGCAGCGCTTGACCCCTATGGCAACCTGGGCCTCACTGACGTCCAGACAGGTCACTGGTTGGCCGTAGACGGAGTGAAGAACCCTCTGGTCCTGCCCTGGTTCCAGAAGATAGACACTCTCACCGGCAGATGCCACAGCCAGTGGAGAGGGCGGATGGCCTGGGACCAGACGCAGGTGATCCACCTGTCGGCATGAGACGGAGATAAAATTCAAGCAGACATTTGAATACAAAAATCCAAACCTGCGCTCTCATCGAGTTTCACTCTCAATACGATCTGGCTGGGTGACAATATGCATATGCTTTTGCCTTAGTAAATACCAGTGTGTAGGCCTATAACTGAATATTATAGGTTTTCTGATATCACATATCATCACTGTATGTAACTGCAGAAAGGATATTCCAGCTGTACATCAGCTGAAAACGGATGTCAGACACCACTGCTCACTGCTCACAGGCTTGGGCAGCTGGGTGAGGCTGAGGATCTTCCAGTAGCCCTTCTCGTCTGGGCTGTCTACACGCACGTCTACCCCGCAGGCGGTGGCCATGCTGGGGTGGTCTGAACACAGTGCCAGGACGTGGACCCTCTGCAGGTGCTGGAGATGGTGGATAGGCTCCGGCCCTGTCTCCGTGCTCCATACATCCACCGACCCTTCAACGAAGGAGAGAATGGACACACTGGATCATTGGAGGAGGCAATTCATGATATACAGACACATGGATATAACAACAACTGGGAGAGAATGTATGAAAGGGTCAGTCAGACAGAATGTTAAATGTATACACTACTTACGACAAAGACAGATGTGCAACTTTAACTATAGATTCTTAGTTATCCAGACAAACTATTATGGTGTACTGTTTGTTTCACAGTTTTCAGATGATTTTGCCAAGAAGATTTACTACAGCTCCATTTGAGTTGCTAGGCGATTCTTTTAGAACTTGCTTATTTATTATTTACAAATGAAAAAAAATGATGGCTTTGGGTTCAAACATTTTTTTCCTGTAGAAAAGGACTGGTATGGAAATAATGGCTATGGCTGTCGACATATGTCTATGTAGAAAAGATAGGACACTGGAACATAGGAAACTGCTGTGCTGTTTTACCAAAATATTAATGCTGATACAATCTGGAACAATCTGGTGTTCTGCTGTTAACCAAGCTCTTAAGTCAGTTTACACAGCTGTAATGGAAATATTAATTTATGGATGGTCTGCCAACAAAGACACTGATAAGCATACTCACATGATGAAGCTAATCAAATGTAAATGCTCACACAAATAGGCTATGAAAATAATAGTCAAAACACTGATGGGTGAAATGGGTGTGTAATTTCCATGTTAAATGACTGATTATAACTGAAGAGTTATTCAGTTTCTGGGGGTAACTGTGCTTGGCCAGCATAGAAGCAGGCAGCTCATTATACTTTTTATTCCTGTCCTGTTTTATTCCAGCAGCATTCGGAACAAAAGAAGGTCACAGGGCCACTGAATTCAATCAGCCAAAAAAGGCAGTAATTAGAATGAGACATCCAACTCGTGGCATTGCCAGAATGAGACATCCCGGTACTGCCAGGATCACTACTACTAACACATTGGTTTCAATATGAAATACAGCTGTAATGACAGACAGGGCCTTATTTGATAGGCTTAGCTTTGTTGTTTGTTATAAATCAATAGACAACGTGTGCTTCTGAAGCAACATGTGCTTTTGAATATTACTAATACTACACCAGCACCATTATACATGTATGGTCCTATGATTAGACTTGCAAAACATTATGATGAATGAATGAATGAATGAATGAATGAATCCAATCCCACCCAACTGCCAAACAGAAAAGCATAGGCCCTAAACTAAACACACACGATTTTTTTTGTGAGCCACTACTGAGCGATCAGCAAACACTAGTAAAAAAAAAAAAAAAAACACTAATAAAGATGACCACAAAAATCCTCTTTCATATTAGGTAAACAGTATAGAGTACTTGTATCATTTGTTACCACTATCCCCTTACCATTTTCAAATGCAGCAGCTGCCACCATGCTGTTGACTTGGACATGGCTGATGTGTGGTTTGGGGGTGACATCCATGTTGGCGTGGGTTGGCTGGAGGCATGATGCATCTGAATCCCAATGATGAGTGTCCCATAAACGTACATCGCCTGAGGTGTACCTGCCAAACAAGGTAGATGTGATAACATAGAACGTTGGGTCATTTCAAATATGACCAAGATAAATATAAAATCCTACTTGGATGTCGATATTAATTTAGGGCATTCAGGAGTATTTTTAACATTCAAACATACATATTCTAAAGTCAATATGCAAACACGTGTGGTGTAAAATGTTATACTGTCACAGTACACCATAAGAATCTATTCATGAATTCTTTTTAAGAAATGCAAGACTCAGTTTTCAGTTTCAGTTTCAAGGATTGTGTCATTATCAACCGCCATGATAAATGCTTTTTGTTTTCCTAGAGAGGCACGTCGGTGGCAGCTGAGCCACACTCAGTGGGTCTGCACTGACAGGAGATAGGCGTCTTTGCACCAGCTGCTGAGGGCTTCGGGGGACCCTGCTCTGGAAGGAGCTCAGGACTGGCACTGAGCTGCAGGGAGCAGCATGTTCTCAAGCTGCCAACTGCTCCACCCTACCCACTAAGAGAGAGGGGGCTTTAATCTAGCATCCTCAGGCAATATTCATCTTATCCTCATAGCAACACCATTATCGGTTCAACTGTCCTGTCTTAAAAGTGTAAGATCTCAGTCTCAAAAAATATACTGTTTTTTTTTTATGTGTTGAAATGAAAAAAAAAATACAATCAACAGAGGATGTCTTATCTTTCCAGGTAGATACATTCAAATCCCATTTGCATAATGACAATGACAGTAACTTAATTATTTCTAATAGTCTGCACAAACGTAAAACAGAAAGGGTGAGATATAGAAGAGGAAAGTTAGAAGTACTTCAATAACGTTACATCAATTACCGACTTACCCGGCAAATACATATCCACTGCAGCAGCTGACATCACATAGAATCTTTCCCAACTCAAACTGGAAATGACTGATGGATCCAACGCGATTCTAACGTTAGGTAACAGATATATAAAATCAAGACATTTTTAAGCAAGTGTAGGCTACATTTTCATAACGATATTGACAGACGAATTGGTCGTCAATGCATGGTCGTCTATTCTTTTCTATTCGTTCTTTTACCTTCCAATTGGAGCATACTAGCTTGTCAGTGTTCCGACAATCCCGCAGACTGCTCTTCCAGCAGGGGGAGTCAGAGACGTTCGCTCCGATGTGGTATCCCTCTTCAAGACACAAATTATACCATAGCACCTCATCCTCTGCCAGCACCTTCCACACTTTGCTTACCTAGGGCAAAGATGGTGAAAAGAAAACAGCTGCTTCATTACCTTCTCCACGGGGCTGAAATCACTTAATGTAGAACTTGAATGAAATGAATTCAACGTAGCCTATCCCGTAACGTTACAGGCCCAACACTAGCCAACACACATTAAACATTCAATATTGGATTTTTACCTGCGCACATCTTCCCAGATCACGTCGGTCAAGAAACTGAAATATCTTCAAAGCCAACTCGTATGGCAACTCCACGTCAAAGAAGGGAATGTCATTAATGTCGTTCTGAGTGAGGATACGAGATATGACTCTTAATTACATTTCATTTTAAGAAATTAACAAGCAGTTTCTACACAGCGTGTACATTGTTTAGATGTGTATCTTACCAAGTCTTGTATAAATTGATCCAGTAATTTTGCCTCAGTGGTAACTTTCTTCTGAGGTTGTTGATTATAATGACAATCGGCGTTACTGTGATGCCGTTTCCTTCGAGTCCTCTCTTCTTCAATTCTATATACAAGTGGGCTAGTCCTTCCATGTAACAAGCTTTCAGCTATGGACACATACTGTGGCTGATGCTTTGAACGCTCCTCCAAAACCTTGCAAGGTGCTAATGTTAAGTCTCTAACCTCCCGATCTTGGTATGAGCTTCCTGGTCCGTCATCATGCCAAGAAAGACCCGAGCAATTTCCTCTGTCATTGCCACTATCTTTAAAATTGTCTTTAAAGCATGCAGCTTTAACGTTTGTATCTATGTTTGTGCTGGGTTTAGCACTGCGTGCCCCAAAGTTATTTGACCAAGTGTTTTCTGCTTGCGTCTTTTTCTGCAATTCTTCTTTCCACTGTTTCCTGAAGTCCAGCAACTCATCGCCTTCCATCGTGGGCCTTTACCTACAGTCCAGTGTTTTAAACATGTATTTTGAGCTGTAAGTCATTGTGTAGCACCAAAGAATAGGCTCTCTGGTTGAATTATAGTGACTTCACACTCAAAATAAACAGTCCATTCGTTAAAAAGCTCCGGGTGGGCTATTGTTATCACACTAAAGGTTCCACTGTATTTCCCAAAATACAGACTTGCTGTTGTTAATAGATGGCAATTAATGACAATGTATATTGTTCATTTGCAGTACTTTATACACCAAATGAATACAAATACAACCGTTACTACACATTTAATGTATAAAAAAGAAAGATAGGAAGGACACTAAACTCGCCAAGCTAAGACGGACCGATAAGAATTCATTGTTTACAGTCAGTTTAGACATTGAACATATCACACAAAGGGAAAATCAGGATAGGGCTTCAAGAGTTAATGATCACCCGTGTCTTTTGGGAGAAGATGATGTAAACCCCTACATCATGTGACACTTTAATAAATAATAGCCCACAGCACACAGAAACAAACCCATTGAGGATTTGATCAGAACAGAAAGATCGCCGTCTAGACGAAGATCGTGGAAGGGACAGGAGACTGGATATTCGTTTGACAAGAAAAAAAGATGTGCTGCCTGCCAGTAGACCACGCGTTGCCAGTGATTTGCGGTTCAGTCTCTGCCTACAGATCCACAACATGCACAGGGACGCTTGCATCTCGTCTGAGAAGGATCGGGGACCAGTTCGCGAAAAAGCGCTTGACGAGAGAGAAGGACGGCGTGGAGAGCGTCAAGCGCAAAGAGAACACATGTAAACATTTCCACTTAATGTGCACGGCAATACAAGTCACTCTCCTAATATTGTATGTTGGAAAGCAACATCTGTAAATCTAACAGTTCAACCTGAGCGTCGTTCTAACCAGCAACAGGTAAGCATCAGTCTGGAGTTTCATTTAGATTTTTGGTAGCCTAATCAATTATAAAATAATCAAGTAGTCTATAGTCCCTAGTCACACTGCATAACCCGTTGTATCGATTATCTTTACAGAGATACCTATAGGCGCTCACTGGAAGCGCAGCTGTTGAGTGTTTACATAAGTGATGCTACTGTGGTGCGCCACATGGACGGAAAGGCTCTGAGTGGATTTGCATTTGACGGTGGCTGTCGTTGTGGGATTCTGCGCAGGATCTACGCTGGCATGACCAAGACTACATTTTTCTGTTTTTGTTTCAGTCGCCAGAATCACTGCTGGGTGTCTGTGGTATCAGTGGACTGTTGTAGCTTAAATACCGATTGGTTTTGTTGTAGGCCTCTTGCTACTTGAGTTACGGATAATTCCGTTTTGTTTGACAGGCCGCTGCAATCAAGTGTATTAAGGTATACACAAGAGGCACTAACTAAACCGAGCTGACGTCATTCTCCCTTGGTGTTTGCTTAGGGAAAAATTGACAAACATTTCTCAAGCTTTCCTCGTCTTAACACTGTTGAACAACCTCTTGAATAACCAATGTTAAATGTTGTGCACTATATGACTACATTGGGCAGAATAAGCTGAAAACAAAAACATGTCTATTTTAAAAAGACATGGATTAAAAAGCTTTCTTTTGCACATTGCACTGAAATGTTTTTATAAGCAATCACAATGGCATAAGTTCTTCATACTCCACTGTAAAACTCTGAAATAAGACCAATGAATTTTGGTGTTGTTTCGTATTCTATGTATCTTTGTATGACAAGATTTTAAAAATGCATTTTGATAAATCTTTCAGAAATATTTTCTAGACGTTTTCTAAAGGGCTTTGGTAATATTGTGCCAGTGTTATTTAAAATACATGGCATGTTGATATTATGGCAGCAAATGGCATGTTGATGATGTTTACATAATCAAATGCTTTTAAATACATGTGCATCCCGTGTTGTTTTTCCTCAATATACATTTAGACTGTTTACGTGGCAGGTGAAACACCTTGTGAAAGATGTGCATATATGACACTGAACAAGACTGTTTAACACATACACCTGCGATTTTATTTACAATGTTTTGAGAAGCTTCAATAAAATAATGGTCAATAAGGAATTTTAAATAAAATTGTTATTAAGACAATGTTGTGGTCACATTTTTGTTACTTTGAGGACTGGCAAATATGCAAGGCAATACTACAACAGTGGCAAATAATGAACATATCAGCATGACAAATGCATATTGCTGGTAGCCAACATTTCCAGCAACATGTGATTGGAAGTTTGGAGTTTCTTTTTTCCTTTGGACAACCACTTACTGAAACTTGTAAGCCGTTAACTGCAGAGTTGTCCTTTTTTTGGTGCCAGACCTTCCAGGAACGTATCGAGCTAATAGATCTGAAAGTGGGCTGAAGTGGTGCCATCCTTCCAGCAGCGGACTGTATCGATGACTGCCGAGCGGCACAGCGGGCAGGTTCGCTCCCGATCAAACCACTGGCACAGACAGTCCTCACAGAAGACGTGCTAGGAGGTACAACAACAACAACAACAAAACAAAAGAAAAAAACACAAACAAGGAATTTCAGCATTGAAGTCTTGATGTTTTGCATTGGCTCGTACTAGTAATTATAGAGCACTCCATCTCTGATCTAAAATCTTGAGTACAACTGCCAAAATAACTAATTTGTACCATGTGCAATATGAAAACCTCCACAACGTACTAAGCACAGTCACAATGTCAAACCAAATAAGGTAAATCATCCTCTGTCTGGTCAGATATGCTGGACTGTGAGCATGAAAGTTTTATATACAACTGCATTTTTTAGGGTCCCCGTTGAAACATAATAATGACGGGACAATGTTTGGAAAAGAATGCTCATGGTTGAATGCTCAAGAGTATTTCTTGTTTGTATGTTTTTTCTGTTTCTGTTCCATTTTCCATTTTTGTTTTTATTTTGTCAGTGATAAAAAGTGTAAACAAAATGCATTCCCATGCAGAGCAACATTATGCATGAGCAACATAGTATGGATAAAATAATAATAAACAGTCTGACAATTTTCATTCTATTTTCCTGTTTCTTAAAAAACAAACAAACAAAAAAAAATGGAAATGTAATCTCAGTGACCCCAACCATTTGAACATAGTGTGTATGGCGTACCTGGCAGAGCAAAGCCACAGGGTCTCTGAACTCAGACTGGCATATGGCACACACGTCTCCTGCTTCAGTACACTGCTGGCTGCTGGCCCTCATACCGAAACTCTGCAAGAATGAAAAAAAAATAAAGCAATGAAACACAAACCAGACAATATGATACAAACATACACTGTCATACTACTGGTGGAAATGATTTGGCAGCTGCCCTATGGTGGCAGAGCTGGATGTCGAAGTGGATTGCATTTTGTGCCACTGACAAAGCTTCCTACAGTACATCATTTCAAGGTCTGTACTGTAAAGGCAAGAGTTTACAGAGAAACCCCAATACAAAAAATACAGGTATGTGAAAGCCTGCATGAGCATGTTTCGAGACTGCAAGTGTATGTTTAGAGAGAGTAAGTAATTACTGTAGGATAACTGTAGCTGCCTAGCCACTGTCACTACTAGCTTGATTGTTACTTAATTCACCATGGGTTAAAGTTGTAACTCTAATTAGCAAATATTCTGCCAGGCAGACTACTTGTCAATTCAGAACTGTGTGTGGTTGTTTGTGTGTGTGTAGTTTTTTTCATATAATGAAACATGAGCATGCAAACCCTGCCATTAATTAAACAGTGATTAATACCGATGTCATGTCTAATCTGATACCTGTTTTTTTTGGGGGAAAACAAAACAAAACAACAAGATGTACATGCATGTAACCTACCTGAGAGCTACACAATACAGCCAAAGCTTTTCTGATGGCTGATATTCTCCCACAGACATCAAAGGACTGAATAAAGAGAAACATTCTGGTCAAGTAGTCACACAAGTTTCTAATTGATACATTTAACCATCATTAAAGAACCCTTCTCAAGTCACTTAACTAGGAATGTATGGAAAGTATAGTAATTGATCATCAAAGAAACAAAACAATAAAACAGTATAGGTATTTAACCATAAAGGAAAACAATTCCCTTCCTTTGTCATTGGATTTAAAAATTTGCCAACATTTACTCATTGCATCTTCACGTATCAATCTCTCCTTGCTGTGAATCCATCAGTGATTATACATTACATCCAAGATTACATTATACATTACTTTACAAGATATAGTGAAAGCGAATCTAGATTTGTAACGTCCCTCTTTGGCTTGGCTCAGCTTGGCTTTCACAAAACGTGCAATCACAGAAAACATGTATTGCGGACCACTGACTTACTCATTCTCACGTTTAAATAACATTTTTATAAACTCCAGATCATGATAATGACAGGTTCCTCTGATAAATGATAAGGTTCAGACCAAGATCTTGCTGAAGCCACTGCACAGACTGGTACGCTAATAAAACCAGTTCTATTCTCTAATCAAGACCATTCTGAAGTTCAGAAAATACATTCACTCTGTTGCCCGTGTCACACACTCCACTAGTGGGCTGTTGCTGTGGCTTTCTTTAAAGTATGCTCCTACGTGGATTTGGCAGTATGTTGTATACTGATGTGTGTAGTCAACGGCTGCTTTTCCGCTGAACTCCGTTTACCTTTTACTACTTCTCTCATTTCATATCCATTATTGTTATATCTTGACGTCTCTAAAATGTACACATTAGTTTGTTTTTAATGCAAAGGCTTTTAATGCACAATGTAACATTACCTTACAGAGGCTGTAGATGATTATCAGCATGGCACCAAGGAAGTAGCTGTTCGAAGGGTCTTCCCCCACAATGTACTTGTACCACAACTGGATGGGCACCAGAGCACGAAACAACTGACTCACCTCCTCAATAGCCAAATAGAACTTCCCCTGGTGGGCAACAACAAGACAGAGGGCACCAAATCAGTCTGAGGGTGAAGGAAACTAAAAAACTCGCTGACCAAAGTTGGAGATGATCAAAGTGTCAAAGAACGCGAGTGAAGGCATCCAACAGTTACGACAACTGTGACCTTTAATAACTGATTATGATAGATGACACAAATTCTTTGCCAAATCATTTGAATCATCCTACCAAACCACCCGTTCAAATGCTCCTGTAAGAAGAAACTGACTGATAAACAAACATGATTAGTGAATTATTGGAAAGCAAGGTAGAAGAGTTCAGTGAACATCAGCATGGGTTTCCCTCTGGTGGGTGCCTCTTCCTTCAAGGCCAGTCTCACATAGCAGCTGAGCCTGCACAGACCTGGGCCGCGTCCAAGCCAAACCTGGCATAGAGTAAGACACCATTACATGTTACAGTAGAACCGGAGGCCTTCTCAAAACTGGAGTTACTACTGGTGCTGGAGCTGCATCACACAGCCCTGCAGGGTGTGTATGTGTGTGTGTGTGTGTGTGTGTGTGTGTGTGCATGTGCTTGTGCTTCTGGGAGCCAAGCAGCAGATACGTCCGCCACAGGCCTGGCCTGTCTCCAGAGCTCGGCAACTTCACAGCAGTGTGGGCAATTTACCCACACTGCACAGCGGGCTGGCAACCACCCTCACCACCTGCCACCCCATCTCTCTCTCACTTTCTCTCCCTTCTCTCTCTCCCTTCCATAGCTCCAACCTGTGGGTGCCACTCCTCACCCCAGCACCCCTCACCCATGGACAGCGCCACTGACTACTAGGGTCCATGGCACAGGATGATTACTTCTTTACTACTTTGTCTGGGATGTAAACAAACTGATTAAAAAAAAAAAAAAAAAAACCACCACAACAGATAAGTGATCACATTATGCCCATAAACACAGCCGCATGCATAATGAGTGGATGGATATTGCCTGACAGCGATTAATCACCCTTGTTGGATCCCCCACTAACCGCCTGACAGAGGGGGTCGACCTCTTCAACTAGGCGATTTATCTTTGTCTTTCTTCCTTAAGCAAAGCCCAAACTACAACTGGATCACAGCCAAACACTGATAGATGTGTGACTGTCTGGGTGGGTTAATTTCCCTGATATTTGCAGTGAGGTATACCCAATAGTCTACTTTTTAAATCCTTGAAAAAGCTTTTGTCAGTCAGACATACAGTACAATTCAAACAGACAATCAACCTACGCTGCCCAACCTGCTACCTTTGGGTGAACCCACGCATCTCTATCGCCTATATTAAGGTTTTGGATGAAAGAGAGTGCAGATGTTTTTGATTTTTTGGTTTTAAATAAATAAATTCTTTATTTAGAAAGACCAAACCAATAAGGAAAAAAGCAGTAAGAAACAAAAGGAATACATACATACTGCATACAGACAAACCCAGCATCATTGAATCTTTCTACACTACTACTAAGTAGTTACTTTGTAGTAACCTACAACAAAATAGTAAGATAAATGCTAAAGGTTTAAAGAGGGGCTAAGCAACATTCTGTTTTTCTCTCTCACGAGCTCCCTCTAAAGATCGCTGTATTGCATTGTATTGCACTGCATTCTATTGGAGGCGGTCCGCGCTACTGAACATTGCAAGTGCTGTATCTACCGCTATAGGCCACGGTGGCGCATTCTACACCGTTCGTTCGCCGTGCAATGACTCATTTTAACATCCTAAACAGTATGAAACGGATTAATTAAATGAAAAATGTTGCATGGTGGGCCTTTAAGAAAACCTTATTTTAAGTCAATTTTCAAAAAACCTAGGCCATCTACATTTGATATAACATAAACAAAGTATTATCCTATCGCCCTACTGTCTTGCAGGCAACCACACCTGTAGGCTTGTATTTTGAGATACACTGGCTATGGACATAAAAGCCAGTAAGAATACAACTAAGATATCACTTATATCACTTATAAGATATCACAGGTTATCATACCAAAACATGTCCCTCAGATATTCAGGATTAGGACAAAGGATTACCAATGTTATTACTAGATTCTGCTACCTTTGGTGATTCCAACTTCAGCCCTGGCAAATGGACTATATTCGAGCTCCTGTGCAATCACCTAATCAGCCCATCAACGTATCAGCATATCAATGTATAATACTCAAGTTAAAAGCCAATAAGTCAGTTAAGTTAAATGGCACCAAATTAATATTAAAATATGATTATAAACAACTGGGGAAACTGTGTTACACATGAATTGAAATGGCATTACAACCATGTAATCGATCAAGTAATTCAACCAAGTAACCAGTAATTGAACACAGTATGCAGTATAACTAGCTAGCTGTATAGCTACTGCAATGTAACAGATACATGAAATAGTGCAACTGGAAGTAGTTATTGAGCGGAGGCAGTCGAATGAGAGGAGAGGATGTAGGTGGCACGGTGACCGAGATGCTCTCTCCCATAAACAAGGCGCAGACGGAGCCCAGGGGAGCAATGACCTCACTCTTCAGCACTCCCGGCGGGACATGAGCTCACAGCCTGCCTGCCTGGCTTCATTGATTGGCCTGTGTGTCAGGGGGCGAACACAGAACGTGGGCGAACTCTGTCACCCCTGGTTTGCATCGTCACACATGGTGACTGAATACTGACACCATGATGGACCAGAATCAACAAAGCAAACATAGATTTACACAAAGTTACAGCTCAACTTTGTCTCAAATGTTCAAATGTTAGGACAATAAGACGCCTATTAGTGATGCATAGGTTAAGGACACCTGCACCAATCCAAACCCTTCATAATAAGGGTCGGGTGGGCTCCTTCAGAACCTGCTAAATCATGTGCTGAAGAGAAATTCTTACTATTATAAACGAAATGCTGTTTAAAAAAAACATTAAAATTTTTTGCTATATTTTGACTACATAAAAATATCAATCAGTTCCTCCATAACTTGTGTAAGAAGGAGAGATAGAAAGGGAGGAAGACAAATCTATTGACAAATGATATCCTTTATTACGTGTTCATTGTGAAATGCATATGTATAGCCAATAGGATAAGGACTTGAAGATTCATGGCAGGCTTTTTTTTTTTGCTTATTGACAGAGGTCTATATGTGCGGGAGATCCGTCTCTGTTGTGCGTTCTGTGGGTCAACACCGCCCAACCTGCGTGTTTGACACGTGCATCCCTATTGTGTACTAAAGTTTATCAAACTTTGACACCAACACATCATTACAGCCCCACTTTGTTTTCAATGCTGATATTTCATGACAATAATATAGCTGCATTACTATTGATCAAAATTTGTTAATGGTCGCATGGAATAGAAGGTAACAAAACTTAGCTTAAGCTTTACTCATTCATAAGGACTGAAGACTGAACTAAGTAGTGGACTACACACACAGTACTGCAGAAAAGGATGAAATATGAAATAGGATGGAATATTAAAATGTAAGGCCACACCAATAAAATTAGTTGGTTCTCGGATTCGCCGCTTGAAAAAAATGCAAAATGAAATAAAAATAAAATTGAATTTGAACTCACACGAACATAAAAAACACCGTGGCTGATTGCTATAATACTGAAAAAAAAAGCATGCTGCGTTCACGTGAGGTCAAAAACCAATCAAATCGCGCCTTTCACTTCAGAGCGCAAGAGACAAGAGACATGATATGAGGAAAGATGCCGGTGGATCCTGCTAGGCCAGTCTTTGCAATTATTAGAATATTTTATCAGGAGAGAAAAACATTTGACAAGTACATTGAAATTACAGAGGATGAGAACTTTGCGCAATTGTACTCACTCACGGTGCCGAGAGCAGTCTGCTTGTGCAACTCTGTGGAGGTGAGTTTGATATTTCATTGACTGAGAGGCGAAAAAAACCCATTCAAAGTGTTTCGCCATCAAAATCAATCAATAAATAAATGACTAGCATGTGCCAATACACTCACATCCTCGCACGCGCACATACGCTTCTCTTTCTCATGCAAAAAAATGGTCTCTTTTCTAGATTCACGTGACAGCACGTTGATGAATATTCATCTCCGTTGCGCTGATCACAAAGTTTTAGTCACTATCTAATTGCTGGTGAATCAATGCGATTTTGACGTTCTAATGCCCTGTGATGAACTGTGACAAAATGACTTTGAACGTAGGCTACAGCAGCCTAGACATAGTCTACATTATATGTCATACCTCAATTCCACAGCCAGCTTGCTTGGTGCTTAGATTCACAAACTCTTAAATAAATAACAAACCGTCAAACCTTTACATAACATAGAATGACAGAATTATGAATTTGTACATTGCCTAAAACTTGCATGACAAAAAGTATGCTGTGAGGTGTGAAAGTTAAGTTTATACAGTAGGCCACATTTAGTTTTTCCTTAACACATGAGTAAATGTCTTTAATGAACATTAACTGTGAATGTGCTAATTTACCTTCAGAACATTTTTTTATTTTTATTTTTATTTTGCTCGCTCGCTCCATATTTTTCCTGAAAAAATCCGAGAACCAACTAATTTTATTGGTGTGGCCTAAAATAAGTTAATACATGTACAAACACACATACTTCTATGTTTTCAATTCACCAGCCAAATGTATTACCTATTATCTCATGAAAACCTCTTACCCTGGATTTGAATGCCAAGAGGATTTTGGGAAGAAACAAAACGATGCATTTCAGTCCAATAGTGGCGTACTTCAGGACAAAATCTGTGATTCCGACCACCCAGATGAGATCGAAGAAGTCAAAGCTGTTGATATTCGGCTTGGCAAATATAAGGCTGCAAATATAAGATTAACATATAAGACCAACATTAGACTAGACATGAACTGGAACACTAAGCCAGAGAATAGGAAATAACATAAATACTCACATGCTAAGAAGACACATGGTAAAAAACACCTATGGAAAACCAGAGATGCATTGCAGGAATGTGATAAACTGAGACAAATGAACCAATGAATGATGGAAGAATAAATGAATGAATAAATGGAAATGCAACACATGAACAGACTGCAAATACAAATGTATGCATCATGCACTTCTAAGCAAAATAAAAAAAAAATACAAGGAGACATAGCAACAAAATTCTATAGAGCAGAAATACCAGAATGTGCATGCAACACTAAAAACTGTAACAACAACCGCATTATCTGTGTGAGAATGGAAGCAAGCATCTTCTCTGGAGTACTGAGAGCAGTTCATTAGCTTGTTAATAGTGGGCCTACCTATTGTAGAGCTCTTCTGAACCAAACGTATAATACAGGTAAGCAACATTTCCAGCAAGGAAAACCACAATCCAGAGTGTGACAAACACAGACCTGTCCTCCTACAACACACAACCAAAATCAGTTTCAAGCTTACATTCCAAAAAGTACCTGGATTCTGTAAATTTACAATGAAATCGTCGAAAGATTGGTTATATTCAAATGACCAGTAGTGTAGCAATTGTAGTAATTAGACATTACCCGTAAAGACACCTGGTGTTTCAGAGCAGAATTGGCAAAGGCAAATGTGCTTGCCATTCCAATGCATACAGCAATACCTAGAAAGGTAGCAAACAACACACAAAATGTTAATATTTGTTTTAACATGCCACTACTAAGTGAAAAAATAGATTATACATGTAAAATGAAATTACCATTTATTAATCAGCACAAAATATTTATATAAAACTGCAGCCCATTTTTGATTCATTCTAGTCATTCTACCAAAAGCAAGTTATTAGCTTATTTCAAAAAAATAAATCTGCCATTTAAAGGAACCATAGAACACATTTTCTGACCATCATAAATTGTTAATTGTGCCTCAAAAATAGCATATGCAAATTTGTGCGGCTGAAAGTGACCCAGGAACACTGCTAGTGCGTTGTTTACAGGCTCATTTAAAAGGCTTAGAACGGAAACATTCATAATTCCCTCCTCCCTTAGCAAATTCATGAAGCAACAGGGGATTGGACCAGAGACGGTTACAAACTATCTTTGATTGGACTACGTAAATGAAGGAGGTGTATCTTAGTGCTGCCAACGTCAAGAGCCACCTCGTTTCAGATGGGCCAGTTTCAGCACGGCCATTTCTAGCTTGAAATTTACATGTAGAACGAGGCGGTAGACGGCGGTTGAAGTTTTGCTATGGTCCTTTGGATACCTTAAGATACCTAAATTCAACAATAACAGGGTAAATGTGGTTTGACATTCTATGGGCCCTTTATACAAATCTGAACAGGCTGATTAAAAGCTTGATCTTGTAAGAAGCAAGTAAATGCAGCTGAATATGCATGTGCCATTTTGGCAACTAAATGGGTAGACGCTTCTGAAAAACTGAGAAATGTGTCACAAAACTAGTTTTCTGCATAGTTTGAATACGTCTATTTTTCTGCACTAAGTTAGTTATGAAGATATCAATGTTGTATTTGTTTCCAGATAGACTTGACTGACTTTTACATTCTTACTAACCACATACTGTGTTGGAATGTGGTATGGTGCTGGATGGTTAATATATTGATGACACAAATGTTGTGTTGTTATTATCTTGTTATGTATTGTTTATATAATATTATTGGTACATTATTGCTGTTGCCACACATCACAAAATAACACTAAAACATACTCTACAGAACAGATAATTAAAATTGTACTTTGATAGGACAGCACTTCATTTCGTAGTTATGTCCAAGTCTTCAAAATGGTTGTACAAACATTTACTACACTTTGGTTGGAGTACAGCCTTAGTAAAACTGAGGGATAGACCGGGTTTGCTAATTAAGAGAACAGATGCTTAGTGCTTGTACTTCCATTTTGGGGAAAAAAAAGTTAAAATATCAGCTTTAAGTTTAAAGATGCTCTATGAAATGTTGCAGGATTTTAGAGCAATTTCATTCATTCATATTGCCGATTGGTTTGCTGTTGTTTGTTATGTTTAGGTTCAGATCCCCCTATCGATAGTGTTTGTTTGAATACAGCACTCAGGCTTGAGTAATACGACTCCTGTGTTGTCTTTCGAGACCGTTTTTTTCCATAGTGTATTCAGGAGGCAGAAAACTAGCCGATCAAAGGGAGATACGCTAAATGAAATTGCGCTAAAATCCTGCAACATTTCATAAAACACCTTTAAATTCCAACTCCAATTAAATTGAACATCATGCAGGGTGGTTTCATTTCAAATTCAAAATCATTCATTGAATTTACTTCTAAGGTTTGCACAACCCTGCCATTACATGTATGTTATGGATGCTTGAATTTGGGATTAATAAAGTATCTAATCTAATGTACTAAACCATGAATTTGGTTTAAGGTGTACATCCACATCCTCTGAGAGTGTGAGTTTGTATGCTTCTTTACCTAGCTTATGCTGGAAACACACTTTGATGAGGAGTATGAGGATAAAGGGAATACCCCTTTGCAACCAGGTGACCACTGCCTTGAGCTCCGATAGGGCTGGCGCAGGGGTAGAGGGATCATCACCCCCATCATCCCTGCTGCTGTGACGGTCGGCGGATGAGGAGGAGGCTGAGTGCAGAAGGGAGGTGCGGCTCTGTGACGCCTGGTGGAAATGGTGGTGGTGGTGGTGATGATGGTGTGGGGCCTGGCGAGGCAGGAATGGCTGACTTTCAGTGCGGTGGGAGCTCTCCTCCCTAGAGGATGTGGTCATCTGAATGAACACATCCGGAGGTGAGCCCAATACCAGCCCAGCAGCCTGGAAGGGCGCTGAAGTCACCGCACCAGATGACACCCCAACCAAACCAGAGAAGAGCTGCTGGGGCGTTGTGGGGGAGTCTGGCTTGAGGCAGTCAAATACTCCCCCCTCATCAAGACTGCTTTCAGAACCTAGTGTTTGGCTCCTGTTCCTATTGGAAAGAAGAACCTATTGCGTCATGCCAGGCTGAACTGACTAGAAAGCATCTCGATTAATTAAATGATATCAATGGTAATAAATGGCAATTAGGTAACCGTTTGATTGTTGTGGAGTGAGCTAGAATAAAACTGTATCCAAACCTTTCTGGCGGCATGCAATCTGTGTTGCTGCTGTGTCTTCTCTGCATGGCACCAAGTCTGTCAGCAAGTGCTCCAAAACTGAACATGGAAGGGGTCAAAGGCCAACATGAATGTCTTACAAAAGTGTGGAGTGTGGAGGTCTAGCCAGAAGTTTTCACTCGGTATTATAAATAACTCAACTAAAGCATAGCACGTTATGGGATGAACCGTGAGAGTGTGAGAAACTAGACGATGCAGAAAAGCACCTGCACAAAGAAAGACTGCAGAGCTAGCTAGTCATGACGCACAGTTGAGCTTTTTGGACTATTTCGACATACACCTTGATATTAGCAAGATAGCGCAGTGGCGAATTACGTCTTCTTAAAGTAAATACTATATTTCCACAGTACCTACCCTGCTGCTTGCGTACAGCTACCACAGCTAGTCTGCTAGCGAGGATAACATTGCACATGGGCGGGTCTTACTCGTCTATTTCCCGGTATGACGGCATTTAGAGAACCAATCACAAAATAACATTATCTACAATTCCACAGTCTCCTAGCCAGTCTCGCAGCTCGTTTAAAGTGGACAGATCCTCTGGGACCTGAAAATTTATTTTGGTTTTACGGTGCTGCTTTAACAAGGCCACAGCTGAGTAATGTTCATTTATCCTATCCTTAGAATAGCTAGCGACAGCGAAAAGCAGAAGCCTCGTTAACAATTAAGTGTAATGTCGTGTGATGTGAAAAAGAAGAGACTGCGTGTACCGTATTTTACAGGACAGTGAATACATCGTCGTTCAATTGAGGGAACTATAACTGGGTCGATCAAGCGCAAAATGTATAATAGGCAGGTTAGCTAATGGCAAGACCTGGCTAACGGCTAGTCAGGTTACGCTAACGATTAATGTCTGCCCTATTATGATTGCACTATTTTGCCTGTAGTAACAGTTTTACAGTTATAATAGCAGTGTTGACGTTTTGGAAACAACGCCGCTCCAGCAGGATCATTTAACGTTTTGTTGAAAATGGGTTAGAAAATAACTTGTAGAAGGAACGGCTCGTACTACTGAACAATCAGCTATTAGCCTGGCCCATAGCAAGTTAATGACACTTAGCTAACATTAGCTAGCTATTTCCCTATCGTTTATTAAAATGACTAGATGTTGTATTGGCAACCCGGTAAATAGTGCTAACTAATATCGCAAGGCTTTAAGTTATACAGTTAAGAGGTTAGGGTAACTTGGTTGCCACAAGCTATCTGTTAGCTACCTGGATCTGGCACATACTCCAAAGAACGTCTCCATGGTGTTACGTAGACTCTTGAGGAAGCGTTGGGTCTTGGGGGTTGTTTTTGGATTGTCCCTGATCTACTTTCTCACCAGTACATTAAAGCGGGTAGGTGTTGCATTATTTAGTTATTTGAATATAAAGCATGTGAAACATAGACCCTCCCTACTACTAATCGTCCATCAACCAAAATGCTGTTTAAAACCTCACAGGAGGAGCGAACCATCGGAGACCGGACCCTCTTAGAATTGAGGGACTCCGACCATCACATTCCATGGAAGGTCCGATTCAACCTGGGCAACAGCAGCAGACAAATAACACAATGTAGGAATTCTATACAGGGCAAGATTCTCCTTACAGACGAATTGGGTAAGATTTATTGTGTAGTGTCGGACCTCTTCTCCATCCTCGTTCCTTTACCCTTCTCGTAGTAATTTAACATGAGACATCTTCCCTGATCCCCTAACAATTTCTGGGGCACAACGAATGAAGACATAAATTGTCTCAAGGAATCCTCTTAAGAACTACTCAGTCAATTGGAGCAAAGCAGGGGTCAAGTTTATTTACAGATTTACATATTTGACATAAGACATAAGTTGACCCAGATGGCATAAAATATAATAAGAAGAACAATAAAAGTAGTAGTATAAAAATACAAATATGAATAAAATTAAACTAATGACTTAATACATTTATTAATGTGTGTGAGCTTGAATGTGTTTACATTCCTGAACAGAATATTGACAATATTTGCCTATATTCCAGTTAATAAAAACCTTTTTGGTGTGCAGATATTTTCTCCACGTGTGTGATCACTGAATTTATGCATCAAGGCCCAGTCTCCCCTAAATTGATAAAGGCATACATGTAAATGTAGTAAATTGATTGATTGAAAATGGTGGCTACTAAATTGATTGGATTGATTAATTAAGATGGAATATTCCTTCCTCAAACTCCTATTCTAGTCTTGTTCCAACCAGATAAATTGACCTTATTCAGAAAGTTCTGTGCTTTTAAACATGGTCAATGTCTGCTTACAGGATATGTATGTGAGCGAAAAGACATGTTGGTGAATGGCTGCTGCAATGTCAATGCACCAAGTTCCCGCCAGTACATCTGCAAAACCTGCCTGGCCAATGGATGTTGCAGCATCTATGAATACTGTGTATCTTGTTGCCTTCAACCTGACAAGGTATCCAGTTTCTTGTCCTTACTGTGGTATCTAAATTATGATGATTGAGAACCCTGAGTTACCCCAAGCGCAGGTTTTAGTTTGGTTTTCAATGCTGAGTGTCTTCACATTGTTTCACTGTGTCCATAGCGTCTGAACCCTGTCCATTGGCATATGTTTGCCGTTCACAGTGGGCAGATATTTTAAGCTTCAACCAGTCGCTCCTGTTTAGTTGTGAGTGACGAGTGTTAGATTATGTGCTGGAGAGCAAAATTGAGCAGAAGCACTAAGCAACCTAACCTGGCTAATTGTTTGACATCTCACTGAGAGATGCATATCTCAGCTACTCTCTCTTTTTTTTCTCAGCAACCTCTTTTGGAGCGCTTCCTTAACCGGGCAGCAGAGGGTTTCCAGAACCTTTTCACAGCAGTAGAAGATCATTTTGAGCTTTGCCTTGCCAAGTGTAGGACGTCTTCACAAGTATGTGTTAAAGTCAACAGTACCTCCAAATCCTTTAGTCTGCTTTATTCACGGCATACAGAGGTCATGACAAGACAAACCCCTTTTTTTACCAGTGTACCATTGAAATGAATTGGAAGCTTGTAAGAAAAAAAAAAACAAAAACTACATTTTGTTGTTTTAAACATGTATAACATGTGTTGTACCGTTAGGTTAAACATCTGAAAATTGGCAAAAAAAAAATGGCAAGAAACGACAATATTGATACCATAAGCACAGTGTTGACCAGTTATCTTCTGAAAATGGCATGCAAATCAACTAGCATCAGGCCAACTTTTCTAAATCGCAGTTTACCATGTGTGGCAATTCCATAAAATGCAAATACAATGCAATTTAAATATAAAGCCATGTTCATGATGACTTGAAACCGGAGGTGTTACATGAGACCTACACATAGAGGAATGCTATGCCCAATTCAATTAACAGTAGTTATCTGCTCATTTACAGATATGCTATTTACACCATTTACAACATTTTCTGGTTTGTTTTTCCTAGTATTCATTTGACCTTGAATAATAGAGCTATGGATAAATTCACACTGAACTTCTCTTTTAATGGCGCTATGCGTTAAACAATAACTTCATTCTCTCTTCTTTTTTTCCCCCAGAGTGTTCAGCATGAAAACACATACAGGAATCCGCAAGCAAAATACTGCTATGGAGAAAGCCCACCTGAGCTTCTGCCCATATGACTGATTCTGAAGCTTTTGAATAGCCAACCGGAAGAGTGAAGGAACCTGTCTGAAAACTAGGCACACCAGTCTGTTGACCAAGTCTATAGACACAATATTAAGACTTGGCCTCTAGTGAAAGAGTTTATTTGACTGAACATTGACTGAACACAGTCCACATCCTACCTCCAACCCTATCCATCTGCAAAATGCTGGTGGAAGGAAAGAGGATGGGTGGGGTACATTTTTTTTTTTTTAATCATGTTTGAAAGTGTACACTTCATAAGTGCATAGATTACTGTCTTACCTCATGAGAGATGGTGCCCCGCTGACCATGGGAAGACCTTGACCCCTGACCTGATGTGTCAGGCTTGGATTCTGAGAAAGGCCAGACAGCTGTTGGGCTTGCATCATTTCAGAACAGATGCTTTCTTGCATGTGTTAAGCAGATGAAACTGTTCTAAACAAATAGGTTTGTTATTGCCCTATGGGAAAGTATTTCAGACTACACAAACAATGGCCATATGTAAAAATACACTAGCTAGTTACATATGTGTGTGTGTGTTTTTTTTTTATTTAATAAAGTGTGACCAATCCATTTGGTTTGACTGTTGTTTAATTTTATCTAGGGTGTTGTTTTACTATATGCACTATTAAGTACCTGTTCAATACAGATAGACCATCCTAAAATAGAACAGTAGTCCACTGATTACTTCAAGGAAGGTGTGAAAAATGGACCAAATTCCTACTGATTAACTCCTCAGTTATTTATCATCACAAGCATTCCATTTACACTCATCTTTCCTTGTGAGTTGAAATGATTTGAAACATCTGATGTCACTAGTTTATGATGAGACAGCAGATGCTTTAGTCTAACAGTTTTTTAGCAACGTATTTATGGCAGTTGGGTACACACAAGATCATACCCACTATCAGACAATTAATCATCCCTCTGACGCAGAACACATACTCTATTGAAATTAAGTAAAAAATAATTATACCCCCACCAAATTTTTCTTTCCTTTGATGTTTTGATTAATGAGGGGTCATGTGGGATTCATTACACCAGTGGATACAGATACAGAACCTGCACCTGCTACCACTACAAGCATCGTCTGAGCTCAAACTTCTGACTGATGAATCTGCATACTCAATGTTGCTTCAAATTATCAGTGGGAGTTATAATAATAATAATTATATATATATATATATATATATATATATATGCTGCTTTGAAACAAAAACATTACAAGTTATAGTGTTCAAAGTAATGCATTTAAAGTAAATTTGTGACATATAGCTGAACCATATTTGTTTTATATAAAGATCGAGATTACTTTCAGTAAGTTATCAGTTAGTCATTAAACAATCACTTTCATTTCTGCTATAGCATACACAAAGTATAAATAACTGCAATATATAATTCAGTAAATAAATATAGCATATTGTCGTGATAATACAAAAATCAAGATGAAAAATTTTATGAAAACTGAGATGAACATGGAATGATTTGTACTATTGCTGTACATCTTTAAGGATGGCTTCACAGTAATAAAGACTTGGTTAGGTATTTGTGTGTTGTATTTCGCTTCGATGAACAGGGCAGTTTTTTCAATGAGGATAAAAATGTATCAAACCTGTTCAATATGCTGATACACCAGTTCTTTTTCTGATAAGATGATTCTGGCAACTGGGGTTCACTTGTAATTTTGGAGCATTCTCCTCCCAAGACTAAGTTCAGATAAATGCAGCTTCGACTGATCCCGGCTCCCAAGTCTGTTAGGTCTTTCTCTAATTTGTTATCCGGGTGAAGATCTGATAGGACCTGCTTAAGTAATGTAATGGCTTTGATCATATACTTGAGTCCACAGTAAGTCTGGTTCATCAGATTATTTCTTGGTTGAGAGACATTGACAGGTTGAAGATCTGTAAACTCCACATCTGGATGAATCAGATTGAAAACTCGGTTCTGCAAATAAGAGTGACTTTAATGAAAACATGAAAATACTGAGCCAAATGAAAGATCATACATTATCACAAATGAAAGTTCAGCTTTCAATTTTCTTCATGTTTTATGTTATATTTAACAGAAATTATTTGAATAAAAAACATGGGAATGCATGTAATTTAGGCAAGACATAAAGGTTAATAAATTACACAAGCAGGGGTCATACTTACAAACTCCAACATTACATCTTTTGTCTCTTTAGAATTAATATCCACAAGGTTATGAAATTCGCATCCATCTGTCTCATTCTGAAGAAGAACTATGAAATATAAAATTTCCATATATCCTGCTATAAGAAGAAATACTGAATATAATTCTGAATAGACATTATGAGATTGTAAAGATTTAAAAATGTTTCGAAGAGACTGATATATTACCTTTTGTCAGCATCATTTTGAAAAGTAGCAAGCTCAGGGTGCCCTATGGGGGAAGCTAATGCAGCTACTGCACACTAGCTTCTGCTTTTAATCGTAATTTATGAGGTATATCCACAGCGTTGCTAAATGTCTATGCGTCACATCTGGGTGGACAATGAGCCACACTTTCAGTTCACAAGAATGTGATGTGTGATGGTCAATATGATAAAAAGCATGTACACTTTTGATCACTTTGGTATCACCATTTGAATGACTTGTTGAATAAACATTTACCATACCATCTCATCAGCTCACACCAGTAGCACAATGCAAATCTGTGGCCCAGGAGAGCTAAGCGCGTGCGTGTTTTCTGAATGCGATGTTTATGAATTGTAGAATTTAGTCTAGGATCTTTCTAGCTGGAAGATGACGCATGATGCATGCATCCTCTCATTCTCATCCAGTAAAAAAAAATATATTTTTTTCAATGATGCCCAGGATCCAAAAACTGAAAACAAAAAGGGACAGCCTGCCACCCAAACAATAGACTAGAATAACGTTTCTCCAGGAAAGCTTAAGCTACCTCTTTGACATCTCTGACCTCACCTTTAACACCAGTGACCTAGTAAACCCTCTTTTCTCTGAAAGTAACTTAGTGGTATTTGTCAAACATCCCATATACCCTCAGGTCAGTATCACATCAGTTGTTAAAACCTGCCAAACCAATGTGTGATGAGAGTTTACTTTATTTATAAGGTGCACTACCTCTACAGGTGTCATATAAATAGACTTACCTTATCAAACAGTTAAAAGCTAAAGCTAAAGTCAAAACTACCCGTTACAGTGCAATTGTGAGCCTGACTGACTGTTCTTTATCGTTATCTAAAAACAAACTTGTTCAATTATTTTTGTTTTATTTGTTCATTTGCATGGATATTTAGAGAATATTTGACTATACATACATCTTCAGAGAATAAACAGGAAATAATCTATAATCTTGAAGTCTACTTGATCCAACATCCTTTATTGAAGTTTCATGTTTATAAACATTTTTATGTACTCAATTATTACAAAATGTATCTTTTGATACAAAAATGTTACCTTGGTCTAAAAAGGAAATGTTATTTGTGCAAATTCAAATACTGCTGACAAAAATACAACAAAAGAAATACACATTAGTGTTGACTTTAAGACAGAAGGATGTGCTTAGATTTACTAATAGTTCTGCTTGTGTTAGAATAGACTAAACAGCTGTATGACCTAATGAAAGTGTATATATCTTTTTAAGTCTCCCCTCAACGATATAAACAAATGGAGAATGATTTGTTTTCTGAAGTATTCAGGGAGGGAAAAAGTAAACAAACATGCAGAGGTTTATTGGCACATTTGGCCTTAGCATGGGAAGCACTGAACCTTTCAATACAAAGATACTACCTGCATGGGATCAAAAGTTTTGGGCACAGAACATAAGGCCTCGTAGAGACAGCTGAGAAAACAGGAAAATCACAGCCCAATCAGGATTCTGGGAAGAGCATTAATTGTATCATTCAGTCCATCTCAAACATAGTAATGCTTTAGTATAAATTCATTCGATCCTGTAGGCCTATCTTTGTAGGCAATTTGGATCATTTTCACATGTAGACACAAGAGACTTCTTATTAGAGCTCTTTAAAGCCTAAAGACCTCTGTGAACCTAGGGGGAAAAAACACAATACTTGTGAAAGCCACATACGCTTTAAAAATGTATAATAATGTAAAATGTGCAGGTTTTGATTGATGTATAACACAAGCCCCCTGGGAGACCTAGAATATTCTGAAGAGTTATAGTGGGACCAACTCTTAGAGAATCTTTGTGCATCTTCTGTTAGCTTAATTATCTCCAATCACCATCACTGTAATGGAGTATGTTTTTTATACAACCGAGCTTTCCTTTATCAGTTTTCAAAACAAAAATATTGTTTAAAGGAAGACTAGACTGGCAGTATCAATATGTACTTCCAATATTCACATGATATAACGGAAACGCTCACTGCGGAAGTAAACAAGAAAAGACAAAAGTAAACATTAATAAGACATCACTATGCAAGTTACTGCAAAAGTAGTATTACAGTGCACACAGAGCTTCAGAGGCTACATTTCAAAACCTTATCTTCAAATTGTGGTTCACATGAAAGACATGTAGCACATTTAACAGTAACATTTTAGTGAACTTCAGCGTTTGAGGAAAAACAGCACATCTGCAACAGGCCTGTGGTTAATACTGCTAGTGCTGCAGAGTTAGTCCAGGCACAATAGGTTTTTACACACACACACACACACACACACACACACACACACACACACAGACACACTATTCTGCCCATTGTGTCTTGAGAGGCCTTGAGACTACAGCATGTCAGCATGCAGGCTCCTTCCTCTGCTTCTGAAGCATCTCTGTCACTGTGACAATGTCCTCCTCTGGGACCTAAAAAAAGACATACAAGTAATTCATTCATGTACAGTAGTAGAGTAAAGCAGTGGTACACAAGAGTAAAGCAATTTCCCCAGGTCAATAATTTCCACAGGCACCAAGACACAGCATGTTGCCCATTTTAATTAGTTAATTAAAATTACATTTTAAAAGTGGAATGGTAAAACAACCTATGCATCAAATACGTAAATAACACCTAATTAACCTAATCATTATTATGGTAAGAGTGGTTAAAATAAACAAATGTCAATTTATCCAAGTCTGCCTGTGAAATGACACAATGGAAAAGGATAAAACACTAAGAAAATACTGTTTTGAGGTTCAATGGATCACAGCTTATATAAATTGAAAGTATAAACATCTATATCATCTAAAACATGTTCCCTAATCAAGTCGGTCTTCAGAGAATCACAGATCCTGCTGCCACCCAAAAATATAAATAAATTAAGAGTCCACAATCTTTAGAGTTATTTAAAAATAATAATAATAATAATGGTAAAAACTGAATTTTCTGAAGGACCTCATTAAATTTAGTTGTGGTCACCAGAAACACTATTCTGGTATTGCATGCACCCCACCCCTATACATTCCTATATCCTCACGCATTACCACACACACACCTCCTCACACATGCTTGCACATGAGCTGGTCTCCGACACAGGTGACTCCCATGGTTTACACACCGTTTTCTGTACTTTACATTCCTTCCTCTCAATCCCAGATACATAGTACAGAGCAGGACATAGGCTTTCTAACATTTCTGTTTCTAGGTCATTATTGCATGCAATACACAACCTACTGGACATTTACTGGTTTATGCAGTAGTGTTAAAACAGACTTTAGAAACGGTTTTGGGATGCCATCCTATTAACCTTATGGATCTATATATTTGTAAAACTAGTACTAAATGTATCACTTTAAAATTGACTTTAGAAATGACTGGTTTCATCTTTAGAGATACTAATACAGCTTAAGCAGTCACAAGACTAAGAAAAAAATAATTACGTACTAGGTAAACCAGTACGTGCTGCCTAAAGGTCATTGAACTGGTACTTTATACAGAAGTATGAAGCCAAAGCTTTATGATTCAACAGTATTTTCTGGAGTAACACAGGAAACATGATGAGGAGAATCACTGATGACAATGCTGACTTCTTCTAAGTGTTGTTTCATAATGACATTAATGTGGCAACTGGAAAAAGTAAGTTTCTGTAAAAAAAAAAAAAGAAAGTTTCCAGATTTTCCAAATCAGCAGTGACTTAGCCTAGTTTGTTATTTGGAAGTGGGTGCACAATCATTTGACCTACCTGTGACCCCTCATAACCAATTGTGCATAATTATGGCAAAGGCTGGACATCGCATCATAGCAGCGGAATCCCTGATGATGACCGTCCCGGGCGCAGTCTCTGACAGTCCAATCAGAGGGTCATATGTCTTCCTATTTGATGGCTATTTGATGAGCTATTATTATCATTGCCAAACGATCATGTGTTCTTCCCTGGAAATCTCATGGCCTTGTTTCGAAACTTAACCACAATCGATAGCCAAGGATGTGGTACTTGCATTGCTCATCACAGGCTGTCTAATCATTTGGTTGTGGTCAGTTGATTGCAAAAGTTGTCAGGTCAGTTGTCAGTTGATACACAAAACTGAAGTAAATTGAGTAAATGTTGCCTTGCTGGAACAATCTGGAACCCACTGCTAAACAAAACATCTAACTCGACCAGAACTAGGGAGTAGAAATGCTTTACAATATATTTTAAGGTTAAGACAAAGCTATTCAAAGACTCATTATTGCCTCTACACTTCACTCCATAGAATTTCATGAACAAAACCAATTAAGAAACCTCACAGCTAAAAAATTAGATGTGTAATAAAAGTCCTGCTATAATTACCTGACAATCTGTCCTCTATTGCATTACTGTAACAGCAGGACTATTGAGTGTGAGTTGTACTCTGAGCAAGTCATCAAATCAGCACACAACAGCAGCATAGAAAAGCCCATAGCTCCCTCTGTGGGTGAAACCATCAAACCACAGCTGCCTGCCACCTTCCTACCATTATAAAGACACAGGTTTTTCATCATGTTTAGGAGACAAGAAGCCCTGCACTTTACTTTTTCATACATTCTCTCTCCTTCACACACACACACACACACACACACACACTTTCACTCACACACTCTCACACACACAATCTTACAACTCATAGACGCTAAACTAGCAGGTTGGGGTGCATTATCCTGAACATAGTCCTGAAGTAGATGTCCATAAGAACACTCTCTCTCACACACATTCAAGTCTAATTTGTTCCTTAATTTTATGGACTTCAACTCTTGACCAACATTTGTCATCTTATGCAGTCAAAATAGGGGGACACTTTCCTCAGTCTTGACCCCTAATCAGTGGCCATGGATTTAAGAAATGAAAGGTTACGAAACTCACACTTTTGCTTCTGCATGGCAACAATGGCCTGTGCTGTTTGCCGTGAGCATGGGCACATGTATTTATATGGATGCAAATTCAACCTGGGAACTGATGATCATGCACAAACTGCCCTCCTGGCCAAAGACTCTAATGTGTGCACTGTTAAACTGATCACTTACTGCAACTACTGCCTGCACTTTATGCCTGGACACAACATGGTGGCAGACCTGCTGTCATGTTTGATCCCCACATAGCCCACACCTCATCTCGGCCCCTGGTCACAATGACATCATACAGCTTCCGCAAATACTTCACCTCTCACGCCTCAGCACCTGACACTGTCTGTTTCTGTGTCCACATTCATCAGATAGACCTGGGTGGAAAACGTGCTGGACAAACTAACACCCTACTTCAGGACCCAGGAGCAGCCATCATGCTGAAATGATGCACATTTTGCCACTGGGCTCTGTGCTGTGGACCCGAGCGACATGCATGCATGTATCCATGCAATGGGATGGAGGGTGGTGGCAAGGGAATGTCAGAGATATTGATTGCTCTGTTAAAACAGTCAAATTCTCAAAATGACTAGTTAATGTGTGTGTGTGTGTGTGTGTGTGTGTGTTTCTCACCAGTGCGTGGTCGAAGCTGAAGGTGCTGATGTAGTAGGCAGAGATATCGCTGTCGGCCAGAGGCTGGGAGATCTGGGCCACAATCCCACACTCGTCTGACAGCCACGCAAGGAGGGAACAGACATATAGTACACAAAAGAAAACTACTGACTCTCTTTTGTAACAGTGCAATGAGAATATATATATTATATATATATAACATGATGAAAAATAACATTAATACTGGATATTGTATGCATTTTGATCACAGCCCTTCCAATTTGACCTGATCATGTATTAGAACCTGAGGCATCTTTAACGTGCACTTCTTTACAATTTATTATTGAACGTGTATACTGTCAAAAGTTAACTTGTTCTTAGCATGTTAACTAAATTCTAGTATCTTTAGTAGTAGTTTTTTAACCTTTAGTTCCTGGACACAAGTATATGTGATTATTGTATGTTATTGGGGTTCTTTTTAGCTTTTTGGGGGTGCCCTGTAAACAAGTGAACAACTACAAAGATTTACTGTTGTCAGGGGTATGGTTGCTGACAACTTCAAGAGCATGAATTTCCATCAATAACACAACACAACAACTCACCTTTCAAGCATCTAACCCTAAAAAGCTATTAGATATTTAAAAGTCTCATTTATGTTCAGCATCCATATCTTAATCAGGAAGTGAAATTAATTATCTAATCACTTTCAAAACACACGACCACATTGACAATAAAAATAGAAAAAAAAAAAAAACCCAGAATATTTTTGCAAGACTCCTACTGTCGGAAGTGCATGCAGGCATGTTCAGACCATGTCCTGGCATCCCTGACTCAGCAGAGCAAAGCATGCCAGGCTAAACTCCCTAAAGAGCAGTGCCAGTCAGCAGACATCCTCTCCCAGCAACACCATACAACTCCACCCCCCCATTGTATGTGGATGGCAGCGATAGCAACTTTGCTGTGCTGTGGCATATGAGGTGGGCTATGAGCCTGCTAGAGACCTAAGCATAGAGCACTCACAGATTTACTCTGTTAAGAGATGAGGTTTACTATGCTTTGATCATTAGGGGAGCATCAGAACAGCACAGCAACAGAACAAAATGCTTCTGGTTTTGGGGCCTGCGGTATAGGTTGGTTGGTTTCAGCATAATACTGGAGGGCCCAAAAAAATAAAAAAATCCAAAATGGTTTCACAAAAAACATGTTTTTGACTTCTAACAATTGCTTATAAGCAACACTGAGATGAGTCTATGCCTTTTCTTTCTGCTGCACGAGATGGAAACAGGCCATATAGTAGGCTACAGACTAAATGTTAACATGTCTTGCAATAATGCATGACATGTGATGTGCAGAAAACCTTTCAGAGTCAGTTGTCCTTACAACACTGTGCTGCACCTACAGTAGACATGTTTGCATGAGGCATGCTGATTGGTTGAAGGGAAGTTTAGATTTCCTAACATTTATGAAGGGTTGCTGCATAATGAACAAGTTTCAGGCAAACTACATGACTGCATAATATTCTAATTATTTATCCAAATATCACAATTCACCACAGGGGGCATATAATTTGGTTAAAAACCAAAAACAGAGAACAGCGTCTCAATTCAGTCAATTAAGAACACTAGCCACGCTGCAAACATATTCCCGTTTAAATTTACAGATGCTTTTTTTTGCTGTTCCATAACACAATGTTACAGCCTTTAACAGCATCTGTCATTGCCTGTCACCGAGCCTGCTGTCTGTTGTATCTGTATCACCCAAATAGGTTTGAAGCCATTAGCTTAAATTTGAAGCCATTAGCTGTGTGTCTGCATGCACTGCAAGGCAATACAATACCTACCTAAACACTGCTCTTTTCAAGGTTTTTCTATGCCTTGTCTATTGTCTTGATGCACATAATGTATAGCATATTTATAATGTAAGTGCAGTAGATTAGCTTATATGTAGCATTAACTTGTATGTAGCACACTAAGAAGAGTTCATTTTCGCCTATGTGCGCCATACATTGCCTGTCCCAAATGTCTAAGTTATTGTCATCTTAATGTAGCACCACTTGGATCCATGGTGGAATGTTGTCTTCTCTCACTTTAAACTGTGTATAGAGATTAAATGACAATATATATATATATAAAAAAAACACTTGTCACGACAGTGACATTTCTCTATGTCATATTTAGTTAGGCTATTAAACTTTAACTCACTGACACTGACCACAAACGATTTCATTCATCAGCAAAGTTAATAAGTCACTTTCATTTTGAAGTCAGCATTTGGCAAAGAGTTAGTGAAAAAAGAATAGGGATCTGCCATAGAGAGCAATAATTTCAGTGGAGTGTGAAGGCCAGAGCAGGGAGAGTGAAATATATAGGACTACTGGCACTTTTGGGGAGAGTATGGGTTTGACTGGGACTCACCGAAACCTAAGGGCTGGCCTCCAATTCGCACCATCCTCCACAGCTCTCCTGATGAGCTTGTGAACAACAGATCAGCTGGAAACCTGCGAACCCAGTTATGTGAGAGTCCATCTCTAAAGCTAACCACGCTAACGCTACAGCCATAGAGCAGCTGTAGCGCAGCCAGAAGACAAATAATAAGCTTGGTTTTAATTCCAGAAAAATGCTAAAACAAAAAAAGTGAAAAATACAGGTCTTTTTCACAGTGTTCCAACAGTACTTACCGCCTTTGTGCATCCGTGTCCATGACCAAAGACACATACCCATCAATTAATGAAAACGAGAAGAACTTGACACACTGGAGGTCTACACTGGAGTGAGCTTCTTCTTTTGGACTGGACAAAGAGAGAAATGAATGTTAGCACATTTAAATCACAGTACATTACATTGCAGAAAACAACAGTCTACTGAATCCATGATTGCACATGAGGAAAATCTGTTCCAAAACAAGATAGCTAGCTATGCTTTGCAGGTACAGCATCTAACAGACTTACTCATCTGTAACAATAATGTTATTCAAACACAAAATAAATGTGTTTAATAAAAGTTACAAAGCATGGATGTTTTATATTTTTCAAAATGCAGCCCCCAATTTCCCCTATCTGTTTGACAGATACCAACAGTAAGCTTAGGTGAGTTCCCCAAGTACCTGTTGGAGTAAAAGAGCACGTCAATGAGTGTGGTGGCAATGGCGGGCAACGTCTCTGGGTCTAGGCTCATCACACATAACTGGTTGTCAGGGATCAGCACAGGGTGCACTGTGGCCTTCACATCTGTGGAAAATGCTTTTGAGTTCAACAGTTCAGAGCAGCAAAATGAATATTCCATTTCTTCAGTATGTCAGTACAAAATCAGGTAAAAGGAAATAACAGAAATCAAGACTTCCAAGTGACATTTAATTATATGTGGGATACTGACCTCATTTACACACTGATGTATTTGTTTGTGTGCGTGTGTATGTGTGTGTGAGTGTGTGTGAGTGTGTGTACTGACCATCTTTGCCATTTCTCTGTAGGCCATTCTGTATGTCCTGCTGGTGAACCGGAACAGACTCTCCTCCCACCTCTCTGTAAATGTTAAACTCCTCCTGAAGAGTATGGATCACTACTGACAGATCCTTCTCTCGCACCTGAGATAAACGCCACACAGACACTTAGCAAAACCACATTAGTGCTGCATAACAGCTTGCAAAAAAGGTCTTATAATAATGGCTAGATTGTCTGCTTTAAATTCAGTGGCTTCAGACACTTTTTAAGACATTTACATTAGCAGGGTGATTTATTCTTCAGTGGTTTCTATTGCTTTGTCTTGGTTTGTATTCGAATTCTGACAGTATGGTCAATGAATGCAAGTATGGCCTAATGACTAGCTTTATGTGTTAACTGGTATCCGTGTATTGTACATTTCTCTATTGTTGACACAACTGCACCTGCAGCACACAAAAAAACATCAGCGATCTCCTACGCCCTGCACATACTGTGTTCCAAGTTATTAAGCATATGCTGTCTATGTTCATTTTTCCAGAAAAGTCTATGCAATTGACAGTGTATACAACATTTTGATTGGCAAAATAAATAAATAAATAAATAAATAAAAAACGTAGTAGGTTGCTAGAATTGAAAAAAAGTGATTTCTAGATTCCTGAATCTTTGGTTGCTATGGGTTAAGGCAGAAAAATATGTGGAGGGGCCACTATCATGACCAGACCCCAAATCTATTTGAGAACCTGTTAGACATCATTAAAAGGAAATTCTTTGAGGGTGGGTGACAGTACAACTCCCAAAAACAAGGGGAGGTGGTCAAGTTAACTTGCTGAACTTCAAACTGAGCATGAGAGTGGGGGGGGGGGTTATTGTTTACAGTTGAGTGAACATGGTATGACTTGATCCTATAAGGGCTGGTCTGAGTGTTTTAGAAACTGCTGATTTATTGATGATATTTTCATGCACAACCACGGAATGCAGAATTCCATCACTGAATGCACATCTTGAACCTTAAAAATGAAGGGCTACAGCAAAAGACCAAAACAGGTGCCACTCCTGTTGGCTAAGAAAGGGAAACTAAATCTACAGTTCACATAAGCTCACAAAAAATGGTCAACAACAATTGGTTTGATAATCTATTTCAGAAATGAAATTCAAATGGCAGGGTCCATGTCACAAAGCGTATATAATCTCAAACAGGTTTCTTGAAATTTTTCAAGTCAAAAGTAATACGCATCCAAGCACCAAAAAGAAGTCCAACATTACTATAACATTTTGACTACAATGACTTGGAAAATGTACTTTACAATGGATTGGAGAATGTTTACACACAATACAATACATAAATTCTAGCAGCAGACAACAGAACCAGTAGGTTTATCCTCCCTTCCAGCACAGCCACTTCCTATTCCATAGAGACACATTAATTCGAGCCACAGTAGATGGAGGGCTGAACTGGGCAAGCAAACACAAAGCAGGTTACATCTGCAGTCCCTCACCAGGATGAAGTCGGTCTGGTAGGTGGACAGCATGAAGACGGAGACGCTCTGCTCGGCCAGCGGGGCAATAACGGACTTGGCAATCTTTGTGACACCCACCGCCTGAGAGCTGCTAGATGCGTTGCCATTGGAGACCACATTGAGTGGCAACCAGGTGGATCCTTCTACTTGCAGGTGCTCTGATGGCTGCAGTTCTACCCACACCCACACACACACACAAAATATAGCATTTAAAATAAAGTTTTAACTGATATATGTAAAGTCTTTTGGATAGTTTGCCCTATAATTGCTGCACTTAATTACAAAACCATACAAACACACACACACACACACACACACACACACAGTCTTTTAAGGCCAAAGGTCACCCATGAGTAAGCAGGACAGGATCAGTTAACAAGGCATAGCAATACCCCTTACCACCCCCTAAATCCTACACCAGAGAGGAGATCAGCGTACAGTAGAGAGCCCTGGCCAAACTTACTGACCTCTGGCAGATACCAGGGAAACAAATGTGTGCTGACAGAAAGAAAGCTGAATCAACGTGCCCGAGCTCAGAGTAAACTGCGGAACAGTTCAGGAAGAAATGCAAGAAAATGAGCAGAGATAGAAAGAAAGAGAGAGAACGTGTGTGTGTGAGCCAAAGTTTAAGACATTGGCCTGACAATCTGTGTTTCTATGGGTTTAACTCAGCATTGCTTTGATTTTATTCAAGATACAACTTGCTGTTACAATCATACTAAACACTATACATTGAATGATACCCGTAATTTTCCTTATGAATGCAAGAGATCCGTACCCACAGGGCATGAGCTGAATCATTACACATTTTTCTATAGCTAGTCATCAACTTTTAACTGAAAGACAGGACAGGACAGAACAATTAATGTAGCTAATGTCCCTTGCCTGCAAAGAGGAGTATTTTGAATTTAATAAACAACCAATTAGTGGATCAACAAAAAAGAAAGCAACAGAAAAACAAAGTGATTTTTACCTTTGAAGCCCTCTTCATCAAGGACGACTGTATAGTTTTCTGGAGTTTCAGTGAGACTTAGAAATTTACATCTAAAGAAAAAAAAAACATTTGAAATGGTTAACAACTTTAGAAAAGTAGGCGATGAAGGGGGAGGAAGGGGGCAAGAGAGAGAGAGAGAAAGAGAGAAATAGCCCAGGCTGAGACAGAACAAAAACACTGAAAGATTTGAAAGTGCATGGGGATGAGAGACCCGAGTAGGCGACGGGAGGGATTTTGGTGGAAGAATCACTGCAGAGGCCCCATTGCTATACAACAACATTCACTGGAAGCAAGTCCAGCCCTGTTGGATTGGAACGAGAAAAAAGCACCACTTTAAACACTGGAAACACTTTGCGTAAATGACCGCCAAAAGGCCTCATCTGAAGCTATTGATGCAGTTTCTTTTCATCAATGCTGGCCAAGCCTTTTTGGAGAGAACATTTGAAGTAGGGTAGTGAGAGGGGGGTGGGATGGAGGGGGCTGGGAGGTGGTGCAGAATGGGAAAATGGACTGGTTGCATCATTTCAGGCCTTGACCCAAATACTTCAGAGGCAGGAAAAGGAAGCCTTGGCACCCTGGTACATTTGATTCAATGTTGCCATTGTCACAGGGCCACGGCGGTTTCCCGATTGTGGGAAACAGTTGAGTGCTGGTGTGCATTGACATGAGGAGAGCAGCCTAGGTAGCTACATGGTTCTACATTGCTATGGTGAGAGACCTCCAACAGACCTCAGAGAAACAATGCAAACAAACACCAAAACTCAACATACACCCCCCCCCCCCCCCCAACACACACACACACACACTATCAATTTAAGCTTACATTCCCTGCCATCTATACATCAGCTAATACATATAGAGAATGTCCTTGTACGCCCCTCTGTATGGCATAGTGGTACTATAAAATATAATAAGAAACATGTGCTCTATGTCTTCCTCACCGTCCCATCTCCCTCAACCTCTCCCTCTTTCAGTGGATAACATCCTCCAGCCAGCTGGATCCTGTTTTGGGAGCTACTCAGCAGAAAGTGGACCTCACAGCCAGGGCCCTGGCCATCAACTCAAGAGTGGAAGGGAAAAAATAAAGCGCACCACCCGCTTAGGACGAGCTCAGCAGCTCATTGTGTTCAGCTTACTCCCTCCAAACTAACTTCCTCTTAACCTTTCATCCCCCCCTCACACACACACACCACCATCACCCCATTACAGTGACACTTCCTTTAGGGAACAACTAGCCTTTCTGCATCCAATATAGTTACCTCGAAAAGAAAATGTAAGGCAACTCTACAAGTCCTTACTGTACTAATTGCAAAGGCACATAAAGTTGGGCTGGGATGAACTATTCCAAGAACTTAAGTCTACACTATGTTTCTGTGATTTACAAACCAGCTAACAAGACTCTCTGCTGTTTTACCCCTGACAGATGCCAGAGCCATGTTCAGATGGTCTGCAAACGTTTTCAAACATTTAGACCTTTGCTATGCTAACTTCATATGTATAAAACACCCCTTAAGGCAAATCATGCTCATTAAAAGAATGACACTAAAACAACACCATTGTGCATAAGAATATAATTATGGCCAGCCCTCCTTTCTCCCCTCCTTCATTAAAAGCAACTCTCCAGACAAAACATCCTGTTTGCATGGTGGCTCCTGAGCTCTGACTGGATGCACACTTGTCTTTATAAATGCATGCAGGCACGCCAACACAGACTGTCAAGTGTGACACTGCAACAAAAGCACAGCATTAGTGACATCAGAAGCAGCAAGTTACTGTGCAGTTATTTAGGCATATTATGCCACAGCATTTTATATTCAATGTTAGTGTTATTTGCAATGAGGCACTGGAAGAGCTGGTTGATTGCAAACAAAGTCTACACAAATATGGCATTCCTTAAAGGTGACTGTGTAATGTATGTAGGCAGACATGGATGACAGAGTTGACAGAGCAGACAAACTTCTTGTGACTGACACTTAACTTTACAATGGCTCTATACCTAGTGTGCTAGTGTGCTTCTTAACTAGTTAGGCATAGGTGGATATTATGCAACACCTGAATACCACATTGTTAGAACAGGAGCATGATGATCTTTGACAGTTTCCCATATGGACAACAGTAAGGTCACTGTAAGCCAGCTGATATCTCTCTCTCTCTCTCTCACACACACACACAGCACCTTTAGTGGTTGTAATGTCAGTAATTACAGCTCTGCTAGGTATCTTGCGCAACAGTATGAGTAAAGCTTTTAGTATTTGGAGTTTCTCAACGCGCAGGTTGACGTAGGTGAGGTCATAAATCATTCCTCAAAACAGTCACAATATGGGCCCTCTGTGATTCCAAAGAGACGTCCCAATGAGTTTGTTCGCAAGTTTCACAATATTAATGCCAGACTGGTGTTGAGGCAATACTTCAAATTGGCTACAATCAATCTTAATGTTAGATTTATTAGGTTACTAACTACAAAACGCATTGCCCTGCGCAACATCCTCAAGACAGTGGCCTATCGGCTACTCATCTTTCACTTAAGTCTCAGTCTTTCCATTAGAAAAAGAAATGTTCTACAAATTTGATTTCTGGATTGTTTAACATCGTGTACGTTAGGTTACACTTGACACGAAGACATGACAAGTGAACACATGAACTTGACGGGCAATAAGAAGCTGGCGATTACCCCCTTAATGTAGACTAACGTTACCGGTCACGTTTCAGGCGCGTGCAAGCCTTGGTCGAACCACAGTAACATTTTGTTTTGAGTTATCGTTGGCCCAGTGTTGAGTTGATTCCGACTCAAACAGCTCTAAATGGCAGCGGATAGTATAGAAATGTGCAAGCGCAGACACATTGAGTCGGGTCGGCCAAAAAGAAATAAGTTGGGCTAGCTAATGGTCCTCAGCAGCGGTTTAGGGAACTGCCTTGGGTGTAACATGGATAATTAAGAGAGCTATTGAAGTTGAAGCTTACCTGCTCCTGTTTCTCAAGAAAATTAATTTTATTAGCGGGTGAGTGAAATGAACCAGTCCTGTTTTGCTTATACAAGTCACCCTCAATCGATGATCGAGGATATGTAAATCCATCTTAGCTCTTCTGAAAAACTCTTCCAGCAACAAAAAGCAGATGCCGTTCCCTCACAATTCACAAAAAACGCCGATTCAGGTCTTTGCGTTGGGTTCTCTTGCAGCATTCCTACACAAAAACTGTCTGTGCGCTGCGTTCACAAAGGTAAGAACCTGGTGGCTTGCATCAGTAACATCACAGGGAGGGGGTAAGTGAGCGAACGGGGAGGAAAGTCGCCCGTAATTTGACTCACAAGCTACGATATTCAAATAACCTGCAACACGCCCACAATTCCTTAAAGGCACAGAGTCGAAGCAAGATTTTGTGGAATTAGTAAACAGACTAACGTTTGAGGAGATTTCAACTAAATCTACTAGCATGGAGAGATTGAGCTGGCTGCAGCGTGAGAATGTAGGCTATCTACCAGTTCAATGCAACCATATGGGCGGCGTGTAATGTAGGCTTGGAGAGGAAGCCTCCCCAAAATTAATGCTGGGAAATCGTGAAAATAACGTAGGCTACATGATGTGTGAATATTTTTATAGATGATTTCAGTTTGAACGCAGCAGCCGCAGCAGTAGAAGCTGCATGCGTCCAGTGATGGTAGAACCAGTGAAAGATAACGGACAGCCCTCTCTCTCTACAACCTGTGCCTTATGACAAGTTGGGAGTGAGTTCGCGTGACTCTGTCTATGGTGATAGACAGAGTCAGATCACGGTAGTTTTAGGCCAAAAACAAAAATAGCCAATCAGCCGCTGGTAGCCGCTCTAACGCGGGATTTTAAAAATGCAGGCTAGTCTCATATCAGCATTGATATACGGTCGTTTTCCCAAAAGAAATAAAAAGAAAAACATCACATTTCTGCAGCCAGCACAATTCTCTTCCCCCACCCCCATCTCTCCTAATCAGCACCGAAGTCCAAAGACAGGGAAGAGAGAAGGAGAGACAGGCGGACAGATGACAGCCGGCTAACTGATTTGAATTGAATTTGAATTGTGCTTAGATAAAAAAAAAGTTTGATTTTGAAATAAGTCTTGTTTATTATTGATCATTATAATTGCGGATATTACTCTTTCTGAGACTCTTGCCAATGGTTAATTATACTCTAATGGCCAGCAGTTCCGCCCTTGCACTGTATAAAAGTTGGTCACGCAGCCAAACGTCAGGACCACCCGCCGCAAATGAATGCAACTATAATAACCAACCAAACGCATGCATGCAGTGCACAATGCACAGATATCCTCTAGGCCAGTGTTTCTCAATCTATGGGCCGCGGACCGGCACAAGATTACCGGGCCGCGGGCCGACCTTGATTGCCTTCTTTTATTTAATAACTTTAAAACAACTGTCACTGTAAATCCCCCCCCCCCCCCCCCCCCCACTTTAACGTTGTAGAATGTTGAAAACTGTTCCCTGGCGTCGGCACGTTTGCACTAATCCGTCCTGTCTATCCACACGCATACGTTTCACGAGACCAATGGCATGTTCAAAGGAAGCTAGTCTTGACTCTTTCTTTAGGAAACGTTCATCTAGCACTGCATAGTCACATGACACAGAGGCAAAAAACATCGCGCTTTTAGGCTACTTGCAATTACGACCCTTCATACATTAAATTCGGCTTCATTTCAAGTGATGGTTACCCCCCAAAACCAATTTGTGTCATCTGCCAAACAATGTTAAGCAACGAGGCCATGAAGCCGCCCAAATACATAAATCTAAAAGATAAATCTGAAGATTTTTTTTCAAACAAATTGGCTACCCAAACAAATATTTTAGTAGCCTAATTTGGCAGTCAAATGAAAAGTTAACCATGACATCATACCTGGTTTCGCCCCACATTTCTAAGTGCCAGGCAACTTTTACAGTTTGCGAGATGCTAATTAGGATATGCCTTCGATACGGCATGTTGTCCGGCTGCCACCTAGGTGCAGGTCAGGATAAACTTTTGGAGCTCTCGTGCGATGCTGGTCTGCAGTCTAGATTTACTCGACTTTCTGTGTCTGAATTCTGGTCGTCATGCTGCAATGAATATCCCCAGCAGAGTGAAATGGCAGTGAAAACGATACCTTTCAATTCAACATACCTCCGCGTATGTATTTTCACATTTGACAAAGACAAAATACCGAAACAGGCGCAACTTAGAAAACACGCTCCGAATGTCCTTGTCACCCTGTCTTCCTCGTTTTCACCTGATAGTTGCGAGAAAGCAGGCGCACCCTTCGCATTAGAATGTTGATTTTTCTTTTTCCTGCGATATTTCTGTGAATGACTGGGCCTCTCATTTATTTGAGGTTTATGGTCAGCATGCAGTCTACGTTCAATTCTCCCTTTAAGTTCATACTGGGAATGCAATCTGTAGCCTAAATGGGGCTACAGTCTCTTGTCGGTTTGAGGTTCCAGGCACTGCAGTAGCAGCCTACTTGAAGTTCAAGGGTAGTTATAACAAAACAAAACAAAAAATTAAACAAAAAGTGAAAAAAAAAAAGACGTGATAATAGGTAATACTACAGCTACCTCTAACAATAGACCTATTAGTAATAATAATAGTTGTAGTACATGTAATGATAAAAGTGAAATTATTAACTACCACAATAATCTCAAAGCCAAAGCTGTTAGGTCTCCTTGTTTAATAATAACCTAGTTTAGACCTGTAATAATAATAATAATAATAATAATGATAATGATAATAATGGCAACATTAATGATAGTAATCTATCTATCTAAGGGCGCCCATGGCGGCGGGCGTTGGGCGGGTGTTCAGGGGGCGTGCAGAGGCCTATGCAGGGCCTTGGAACACCAAGGCCTAATATCACAGGGCCCCAGAGCAAAAAAGTTTGAGAAACCCTGCTCTAGGCAAACATACAGAAATGTAATAAAATCAACAAAACAAATCAATTAGGATGGATTAGGAATATTCTTTTTAATAATACTTACTAGCTGGAATAATTATTCTGTTTGTGTTCTTGACATTACTTTCACTTTGTTTCAATTGATTTTAAATAACACTGAACTTCCAAAGTCAGTTAGCAAAACTTCATAGAGTGGATAATGAATTTCTCCTAGTTAAAATTTGAGTGTGACATGGCTGGCCTTAAAGATATTTCGCCATGAGATGAGGACAAGATGCCAAAATTCCATCTGCATGCTGCTGTGTCCTGTAGTCAGTATATCCTATGACCTATGACTATAAGTAGATCAACATTAATTTGGAGATGAAAATCATAAAACGCATCTGCTTGTTTCCATTCTTCAGACACCTAAGTGCAAAAGATGATGCTTCAACTTTCAACAAGACTGTTTACTGAGAAATCAAATCTCAATTTATTTGAGTTTATTTTCATTTTGAAGTCCCACATTTCATAATCTCATCAAACTGCTACCAGCGTGCAGTCCTTCTAGTATTTAAGACAGAGAAACATTCTTTAATCAAAACTTCACTGTAGTGGAGAGAACTTCATTGGAATCATTATCCTGGACTCCATACTACGTATCAAAGGCACTGCAAGACATACATGAAATGTCAATTCACAATACACAAAAATCCTTACCACAATTCTAATCATTGAACTTTATCAGTATACATATTTACAGAATACAGTTGTAGTTAATAAATCACACACTAAAATAGAAACTATGCCTCTATGCATCATCATTATCCAGACCTCACTTACATTGACTCGATATCCTACACCATAAAAAGGTTATCACTAATTATTTTATGGCAATATTAGAAAGCCCAGACCAATTCAACTCATAACATTATCACCTGTGTAATAAACTGTTGTCTCCCAGCCCTCCTTGAGCCAGGCAGCATTCCGTGTTTCCTCTCTGGTCTGTAGATCCTTGTAAGCTATATGGATAGAAAACAATCCCCCCTCAGATTGGTTGTAGGCTATCAAGTAATCAGTGCTGAAGACGTCGACTTTGATTGCACAGGACAATTATTATTCATAGCATTACAGATCAAATAAAATGAAATAAAACAGTTCAACTGCCATTTTCAGTCAGATGATATTACCACTTACCCCACAGATGATGGACAACGTACAAGTCACCAATCTGGGTAAAGAAGCCACCAACAGCCTCATTGTTTTCCTGCCGACTTGTGATGGCCCGGGCCCTTCAATTTTCAGAGTATGAAAAATATAAAGAACTTAAAGAAAACCAGGAGTTTACCACCAAAATATTTGTTGACATGATGCTGTTGCATGTTTTGTAGAAGTTAAACTAAGCATTTATTTGACAAAGTTGTGCAGAACTCCTGCACTCTCTAGATCAAGCTCACAATAGGCTGCTATCTGGGCTCTCCAGAAAGGTTCATAAATTCATGTTTCTTATACTTTTATTGACGGATGATGGTGATGATGCATCATAAGTCCATGTGCTTACCAATGATTTCCCCACTCAATCATTGTGCCGGGCTGTTTGTTGGCCAAGGATAACATAAAATGAAAAGGTATTATGTTGCAAAGAACACAAAGAAACAATCAGTCACTGTTACGTTCAGACAAAGCTTAACATTAATATGTACAGTATGACTAAATATTTGCACAGTTATATAAAACCTATTAATTACCTTGAGATTATAGGAACGAAGTTCATAGATGTTTGGACCACTTTGTGGTGTTGGATCGTTCCAAAAACTGAACTCAAGAAGGAGTTGGTTTTTACGCGAGATTAACATTTTGCTTCTCTCCTTACGGAACTTTGTATATTCCTAAGCAGACACATGTGAGAAAACAAGAGCATTTCAGTCAGTGAGCACATAACTTTTTCATACACTGGATAAACTATACACTAGTTTATGGTACTAGTTTATGTATTGTGACAAGTATTTCAATATAAAAATACTAAATATACCGTCATTATCAGTAGCTCCTCAGTTGAATAATTAATTCACTTCCTACCTTGTTGTGCCTTAACTTGTCCAGACATTCAGTAAGAGCTGGATATCCTCCTGAATACCTCCACATGTGCACTACAATGAAACAGACAGCAGGTGGAGTTAGTGCATCATCTCGTGTCCTGACTGGGACACTGCACTTTAGTGTGCAAACTGGCTGTCAAAGCAGCAGTAACAGCTACACTTGTGATAATCAGACGGAGCATTTTTGAATTGTTGTAATCTTTTATTAAGAACTTTCTTTAACTGTTAAATTTATCACACAATACATTGGTATGAGCTTAGCTTTTTCTTTACACTCACCAGCTTGATCTTGCTCACCATACCAAGTGTTCCAGCTTCCGATCACCTCACAGGGATAGGTCTTGTCATGATGGAGTTGGTTCTGAACCTCAGCCCTGTGCTCAAATGTCGAAGGTCATGGAATGTCTCAAATCAGGGCATTTGACGCATGACATTTGATAACAGAGCTGACGACCAAATGCAGTCAAGCACAACCCCTGCCAAATTGCATTAAACTGCCGGTGGCATTTGGCAGAAAACATTTGTTTTTCATATGAGAATATGTGTTGTGTGTGCATGTTCATATAAGCAAATGCCCTATATCTCACAATGGAAAAGGAAAGGGAAAAGAGAGAAAAAACTTACGAAAGATCATTGTAAGCATCCAGGCAATCTGGTTTTACATTGTGAACTACAAACAGAATAAAATGCTCCTTTAATCACACAAGAACTTGTGTGAAACTTTGCATAATACATTTATAAGCCATATGAATATCAGACAGTCATGATATGCACAATACTTCCTTCTGTACTCCTGATACTGTAAACACACACACACACACACACACACACAAACACAAGGATTCTCACACTGAATTTTGTAGAGGTGGCTAGTCTCTTTTTTAGACAGGAGATTGGAGTGGGCATCCTTCCTGGAATCAACTTTGTGTACAAAAAATGACCGAAACCAACCCACATCACTGCTTTCTGCAAAACCTCTAAATAGAAACATTAAGTCATAATTAGATGGTGGGACCACGTCTCATTGGCTTATAGGTATATGTTATACAGGTGGATAGTAAAACATATAAGCGAATTATCATATGTCAAGGGGTAAAGTTCAAAGATTATGCTCAAAATTCTCATACAGGCTGACCTATTAACATTAATCCAGCCATAAGATAAGCAAAAATAGCATGTTCAATAAAGAAACACAATTTCAAGGCCGAATGGCGCCATGTCAAAAGAAACTCGAGCAAACAGCTGGCTAATTTAAAACATTGAGTGCTGTAGGCGAATGTGTTCTCGCCATGCTCAAAGGATTGTTGACAATAACGCTATAGTCTTCGTTAGGACATTTACCTCACAGAGGATCCCCAAAACAAACAACTTCTGTGCAATGGTCTTTGTAGGTTGAGGACACACTTTGTTCTTGGCATCTTTCTTTTTTTAAATCGCGACAATTTTCCAGGACAAAGTAGCAGGTAAAGCTGAGTGCTGAATGTTTGTGTTGTTAATATTTAGCTCATCTGTTTCTGTATCTTACGCGTGGTCGCGAGCAAGCCATAGATGATCAAAGGTTGTCTGGGAGCGTGTCTGTGTTTGAGACGTACGTGTTTTGTCACGCCACTGAACAGCTTGCAGTAAGGAAACTGTATCAGAAGACTTGGTTTGTAACAAAGGATAATCATTACACATCTGGCGTTTGTCAGCCTTTATTATATAGCATTATGTACCTGCCCACATTATTTTGATTATTATTATTATGTATAACTATTCACGAAAAGTATCAAACTTATTCTTTTGACAGTAACGTTAGCATAGGCTACTTGCAAACTTTTTTTATCAAGCTTTTTACGGTTTTAGTCTTTTTCTTTCTGTTTACATTAAGGTGGAGGTCTTGTAAAGATTCAATATGCCACTATGTTTGACTTGAAGAGTGGGAAATGTTTCCTTCACAGTGTTGTACAGTCCATCAAAATCAGGATTTACAATGATGCCCTGTTCAAAGATAAAGTAAAAATTAGCGCCCTAACCTCCACAAGTCCATCCAAACAGTATGACGGTCTATTAAAAAAGGCTTACACTAAAATCCAAGTACTCCATCACTGAACCTGGATTGGTTTGGATTGAGGTGAGAATTCCATAGCATCCTGCAGACTGCATGGGATTTCTCCCCATCTTGAATAAGCAAGAAAAACTTGATAACATCTCACTTTCAGAATGAGGATCCAGCAACACCTAATTTTGTTATTTTTTTCCATCTTTATTTTTATTTTTTTTTTTATCTTTGTTTGCAAACATTAAGCTCAGTTTCCACAGGGCTTGCCAAACTATCTCTTACCTTGAGGATTCTTACTGTTTTGTTTACTTTAAGGCCAATCGCAAATCGGATCGCTCCCTCAGGGGGTATGCGGTTGTTACTGAAGGACAGAAAAGCAATAACAAATGTGTTGTTAGAGCCAGACATGAAAAGACTTTCTTTTTTAAAAGGAAAGGGAGAAGTTTTTCAATAAGCAAGCATACATTATGTTATGTCTATTATTATATTATGTTATATCTATTATTATGTTTTAAGCAAGCATACATTATTATGTTATGTCTTGTCTTGTTATATCCTGTATGTTACCTAAGTATAATGCCCTCTACTTGCACCTTTTTTTTTACTTAACATTACCTTAATGTTTAGAATGGTTTTTGTTGTGCATCTGCACTTTATTGTTGCCAACGTCTACGCATGGGACAAGTGTGAAACGTAATTTCGATTCCTTTGCATGTCAAGTACATTTGAAGAAATTGACAAATAAAACTGACCTTGACTTTGACTTTGATTACATTTTAAATCTACTCATGTAAACAATTGTATAGAGTTACCTCAAATGCACAACAGCACTCAGAGGCTTTGTTGGTCATTTTAATAATTTCTAGATCTAACAAGACAAATGACATCCTCTTTACCTGGGTATTGTCTCTTAAGATGTATTACAAAATCAAAGCAAGAAAAGCATTGTGTGTGTGTGTATGTGTGTCTGTATAGCCGCTGGCTAAGAGAAGGCCTGAAAACTCCCTGAGTGTCTCTCCTGTGGTCCAGCAGAGACTTGTGACTACCTGATATCCAGCTCCTCCAGTGTGTTGTTCTCTCTCAGGGCTTCCCCGAGGGCTGCGGCTCCGTCCTTCGCCAGGCCGTTGTAGGCCAGATCCAGCTTCCGTAAAAATATGTTTGCCTTGGGAATACACATACTCCACTGTCAAAAAATGGACCTCACAACTTCTGCTCACATCTCTGTGTTTGCATTATTAAACTACTTTCTGGTGCTTTAAGTTTGGTGAAGGAAGAGGATTACAGGTGTTTTAAGAGTAAAATGTGTTAAAAATAATAAAATATATAAGATGACATATTATATGCAGATATTTCTGCAGTATTTGCATACAGACACATATACGCTAACACTGCATGCTCAAATGATTAAATACAACAATGTTATCCCACATTCTCCATAAGAGTTCTGGGATCAGTACCCCAAGACCTTTGGCTACTGCCACGGCTCCCCTCCCCCGAATGCAGTTCCAGGCCAGATTTAAGGACTTGATGCTGGTGTTCTCAGCAATGGCATGTCCCAGAAGCTCCCCTGTGATGGAGATAACAATCAGAAAAACCTGGCCTGGACTTTTTAAACCAAGCCATTCACTGTTTGCTACTTCCCTTAGATGGTCTGCAATTTTGCAAGCATGAAAATTTAATTACCTACAGTTTATAATATAATGAAGCTGTTCATCACAGAGAATATTGTCACCGAAGAATCTAATAAAGTCGATAAAGAATAAAGTCACACAATTGAGTATCACAAAGTGTGTACAGTAAGTAAAAAATAGGAAAAGAAAAAAATTTGAAGTGAAAAAACAAAATCTGTAATTGGGGTGTGATTTGGAGTTAGATGGAAGGCGTTAGAGGGCTGGGCTGTGAATGCATGAATCTCACACTGTTGGCTGATTAGCACAATAGAGTTCATGGAGACAGACGAAGCAATCCACTCCTTTTCACTTTTAATTATCAACATCATCTGAGCATTGTTAAGATCTGTCATTTATCCGCCCTAGTCTGAGAAGCTTGTGTCAAAGCTCCCTTACGCAATGCTATTGATGGGAATTATTCTAGTGGGGGTCTCTTTGATGCCACTCATAAATGCCTGTCGCCTGTGGCATAGTCTAGGCAGTTGTTTTCACTAATGTCAGCTCTGGAATTTTAATGGTTGGGACACTTTTCCTAACACAATTAAAAAAACAACTTAATGAACAAGCCAGCTAGCCTGGGTACGAGACCGTATGATAAGTAGTCATATAGAAAAAAGATTATAAGTTTACTATTTTGATTATATTTTGGGATGAGATTGGGGTGTAATGAGTAACAAAATTGATTCAATTACAATATAAAACATTCATGAATTACAATACTTTAACATGTAATATGTTACTTTCATAACAATTTCAGGTACATTTGAATATCTTCTGAAACATTATGTTTATGTTTATTAATAATAATATTTTTGTCTGTTTTTTATGTGCACGGCATCCTCAATTTGTAGCTAAAAGTCTGATATTATTAAGTCTAATAGAACTGACAAAACCACCCACATGCTTTTGTCTAAGATGAAGCTGTTAGGAGGCAAGCGATGCTAGATATAAACTACAATGTAGGCCAAACCCGTTGCAGGAAACAAAAAAAAATCACATCTCACATGAATAGACAACCGAGATGCCTTCATTAATGTTCACTAAATGTTACATTTCAAACATTTGATTTAGAAGACATAGCTATTCAAAGAACTACATGATCACTGAAGCAGTATTGAGGTATTAAAGTCTGACACTGCTGTGGCTGTATCCTACCTGCAATTCACCTCCAACAATTTCAAGTTGTTGTCCTACCTGCTGCGTCTCCCAGTTTATTGTTACTTAGGTCCAGCCTCTCCAATCTCTGGTTGGAGGTAATGGCCTGTGACAGATGACTGGCAGCTTTATCACCGAGCTCATTGGCTGAGAGGCTGAGAGACACTAAGGTTGTATTCTCTAAAAGCATACTGGACAGAGCCTCAGCTCCCTTTTCGCCCAGTTTGTTCTCCGATAGATCCATTTCTGAGAGGAAGATGAAGGAGGATCAGTTCAAGTCAGCTTCATTTAGAAGACAGTCTAAAAAATGCTAATTATGCAAATTGTCTATGAATCATGTCGTTTTGCTGTTGTGGTTTCTGGAAAAAGCAAATTAGCTGGAGAACAACACAGGCATAAGTTTATATTTTAAGAATTGAGAGAGAGAGAGAGAGAGAGGATATGACACATCATCTTGGGAGGCTCCTCTCAACCAGACCATCTCAGCATCTCTCAATCTCCTGGCGTGCTATGTATGACTATAAGGCATTTACTTCATTTCCTTTGTATTTAAATTGTTTTTGAGGAGATGACAGCTGAGTGAGGTGGTGTCGGTGGGAGCAGGCAAGTTGGCACCTCTGGGGCAGCATATGGGTGGGTGGCATAAGTGGCCACGCAGGGCAGGGAAGCACCTGTGATGTAACAGTTCTCCTTCAGCAGCTCCGCCATGGCAGACCCTCCCGGTGCCTCCATCCAATTATCCCGCAGGTTCAGCCTCACAATGCTGAGATTGGTTACCAAGGGAACTGCAAGAGCTTTGGTACCCTGTGGTTGAATCATGATGGAATCAAGCACGCTGTTGCTTTCTTTTTTTAGAAGCACATTGATACATGAACTTGAAACAATGGCATCCCTTGATGGGACCTGTTAAGGACACTGCCAGTATTTATTTCTGTTTCCTTCAGTTGGCAGCATGTATTTATTTTCATAGCATTCTCTCAGTGACATCACATGACACAACAATAATGAACAATAAAAAATCACAGTTGTGCCCTATATTAATGTGAAACACATTTGGCTATTAGCCTTACCTGAGGGCCCAGGCCATAGTGAGTCATGTTTAGCTCACTGTTGTGCATATTTCTGAGAAAGTAGGAAGCCGGGATAACCCCCAACGACTCACAGGCCGTCCTGTAACGAGCCTCGCCTGTGGGGTCATACGGCCGCCCTGCCTCTGAAATCAAACAAGAGTGTGAGGATCAACTGAGCTCTGGCACCGAACAGCAATTTCTTAAGCTGGCTCTCAATCTCTCACTCTTTCTCTGTGTATTTGTGTACGTTCTTATGTGTGTGTGTGTGTGTGTGTGTGTGCACATGTGTGTGCATTTGAATGTTTGTGTGTGTGTCTGAGTGTGTATGTATATGTGTGTTTCTGAGCATTTGTGTGTGTGTGTGTGTGTGTGGAATTAACCCAAGCAATTCATCAAGCCATGCCAAGAAGGCACAAAAATCCACCAGATGGTCATTACAGGCCGAGAGAGAATAGTTAGTTACTGGGAAAGAGAGAGAGAGAAAGAGAAAGAGAGAGGGGACGAGGAGAGAGCAGGGAAGGAGAGATGGACATTAAAATGCGTGTCTGAGCTTAGTAGGGATCTATGTAAATGCATGCGCCTGTGTAGGTGTTTCTCCATCTCTTAGAAAGAAAAAAAAAACAGGTGAAAAATAACTGAGCAGGAAAAAGACTGAGAGACAGATGCATTTCACCCACGTTCTCATCTTTAAAGTGGACATGCTACACAACCTTCTAGATCCAGATCTGTGTCATAGTCCTCATCCGCCATGCCGCACGTGACACTACTTAATGAGCTCCTCCTTCTCTCCCCCTCTTCCTCATTCTCCTCCTCCTCATCATCCCTGTTTCCCGACACCTCTCTAGCCATGGGCCCCAGGAAAGAGTCATTGGATCGGCTCACAGTCTGGGGACGAAGATCCCAGAATAATATAGAGCTTATACATTGAGCATAGAGCATTGAGGAGTAAAAAGTTAGTAGACAAGAGGCCAAATCAAAGTAATCAGTTAATTCACTTGTGCTGCCCCAAAGAGCCAAATGTGTAATTTAATACAGAATACACTACAGATACTTTCAGGAAATATTTAGCATTACACTTATCCCACTTTTTCCTCCATTTATAGCTGAAAGTTGGATATGTTTAATTGGTTCTCCTTTCATGTCTGAAATGGCAACACCACCTACTTGCCGCTGAACCTACAGTACAGCCGCAAGTGAGGAGGCCTGCAATGTCATACAATGTAGGCCAAGTCTTAATGCAGGGAATAAAAAGGAGCTGTAATGTAGCACATATTAGTCCCATACAAACAGACAACTACTAAGTCAGTGATGTTCCTCAAACAGGGAGACTATGTCTGTCGGCTCGCTAGTTCCTAATAAAAATTGACTATAACAAATGAAAGAGCAATTGAATTACAGCACATTTTTCCAGCATAAGACCTGTCACAGAGGCTCTCATTGTTCATAATTCATCATTTTGATGACAAACACTACATATTGTATTGCTATTGCTAGCCGACTACATCAGAGTCCTTACAAGAGGCCAGCAATGAATGTTGCTGATATTGGTTCACCTGGTTTGCCAATTGTATTTACTAACCAAGACTTGCACTGAATGGCACAAACCTGATTGTCAACACTCCCTCTGCTGTAGGCCTTACTGGGTCTGCTTGCCGGTCGGCTTCCAATGCCACCCAGCTCCACTGTCTCGTGCTCTGTCTCCAGACCGTCATCCTCCAACACTGAGGGCAACAGAGACTCTCTTGCCACTTTCTTTCCCATGACCATACCTCTAACACTGTAGTAAATCAAAGAAACTGAGTCTTGAAACTTCAACTCAACTTGAAACAGAGAAAGAGCATGACTGAACTGACTGACGTGTAGCTGGCAAATTGCAAAGCAGTGGGCGTCACCGTGTAGCTTCTGTCATCCAATCCACAGGAAAGCCAGAACAAAAGGGCTGTAAATGCTCACAGATTTACTTTGTTGACATGTTACCATGGAGCACTCAAGCTTCTCTCTGCAGACCAAGTCTGCCTGTAGGATTTCAGAGGGTGGAGTCAGATTTGCATTCAGCCACTTTTCTTTTTCTTTTCTCAGTAATGTACAAATAAAACTGAAACCTCATTTTAGATTCACTGCTATGGTCCACAACTGAATTTGATTATTATTGGAGCTTTTGCATCAATGTTATTTCCCAGTCATTCTCACAATGGGTAGATACAAAGACACCTCAGAAATGAGCTCATTCCATCTGGACAAAAACACAAATAACACTAACAGTTGACATATAAATTCTTTTATTATAAGTAAATGCAAAGTTTCTGGCAGAATGCATCAAAATGGTTCATAGGTTCCACAATAAAAGGATCTCAGCAGACGTTGTTTGAATTCAATTATTAGCAGCAGCATAATACAAACACCAACTCCCTCAAGCATGGACCATCCAATTATGGAGGGTGCACACAGTCACGAGAGGAATACGGACACAGTGCCGGTTAATAGACATAGCTTTTTTAGAGGACACAGACTAGATCATGCATTCAGATTAGTGTTGTTGAATTCTCATACGTTTGCAAGAAACCGAAAGACATCATACACATATATTGTACAAGCAAAAAAGGCAGTTAAATTATCTCTAATAATAATAATAATAATAATAATAATACTAAATGTTTAAAATACATTCTTATAAAACTCATACAGTTTGTGTTATCTTTTCATTTAATAATTTTTATATATTTATTTTCTTTATGCTGCACATTGTACATCACAGAGTTTCCACAGTGTTAAAATCAATCCAGATAAACCAGCATGTGTAAAAACAAAATAAATTACAGTGAGCAAACATTCATTCACAAGCATGTCACCCTCTCATCAAAACAGCAAACAAGTAAACGAAATACAAAGTTCAAAAAGAGTAATTTTAGGATGCCATGAGCTGATAGACTTGACTCACATTTAAAATCTATTTAGTGCCATGCTGGAGGGGTTTATCTTATTCACATGTAAATCAAAGAGAGAGAGAGAGAGAGAGAGAGAGAGAGAGAGAGAGAGAGAGAGAGA
>JAGFZM010000030.1:876838-893724 GCA_017657215.1 Limnothrissa miodon
AGAGAGAGAGAGAGAGAGAGAGAGAGAGAGAGAGAGAGAGAGAGAGACCTGACCCACCTGGTAAGGAACTTAATAAGATTATAATTGTAGAAATGACTTGTCAAAGCCCTACAAAGGCACTGCCTTTAAAAGGTAGTCAGTGAAAAGGGTGTTTGCATTGCCTTTTGTCTCTGATAAGGGATAACAGAACCACAAGTTATGTTTTTTCAGCACGAAAAAACAATCATGGGGAAAAAAACATGTCTACAGGAGTTGTACAGTATATCAAGCAGGCCAACTTGCTTTAAGATGAAAGCAAAATGAAAATAGTTTTCAAATTCACACATGCAGATGTGTACAAATACTGATACAACACAATTGAAGTAATTTGTTTTAACACGAAAGTAATTTGTTTCCAATCTGACCATAATTTAGGGTGAGTATTTGGAGAGGGATTATGCTAAACTTGTTATCTATAAACAATGTAGTTTTTTCTCTACCCCCCAAGCACACACACACACACACACACACAAACATACACTCACACAAACACACACACACACACAAACACACACAAACACACACACACACACACAGATGCCAGTAAGAATACAGAAAATGATACACAAACAGATGTTTCTGGGAATTCAACAAGCTTTCTCAGTATGAAGATCAATAGGTTTTTATTTGACTACAAAGGATCAAGCAGGCAATATCCCTATAGCTCCCGTAAGGCAAGAGTCCTCGGTACATTCTGGACTGAACATCTGAATGAATATGAGTCTATCCATGCAGGAAGGGCGGGAGACACGGAAGCACCTATGACTCCAGGGTTCACAAGTGGCAGGTAACCTTCAGGAAGTAAAAGTCCTACCACACTGAATTCCAACTAAACTGTTCACCATATGAGGTGTCCAGGTTGGCCAACTTACATGGCTGGACACAGAGGAGCATGGATAATGTCGCCGCCTAGTAATTGGTTTTGCTTTGTTTTAGTTTCTGAAGACTGCGTTAACCCCCTCTGCCTGGGGTTCAGAAAAAAAAAGTCTGATCCTTCATTATGTCCTTATGCATGCTGAGGAGTCCTGTGATAAGTCACTGCTCTACAAGGTGAGAGGGTTTGCAATATCTCTGACTGAATAACTCATAGCATATGAACTGAATGGGAGCTCACAGCTGCCATCTGGTAGATGTGATGTTGGCGTCTGCTTTAGAACCTCCCACTATTCCACTGCTAAATAACTGCTAAATGAGAGCATCAGCAAGGTTCGGGTCTGATAGTTTGCACTGCACTGGTGGCAATATGAGTCTTCAAGTCTTCATTTTCAACTGAACAAGAGGTCAGAATAAATAAAGATTAAGTAAAGATCAAATGTTTTATAAAAAAAATGAAGTATGTGCAGATATACAGAAGATGCTCTTTTTTCTTCACATTTGCCTATCATTGAGTGGACGTTTGGGAAGTTTGGGACGTTTGCCATTTTCAAGTTTCTAAAGCAATCTTTGTAACGGCTGCCGCAAAAAACAATGGTGACATTGCGACATGCTTCATTGTAGCTTGATTGTTATCCTTGTTTTGTAAGTCGCTTTGGATAAAAGCGTCTGCTAAATGCATAAATGTAAATGTAATGTAAATGCTTCATATGGTGCACAAGAAAGAAGAGGGCCACTCCACAGAGATGCTGAGCATATGTGCAAATGCAGTTTCTTTTCTCTTGCTCAAATCTTAGTGCCATGCTGAGAGTTATAAAAGCTAAGCTTGCCCAGAAGTGTACTGTACAGACTTATATCTGACCTAAAAAAGCTCTTGAATCTCCATTTCTTTCAAAAAAGGCTTAGGCCATCCTTATACTTTGTGCATCCACAATACTGAATGTGACGGTCTGCTCAAATCTGAGTGACACAAATGTTGTCTCCAATTGTCGGTGACCACATGGAATTCTCCATGCACCCACTAACATGCTACAAGGACACCGAATCCAGGCGGACTATAAAGTACAATAACAACAAACCTGTCTGTGGTGCCAGCTACTGTACTCTCCGCGTGCTTGACTGCAAGCCAGTGTACCGGTTCAAACTTGTAAATGTAGCATGATCAAGCTTCTCCCTTTACGCAATGCAATCTCCATATAGGTAAGAAGCAGAGCTGACAGTTTTTGCCTACGCTGACTATGTTAGCGCTTTCCAGTGACCACCGTAAGAATCATGTTAAAATTAAAACTCTGGTGAAAGGCAACTGTAAACAACAACAAAACAAGCTGATCCTTATTTGGAGTTTTACAATTTTACAGTCTGAGACAGCCGCTATAAATTTAGGACTCCTTGACAGATAATGCTTTTGCAAAACAATGCAAAACAATGTTTTGTGGGGCCCATTGTCAGTTTGAGGCCTTCAGAGCCATTCTAACTTTTTCCTCATGGCGGCAACCTGTGAGAGCAAAACATTTACCTCTTCTATAAAACTGAACATTAAAGGAAGTTGCAGTGTTGAGCATAACAAACATGGTGTGATTTTTCCTCTCTTTTTCTTTTCTGAAAAAGGACAAAGAAGGGAAAAAAATGAACACAGTATTCTTGACAAGTTGTTTTACTTGATTTGTTGTGCACTTCTGCTCAATCCTCCCCTCCACAGATGACATCTTATGAACAAAAGACCCTGGAAAGGAAGAAAGGAAGTAAGAAATAATTTTGTTTTCTTTAGGCTTACATCAGAAACTACATATATAAAGAAAAAACATGGAGGCTGACTGAAAAAAAAAATCCCTCAGTCTCACACACTCTCTCTCTCACACAGGAACTATGGCTGCAGCCACATCTTGTTTGCCACGCTGTGATGGCATATTGTGAAAGAGTGATTTCACTTCACACTCATGACAAGTGTGCCTGAACAGGCTCTTATCTTACACAGAACAAATGGGTGCATGAAGAAGAACAGGAAATAGACAGCGGCAGGAGCCAAGCTGTAATCCTGTTTGTTTGGAGTCCCTTTTTTAAAGAGGGCTGGGCGTTGGAGCAGGAGGAGGGGGAGGGGGGTTTCCATGGTTACTGTTCTAGCTTTTACATGCCAGCTAAGCAGCTACATTTCTTGGAGGACACTCATGTGCACGCATGAGGAAAGGACAAGGGATGTCCCGGAGACATGGAAGTCCCCATGTCAAGAGCAGAGAGGGGGGAAAAGAGCAAAGAAATGCAGAGGAGGGATGTGTGAGGTGGAAATAAGGAGAGGAAGAGAAATGGAAAAATCTAACAGGAGGAAGATATCAGTGAGACAAATCAGTGGGGGTGACTTACTCATCTGTGTCCTTTTTGCTCTCTTCGATGTACGCAATGGATTCTGATCGCAGTCTGTTGGTGACCTCATATGTGCGCAGCGTAACGCCGAATATGTCCTCATGATATCGGTTCTCATCCTGGAATTCAGAGGACAAAAGTAAAAGAAAAGAAATAATATATGAATATATTTATCAGAACCTGCCCCAGGGCCACCATTATCTCACAGAAAGAAAACATTTAGCCCAAATGACGCATCCACATGGACATCAGCAGTGGCAGATATGAGAGTGAGAGCTGATAGACCCCCACTGAGAGCTTGGATACAAACACAAAGGTGACTAACTCACAACTGTAATCCAGCATAACAACAGCATACTATCTACTAACATGTTAAGCTGTTTCATTCACTGTAAACACACCTCAAAAGACATGGTAAACAATACCAAACTGGCCTCCTGTAGCCTGCAAAGGGGAGGAAGTTAACTTGTTTTGCCCATTAAAACTCCTGTGGCTGTAATCAGTTTGTTTTGTCTGGTGTTCCTATTTCAGATAACAACACTCAGTTGGTTTCAGATAACCAACACTCCTCGTTTTAATGTTGGCTAGGATAGAATAAGCCATAATTGAAATGATAGGCAAAATGCAAAGTCTGTGCAAAAGTAAAGTTCTTGTGCGTGAATCATAGCTATCGTGTGGCATGTGGGTGTATTGAGCTGACTCATCAGTGTTTGCACTTAAGGTAATGCCCATGGTCTTACATAAGCAAGTTGATCTTTCCTAGGCTTAAAGTTAGCCTGACTCTTAAGACTGCACTTTGCACACCACTCACATTAGGGCCCAATGAGGAGAGTTAATAAGGGTTTCAGTTCACTTCAGTGTACTTTTCACTAACCCTGTTCAGACTGCTCTGGAGGCTAAACAAATATTTTATCTGTTGACCAATCGGAACGATTCAAGCAGCAAGTGTGTGGAGTGGTTACATTCAGGTAATGCTGTCCGTCCTCACTGGAATGTGCAGTAAGTAGTCTTTTGCGCTTTAGCACTGGAACTATGGGGCAGGAGCAGAGGACTATGCACCACCACCTGACAACCTGACGGCTCGGGTTTGAATCCGAGACCAGCTGCTCAATATCAGTCAACTTTCCCTTTTTAACTTCTCACTTACTCGGAGCTTGCTGATATAGAAGCCTGCGTCCTCAAGAGTCATGTTCCCCTGCTGCTTGACAATCAGCTGCACAGTCTTGAGAACGTCTCCAGCCATGGTGACATCTCCACACACGTAGATATGGCCACTCTCCTCTCTTAGGCACTTGTACACCGTCTCTGACAGCTGCTCACGAAGCACATCCTGGACATATTTCTGACAGACAAAGAGATAAAGCCATGAAGCATGGAGCAATGCACAGTGCACTGAGCTGAGCTGAAAGGAACAATATATACAATATATATATAATGTTCAATGATTTCCAAAATCCCGGAAAACCCAAAAACCTATTACAATGGTTCTGATAGCACTAATTAATCTAATCATTTTTTGGAACTCAACAAACAACTGTCAAAAATGTCCTCAGTGCACTTCTGAAAAGATCAGAGTTTTAAATATAATTTAGATATAATTTTAGTTTAATTTATTCCAGTACCAGTTACCTCCCTTGGAAATTGCAAGGGAATAAGGAATTCCCCAGCCAATTCCTTTTCAGGAGGCTGTCTGGTGATAGCCAGGAAAATTTATTGAGATAGATGTGTCATTTTTACCTTTGGTCTTCCCGGTTCTCTTGAGTATGCTGTGTAAAGTTCTTTAAACATCCCCTTGTTCTTGGCCTGGAGAGTCTCTTCTTTATAGATATGATCAATCTCCGACTGCCGACACCCAAAGACCAGTAGCATAGGACAAGACTTCATCCCTGCGAGGAGGACAGAATGACAATGTGTTTCACCAAAGAGCTGCGAGCAGAAGATCAACATTGGCCGGGTTTCCCAGATTCGTTAAGAAGCTCTTAACGCTAAATTCTTCTTTGGCGCGCTAATCTGGCCAATGAGAGCTCTTAAAGAGCGCTCCAAAGAAGATCTTAGCGTTAAGAGCTTCTTAACGAATCTGGGAAACCCGGCCATTATTTGTACCTCTTAATTAAAACAAGGGATTGATGAAAAAAGTACCTTTGTGCTCGAGATCAAACAGCCGCTGCTGCCAGAAACTTCTAAAGGGGGCGATGCCTGTCCCTGGGCCGACCAAAATGCACGGCACCCTTGCATCCTTAGGCATTCGGAACGAAGGAGCCCTGACATAGTAAACAGTACAAGCACAGATTTGGAGGAAACATGAAGCAATCATTATGAGGGTAGAGTGTGAGAGGAGATTCAAAGGAAATAAATCTGTATCAGTAAATGCAGAACCAACAATAAAGGTATTAAGGCTATGATCATTACCCCCGAACGAAGCAGGGGACCATTTCATCTGTTTCAATGCTGTTGAGCCAAGATGAGCACACTCCGTGATGGATCGGTCCGTCCCCATCTGTGGACACCAATTACACAATTACCCACCACCTCTGCTAGTACAGAACCAGCATACCTAGCATGCTTGCTATCTGAGGACATTTGCCCCTGGTAAACAGGTCTAATTTAACAAGCAATTATGTGATTATGCACATCATTTTATGTTTATAATGCTTTCCACAGAGCAAGTGAAAGAGAGAGGGCAGGGATTGGTGTAAAAAAGATGATTGGGGGCCGCTCTCTTTCTTTTTGCGATGTTTAACCGTTCGATCGACAGCTTTCAAGACTGCAGCTAAAGAGAAAGGCAGCAGTGCTTCGGTGACTGGGGGTACGTTTCATACAGATGTGTGTGCAGTAATTACACACTCCCACACAGCCCCATTCGCAGTGAACCGTAGCCAGCTCGCCACAAAGAATATCTGTACTCAAAACAACTCAGAGCAATCAAAAAGAAAGAAAGAGAAATGAAATCATGGATGAGAAAAAAAGATAAAGAGGATAGGACTACTTTTAAAAACTAGGCTAGTCAAATAACCATTGGAGAGCAGACTAGGTAGCTGGTTAGGTACTGTAGTATGGCTGACTTTATCCATTTTGCACTAATTTTTGCACACATCTTTTGCACACATCCTAACAAATGTTATTCTAATTTAAATCTGTTCTGCTGACCTCATTAATGCCAAAATTTGTTTCCTTTAGCAATTAGATTCACTGACCACCCTAATAGTCAGCTTAGTTTCCTTTAGCAACCAGATCCACTGAACAGCTTAATTATCTTACCAGATACATTTCCCTAAAGATAATCTTAGGTTTATCTACAGTGAAGAGTTAGGGGTTGCGTGGCCTCTATGGTCTCTAGCCTATACTGTCCATGCAGTGAGGTTGGCTGCTTCCAAATGGACTACATAGATTTAGACTAGGAATGGTTTTCATGATCATAGACAGGAATTATGTTTCCTTAAATGTTTCACCCTTTCAGGAAATCTGTCAGACCCAAAAATGAAATGTGAAAATTTGAAGATTGTTATGTGTGTCATAACAACCCTAAAAGTTCTGTGTCCACCATGTGGGGGCATCTGTGAGGAGGTTTGTTCAGTATTCACTCCCTGATAGTTCAGTAAATTACTGGCACAAGATGTGTTCATGCACTGGAATGGTCTCCATAGTGATGAGTGTCTTAGGATCCCCTGACAAAGCAGGGAGTTGTGAAAACAGACGCATGGTGCCGACTTATATTAAACGTGCCCCATTGTCAGTTCATTCCTGTGATTGCCACTTACTGAACATTAGTCTGTTGCTATTATTGTAATAGCATGGTTGCTACTGTTGCATTTTTAGTGTATTATTGTTAGAAAAGAATTGCTGTACCATTATTAATTATTATTAATTATTAATTAACATGGACAAATATGCTTAATCTATGTTTTATTGGCTGTTTATAATTATTTTGATCTATTTATAGTGCTATTGACTTCCTTTACAGTTCTATTCCTTATCCTAATCTATTTTATAAATACTATTCTCTTTAAACTATTCCACATTCTCAGTGATCTAAAATGTATAGCTCTGAGTGGTTGAATCACGTAATTGTAAAATCCACAATGTACCACTTAGTCTGTTGTGCCTTAGAATAGAAAACATTGGCTGCACATTTGTGTTCCTTGGCAACCATTCAGCTAAAAGAAATATATATTAGTAATTATGCCTAATTTGCTGCATTTCTCGTTGTTGTGTCTTCCTTTAATGAGACAATGGTGGGTCAATGTGGTAAGCACTTTAGAAACGTAATAACACTCGAGTCCATGACTTATGCTGCTGCTGCCATGGCTAATACGCTATCCTCACTGTTGTGCCTAACAACTCTCCTCCTGTGGATAATCGCTTACTTATTTCATGGCCATTTATAATGCTTATAATGTTCATGTGACCTTACCTCAGGTAAACATGTCTGAGGTGTGCATGGGCTATAACATGCATTCTAAACAAAAAGGGACCGAAAACTTGTCTGACTTGTGTCCACACCGCAAACACACAGATTGCAGCGTGAGTCAGGTGTTATTCCTCGATATTGACCTCCTTCTAAAATGTTCTCCCCTGCTTATTCTATTCTGTGTTTCAGTGGTGTGTGTGCACACCTCTGGTACGGTAGGACACCACGGCCACGGTGAGGTGGATCTCCCCGGGGTAGAGGTCTGGGGAGGAGCTGATGGAATAGTAGCGGGGCTGAAGGAGAGGCAGCTGGGTGAGCAGGAGCGTGGAAGGGATCTGCAGCGAAGGGAACTCCTCCAGCACTTCCACTAGGGTGGGGTTGTTATACCACTTCCACTCCTCATACTCCTGCAGACCCTGAATATACACAAATACAACGCACAAACACATCGAAGCAGATCAAATGAAAGCTGTTCACAATACCAGTTATGATTAAAATGATAACAGCAGACCATCATACTATTACTCTAACAACCATGTCGATGCTGCGTATTATCAAAACAACATTATTAGAGGATGAAAGCACTGAAAGCTGACGGTACAGCAATAACATTCAATGTTCTGGCTTTTTGGCTGAGTTTTGGCTTTTTATTGGTCACAATCCCAGGCCAGATTGGGGTGCTAGAAAGACATGGTGTTTGAAGAGAGAATTTCCCCTTTATATATAAATATTTTTGGTACCTCATGAAATAATATCTAAAAACAATTAACTAATGTTATTGTTAGTGTTTTTATATGCCTTTGTTACATTGTTACTACATACTTATACACAGCACCCACTGTTAATTACAGTTTAGGAATACATAGACACTTCCAAGTAGGGAGTAGTGTTTTTCTTGCGTATCTTCCTGGCAAAAGTCAGTGAATAATGTTTAACCACAAGAGTTTATAGGAGGCTCAAACCACTGTTGGCCTAAAATTTTTGTAAGCTATAATAAGTTTTCATTTTACAACAATGCAAGTTATTAGCATGTATCTACTCATATTTTTAGCAACTTGGTTTACTTTTTATTTTTATTTCTGATGGCGAATGCTGTGAATTTCTGTTGCAGTCTGAAATAGCAAAACTCATTCTCTCTCTGTTTCTTTCTGACGTCGCCCCTTCTGCTCAGAGCTATGCCAAGTATAGAAGGCTCCCAAAGCAGACTTTTCTGCTACTCATGCAAGCACTGTACCTCTGAATCAGTCATTCTTCAGGGACAGAGAGAGAGAGAGAAAGAGAGCGAGAGAGAGAGCAAAGAGCAAGAAGAACAGCAAGAGAGCTGTGACAACGTCAAAATCTTGCCCAGAAGTGTAAACAAGTAGAGGGGGAAGGAATGAGGCTGTGAGTGTTCATTCGCTCTGGTCCTCTTCCTATCTTGAGAATGAGCTGAAGCATGTATATGCATGACTCACGTCCTGGCCCACATTTGTTTATAGAAATGCTGATACCCACTGTAGGAAGCTGGACAAGAGGAGGGAATTGTGTCTGTGGGTTAAGCAACGGATGCATTGACTGACAAACCAACATCCTGTAAGCTTTGCATGACTTATTGTTGAGCTTGGTTTCAAACTAGCCAATTATCACAGAGGGACAATTTCAGAACAGTTCTACATTTATCAACTGACATTTTGCTTGTGCATGTAGCAGATTTCAAACTGAGGTTGACAAATGTTGATAAATCCAACATCAGAGCAGATGCAGGAGGAATCAACACAGTAGTTATGTTTAGAATGGTCACTGCAAATCAGTGGCATTCAAACCAAAACACAAGCGCAAGGCGAGACTAAGTTGCAGAACAGGTAATGTGCTGTTTTCAGAAACATAAGGTTTACTCAACCCTGTGTACACCAACAATGTTCTTTATGCTTGAGTTCATGTGTAGAGACCCTGAAAACATGTCTTAAGTGCAATGTCTGGCCTAAATATTTTTAAAAATAGCTTTGGTCTAATGAAACCTAAGAAGCCAGACTCGTAGCTATTAAGAAATACAGCCTGAAACCGAAAAATGCCAGACCAATTCTGAGGCTATGTCCAAACGTACACGGGTATTTTTTAAACATTTCGTCCACACGTAAACAGCGTTTTGGGTCACTGAAAACGGAGACTTTTAAAAATTCATACCAAAGTGGAGATTTTTGAAAACGTTTACGTGTAGACGAGGAAAATGGAGATTTAGTCATGCGACATCAGGTGTGTGCTTTTTTGACCTCACACTGTGCGCCACGTTATTTGGTGAGATGAGATAAATTTCTATTGCGAACAAAGACATACTGTTACTGTTCATTTTGCTATTTGCAGGAGCTTACATATACCCACACAGTTACTCACTGTACATTTTAGAAAGACAGAGGCCCCAGAAACATTTTCAGAGGTGGCTTCTACATTCTACACACACGCAGTGTGATATTGAAGAATAGTTCTACCTCAGTGTCTTCAGGCAGAACTAATTTCTTCCTTTTTGCATCTTTGTTTACTCTTTCCTGCCCAGGCTTCTAGACTTCTGATTGGTCTACATTTGCTTTGCCATGTTGTTGTCATGGTTTTAAAAAATACCTGTGTACGTGTGGACGTAGCTTGACTGTAAGGGGATGCTATTTTCTGGTAATCATATCCTATGAGTAACATGTAAAATGTGGAATCTTTGTTCTTCATCAGTGTCTTCACCTCGCAATGAAGTATGGTGTGCAAGAGAAAAACATTACCAATAATATTACATTAGAATATATTTTTATACTACATAAATGCAGTTTACAGTTCATCATCCAAGCACAACAAATTGTCTGAGATAGTGGACACTGATATGGGTAAGTGGTGAGTTAAAAGGCCTACCTTGCTGAGAATCTCCAGCTTCTTCTTGTGTTTTTCATTGGTGGTAAGAGAGGCGAACTGCTGCAGGAGCAAAGGAGTGGGTGGGGTTGTGATGTCCAGGAAGTGCTTAAAGGCCTGGTAGATGGTGCAGGGGGGGATTCGGCTCTCATCTGTCCAGTTGCTGATCACCCCTTCAAATGGAATGGTGAAAAGGGGGAACGAGTGGAGATACAGCCATTTCATTTGGCCATTAGGGAAAAGAGAGGCAAATTATTTTAGGCTGCATAAGTAAACACAGGTATGCTGATCTGCATGAACTAATCACTGACGTCAAATATCATGTCGTTTTTGCAGTTGCTGTTGTTGCTATTGGTTACCTAAGGCTGTGTTTCTCTCCTCCAGAAACTCCACCCTGACTATCTGATTGACAGGTGGGGCATCTTCCAGCTTCTCGATGAGTGGCATGACCAAGTCCTCCTGGTTGCCTGGGAAGATCCCCAGATGGTCGCCAGGCTGGTATCTCAGGCTGTCATGGTTATTTGTGGTGAGCCGCACAAATATGGTAGAACGGCTGAGAGCAACAATCAGAATTGAGCAGTGATTAGTGGGCATCACAGTTCTACAAAAATAATGCAGATACCACACCATATGCTAGAAAATGTATTGGTAACTTGTGTAGTTTTACCCTGTGTTTCAAACTGATCTTTGTTGATACCGTGAAGACTGGAGTCTGAGACATTGTTGATGCTCCGAAAACAGTACAAATTTGCAAACTCAGAACACAGTACAAATTTGTTGTACACTGCATTGATATGAAGGGACTTCCACATTGTATTGTGAATCCCAACAATGCTCTAAATACTAACAGTAGTGTAATGTAACATACATGTAGTATAACATACATGTAATGTCTACAAAACATGTAGTTTTGCATTGGACAAACGTACGTGGACTTCTCACTCTGTAGGTTCTCTCGTACTATCAGCTTGGCACCAGAAACTTTCTTCTTATGAATAGTGAACAGCGCTGTAAAGTGGAGGGCATTCATGAGGTAACCGTCAAACCTTTTAAGCACAGAATAATCCTGTGGTTCATGAGGCTATAATTAGAACCTTAAAATTTGTCACCTACATAATGTACTGGCCGTGCTATGTCAAGCTGTAGCCTACCTTGAGTGAGTGCCGGCGCCTCAGCTGTGTAGGTGAGACGGAACTTGCTCTTTTTCCAGCTCCGGTCATTACTGATGAGCGAGTCATTTGCCTTCTCAATATTCACGTCGTCGCCGACACAGAATACATCACACGCTGCCTGCACATACACAGATGATGAAGAGGGTTTTTTTTCTTCTTCAGTGCAATAATTTACAGCCACTAAGATTTTTCTTTTGGTAAACTGGGGTCTTTTTTCATAACCAAAGCCAATTACCTTGAAAACCTTCTTGGCCCAGGTTCTGAAAGACTCCTCTTGGCCGCATAACTCGTCTCCCTCTCCCATGCGTAGGATGCGCTCCCCCCCCAGCTCCTCGAACAGAGTGTCCACAGCGTGGGCAAAGGCGCAGAAGTGTGGGTAGGCCCTGGAGCCAAGGCCAAACACAGAAAACCTGATGGAAAGAGAGAGAAAGAAAAACAGAGAAAGAAAAGAGACTGTGAGAGAGAGACCCAGAGGGTGAAATGTCTTTGGCCAAGAGACTACAGAGACTTCAACATACATCTGAAATCAATGGCCTTCCGTCCCAAGAATTGGCCTATTTCTGGCACAGGGGTGCATTTCAACAATTTAGTGTAAAATGAAATTACAAAGCTGGTCAGAAATTTTGGTAGATGGAACGACTGCTTGAGACTAGCAATTTGAATACGTAATTAATGGACATTTGTTGTTATCAACATGAAAAACTGCATTATATTGACCATAATGGCTGTTTACATAGCTACCAGAATCCTTTCCAACTGAATGTTTCTCTTGTATTCTATCACTCATCTCCTGCTCAGCGGGTGTTGTTTTAAACGGCTGGCTGTCTTAAAGCAATGCATTCTGGGCTTGGAATAGTGACGTCCTTAGACAATGTCATTCGGTCATTGCTGAAAGCCTGCTGTATGTTACTAAAAAGGTTTTTTAAAAAAAAAACCTTCGCCAACCAGACAGAGATGGCTGATCCAGCCTTTGAGAGGGACTAATGGAGCCAATGACCATTGCGCAACTATGGAGTCCAGACCAGCTGTTCTTGTCTATGTTGTTACACATCAAGTCAGCCAGCCAGCCATTTTAAACAAGCCCATTAACAGTGGTTAGTGACACATCTAAGGGGTAGCAGAGCAGAGGGTATGTAAGAAAATATCTCGACAAAATGTATTTACTGAGATTATTTTCTGTGATTACTATGCATGCAAAATGCAATTATGCAAATGTATATAATTATTTTCACCCACAATATGTAATGTGATTGTAGTGGCATTTCCTAAGCACCGGTAAAATTGTGATTATGAGGTGAATTACGATTACCTAATCAACTTCTTGTTTTTTTTTTTTTTTTTAATTGCCACACACTTAACCCAATATTCCATTTTTTTTTCAAAAATTGAGTTTTTCTTTTTGTTTAATTCACTATCCTAGCATTTTGTATTAAAATAAATTAGGACAGGACATTCTCACTTTTGTCAGTTTCTCCATGTTACCTCCATGGTAGAAACAAACGTGATCCATTTTAGAGTCAGCTGTGAACAAAGTTGGCTGCCATTTCTATGTGTCTGCTCCACATTTCTTTTTCATTTCCTTTCTTTCTTCCATTTCATTTCATTTCCACAGTGAAGACATGGTTCAAAAAAGGCTGCAGTGTCTGGGTGGCTATAGTCTCGTCAGGAACCCCTTGTCACTGTTGATCAACGCATCAGAACTGACATGACCGGGTTTTCACATTCAGATGGGCAGCAGACCTGATTTGACTGTGTTGTCCAAACCACTTGGCAGGCTGTCTGCCGTGATTTACCTGACGTTCGCCAGAGGCCCCGTGCTCTCAAAGTTGTCTTTTGGCTCCGGTTCATCACTGGAGGATTTGCGCGTGTCTGAGTAGGAAGAGACACTATTGAACCGTACTTTGTAGCTCCTGAAAGAAATGGGGACAAGGAGGAGGTACTTGTTAGGAGTGCATGGCTATATATGCGTGTGCTCTGCATATGTACATGTAAATACATTGGACATTGTGTGTGTGAATGTGTGTGTGTGTGTGTGTGTGTGTGTGTTTGCCTCTGAGCACGTTCGAGTGTATGTGTGTATTTGCAACAGAGTCTGTTAACAATGCCACATGTGAAAGAAAATGCATCTGATGCATTTTTGTTATGAAAATAGTGCATCAAGTGCATCAAACTTACTTTCTGTCCTCTGTGTTGGAGGTGGGATGTCTCATCTCCATCAAAGCAGCTCCAAACTTCTGCAAAGGGGGTCAGGAAAGTAATATTGTTAAGCAAACTTTCAATTGACAGATGGAGCAGATGTGTTTCCAGACAAAAAACACTGTGATGCCGGCAGGCAGAACCAGTTATAATTGTGGATTCATTCATCTCTGTTGAAACTATCATATGCAGAAAACTTTTCAGAGAGACTTCACAGATTGGCTGTCCAGAAATCAGTTAGTAGTCAACTGGCTAGCCTGAAGTCAAATCGTAACTGACTGTGGCCCAGATTATCAGATTATCACCATTTCAACCCAAGGTGTGTACTGTACACACAAAACTGACACAAATTCTTTCCTGTCCAGCGTCCATTTTTCTTTATGTAAACAACCTCTGCACATTGTTTCTACTCATTTTAACGTGGGCAGTTTTTACTGGTTCTTAAACACTTCTGGTGCTGTTTGGAATGTGTCTAGGTCGGAACATTTTCTGCTTAACTGCTTAAGGCTAGTGTATGAAAAGCATGGTACCCCCTTGACCACCCCCTCTTGCCTAGGGTCATAACATTCGGAGAATACCACATTATGCAGCTGTAAGGTACCAATTTATTACACTCTCCCACACAACCAAATGCAGGTTTCGCCATAATCCCGAAAAACGGATTAAAAAATGTCCAGGAACGGATAAAAACTTACAGAAAGCAAACACTTTGGTTCAACAGGGAATTACCGGTACATTAACTTATGTGGAGCTGCTCTATTAATCTGAAACCACAAATTTGCAAAACTATGACAGGCCTACTTAACAGCACAGAGTAAACAGAAGCAAGGGTTGCTTCAAATTGAAGAAAGCCAATTATAACAAGGGGTGACAACCGTAGGTCACAACTGGGGTTCATAAAATGAAAGCTTAACAGGGCCTTACACAATCACATACAAAATGTTTAATAATAAAATAATAAAAGAGTAAATGTAAAAAGTCAAGCTATGGTAAATTTTTTTTATGGCTCTTATGTAATGTCACTAATGCGCATATGGTTTCAGGCCCTAATGCACTGCTATTGACCCTGGTTCTACACACAGTCCTTAGTAAAACATCCTCCTGATTTTCATCTTAATGATTTAAGCCTGCTGTAATACCTCGCCATTTTCAGGGGGGTCTCCATTGCCAAAAGTGCTGGTAACAGCCAGGACCAGCGCCTCGTGCTCGAGGTCCACCATGTCATATTCCTCCATGGACGTTACCTGCACAAAACCAACAAACAGAGGAACAACAAAGAAATAAGATAAATACTTAACTCCCGTCCAAGACCATAACCAGAAAGGTTACTTTTTGGTTTGTTATATCTTGTAAACTGGGATTGACTGTGAGGCGCAAATGAAACCCCAAGCTTCCCTCTATTTACCGATGATTGTCTGTTGTTTAGGCTATACTTTTCACACAACTGTTTTAATTGTTTAGGTTTTTTTCACTGGGTACTCTTCGTGATTCTATTTTACTTTTTCTAATCCCAATCAAACATAACCCTAACACCAGCCGATGGCATATCCTAAAGCCTGACCTTGCCTCCTTTTCCGTTTTACGCGTCAGATAACATTATTCGAAGGAGTATCATCCCCCACATGAGATAAAAATGGCTTCTAACTCCAAGTGCAGTCTTAGACAGCTTGGTCCCATACGCATATCAAATGATGTTGACACAATGCCAAGGGGGGGGGCGGGGAGGCAGTTAATGAACCCTGTGTTCCTGCTTTAACGAGGTGATAATATGTTGTGATACAATTAACATCCAAGCATCAGACTAAAGCGCAGCACCCCCCGAGGGCACGGAGATGGGAAGTCAGAGAGAGAGAGTGAGAGAGAGGGAGAGAGAGAGGGAGAGGGTGAAAGAGTGTGGTGCTGTGTGTGTGTTGTGTGACGAGGTAGGCTCCAGTCATCTGCATTTGTAATACTTAATGACTAGATGGCTCTTCTGTGATTGATTATATTACAAAAAAAAAAAGAAAACAGGAAATCTTGTCCTACAGGGAATTGCTTGATTAAATGCACCCATTTATGTTTTTTTTTCCTCTTTTCTCTCTCTCTCACTCTCTCACACATACACAAACACTCACAAACACACACACACACACACGTGTACACACACACTCGCATTTTCACACAGCTAGGGGTGGTTTGATGTTATCATAGACTACAGTGTGTCGCTTGGTTGAGTAAATCCAGCACTTGCCCCTGGGTACTTCCTTACATGGGAGGAGAAAAGATAGTGACAAAAGACATATTTATGCCATCCAAGAGCAACAGCTCCACTGAGTGTGAAAGGGTTTTTTTTTTCTTGAACATTACAATGTGCGTGCTTAACTGCGTGCAAATGCAGTCACACTGTATTTTTCACTTGTCCTGAGTATCGCATGCTAACTGCACCAGATGAACAGTAAATGGTTCAAAAAATGCTGCTTACCTCTTGTATAAGCAGACATCATTAAATAACTTGCCTACTGAGGACATATACATCCTGTACCAATATGGTTAGTGTCACAGATAGTCACAGATAATGCATCACCTTCATTTACAAAATGAATATTAGCTTAAGTTAATTTGGTGTGAGGTGTAATCAAATAAATGTCTCTATCTGATAGATTTGCTGCTGAGGATGAGAGATATATGTACAGAGAACATTGATGGTGTCAAACGCGCCATGAATGCAGTGCCAAGGAGAGAGGAAGGACTGCTCAGTGTGTTACCTTTGCATCAAACGCATGCTTGAAGATTTCACACAGCGTCTTGGCATAGTCCTGAGATTTGCCCGTCTCCGTGGCATATAGGATGGTGGCCTTCACCCGTTTGGCCATGGCCTGACCCATGAGTTTTGCGGAGAACTTTACTGCCCTGGTAATGCACACACATACAAAAATACAAATGAATACACACACACACACACACACACACACACACACACACACACACACACA
>JAGFZM010000030.1:906025-925405 GCA_017657215.1 Limnothrissa miodon
CATGTTGCAACTAACTAATAAAATGTTCTCATCAGTTTCATAGCATTGCGACGGTCTTCGTGCGGTTTATGTTTTCGGATCACAGCAACGGTTCAAATTTATTCCAACACTATCTCCCCATTCTCATTTCAGCAACAAGCTGGCCAACACCACCATCAGCAGGTGCCTCTCATCGGCTGCCACAACACTCAACTGAGAAACCTGTGCAATGATAGATGACGCAGTTTTTTTTTTTCTCTCTCTCTCTCTCTCTCTCTCCCTTTTTTGTGAGTAACACCAAAAGCTGCCAACATAAGCCTGTCACTAGATGCTGTTTCCCATTTCCAGCGACTCAAAAGAGTTCCCGAGCAGACCGTGTTTTTCACTTCTCCCACCCAGCCCCTGGTTCTCAGCCCTATGACGAGGGTTGCTGCGGAGGGGGTGGGGGACTAGAGGTGGGTGGTTGGATGGGTGCTGACAGAGACAGGCTGAAGCAGGAGTGCCTCGCTATCTGACTCGCGCGCTCTGTGATCACAGAGCCTGCCGCAGCTAATTAAGCAGAACCCAGAGAATTAGTGTCACCTATGATTAGAGTGTGGAGAGAGCAACTCTGCTGCGGTGGTGCTGTGCTGCTATTGCGCTGCTATGGTTAAGAGCAAAGGGGAGAGGAGGGCAGGAGAAGGGAGCAGAGCAGGAGAGAAGAAGAGAGAACGGGCCATACTTGGCCTGGATCTGGACCAGATCCCAATTATATAACTGGAGGAAATTTGGATTTCCGAACCAGATTAGAGTCAGATTAGGGCCTTATCAGAACCAGATTAAAGTCATATTTGTGCCTGATCAGACTGGATTAGAGTCAGATGTGAACAGGATTAGGGCTGGATCAGTCAGACGAGTAGTGTGTTCAAATTAGCAGATGTATGCAAGCAAAAATGTTTGCCTTCATTTTCCCTTGAGTCCCCTAAGAACATCTGCAGATTACATTAACAATCTGAGGATGGGTACAGTGAGGAGCAATGGCAGGAGGAAAGCAAGGGAGATAAAGAGAGAAAAATGGAGAGAGAGAGGAGGGGGGGGGGGGGGGGGGGGGGGGCTACTGGCTGGCATAATATTTATCATGAAAAAAGATGACATTCTAGGAGAGCTCAATGAAGAAGTGTTTTCATGCTGTCAGAGATAGCTGTGAAGCTTTAGGAATAGCTGTAGTCCTGCTTTTAAAACTAATTATTGTTAAACTCTTCAGAGTGCCGCAGATAGTTCCAGAGACTTTGAATGGGCCTTCACAAAATTCAGAGGTTCAATATTGCTTTATATAATGACTGTTGTACGCCATTACATCTGACATTGACAAATGTGTTAGGTTTGCTTCATCCTTTAACGTAGGCCCCTCACATTACGTTTCCCACAGCGATGACCCAATGAAAGACCTGGTAACTTACCTGAGGTTGCCTTTGTTGGTAGCATACTTGATATGATTGCAGATGTAATTGAACATCCCATGAGCTGTTGTGCAGTCCCTGGCATCAAATACCTACCAAACGTAATGGAAAATCACAATTACGCCAAACGACTAATGTTGGCAGTGGTTCAACAGAACATACAGGATCTACACAGGAACAGTGTTTGTTTCATTATAGTATTGACATATGACTCTCACCTGACCTGCGAAAGGCTTCAACGGAATGATTACTGCTAATAATCACAACACATCTCATTTTGCTGCTCTGCTGCACCCTAGCCTATAATAAACATCTCACGGAAGATAACCAAAAACCAAGAGAGTTAAAAGTAAGCACCTGTCCCTGCTTAGTCTAGACACCCACCCACTGACTCACCTGTAGCTTGGACCACTGGATCCGTCCTACACATCTGGCCGCATTCCTCCAGGCGTGTTTTGCTCCATAGATGAGCTCTGTGTCCTTCAGCTGATACGTCCCTGTCATCTCAATCTCCTTCGTTACCTCCTCCAATCTGTCAACGTGGGCTTTTGAGCCACATCTGCTCTGGCATACATGTCACCCACACGCACATGCACACACACACATTGGTATGTGGAATGTACACACATCATACATGTACACACACACACACACACACACACACACATAGACAGACATAAAAAGGAAAGGCAATCAGTATCCATGCGCCAGGTGTGTCAGAGTAAGTGCGAAAGTGAAACACCTCAACCGGAAACACACATCTTCCTTTCACGTATCTCACCATTCACAGAAATCTGAAAGCTCATCTGCCAATCATTTAGTCCATTCACACAAGCTGGGAGAGACATGGCTCGGCGGGCTTGCCTTTTAATAGAGGTGTAGTACTGATTGATGAAGTCGGTAGCCAGAGGAAGAAGCTGCTCTTTGGTTCGCACCTCGTCTGGCTTGCGGCTGTGCTGGTTGGGTGTCATTATGGAACCGAGGCACACCTTCTCAGTGCAGATGGGTACCTGACACACACACACACACACACACACATACATAAGTTATGGTGTTAAGATGTGTCCAGAGAGGTACACCAGTTCCACAGCACACTTCCTCTCTCTGTATTTGTCTCTTTCATAACTGCTGTTTGTCCATCTTTTTCTTGCTGTGTCTCCCCGCGAGCCAAATCGTTTCTCACTTGTTCCCTTCACTTCTTTTTTTCCGCACGTCTCTCTCCATCTCTCTCTCTCTCTCTGTCTTTCTATGTTTCTTACAGCTTCCCTCCATCTCTCACTCTCTGCCTATCTTGCCATGTTATTTCCAAGTGTCAGAACAAGTACATGACCTAAATACACAGTGAGCTCAAACAGATTTAATGCCTCCTAATGTGTTTATTAGGCTGATCATACCACAAAGATGCAAACAGAATGGCTAAAGCATTTCCTCTGTCTACTGGAGATGTGTCAAGCCACCAAATGAGCTCGCATCAGTAGAGAGTGAAAGTAGAGAGAGACAGAAAGAGAGAGAGGGAGAGAGAGAGATGGAGCGAAAAGGGGAAATCAGCCAGTGGCCAAAAGCAAGTTCATATGGTCAGTGTAATAAAATTAGATTTGATGTGAACTGTCACTTTGGGTGGCTGCTAAAGCGTTGAATGCATTGGTGGTGGTGTTGAGGGGGTGCATTTAACGCTAAACCCAACGTTGCTAAAACAAGCACCTTTGCTCTACTCGCAGACTCAGAAGATGAAAAAAAAAGTATTGAAAGAAACCTTCTATTGTGTCACAAGGCCGCATCCTGCTCAGAGCTGGTTGGATTGACTAAATTAACTGTCGGACTAAATTACCGATTGATTTGCTGTCCCAGCTGACTGTCTAAAGCACTGACAGACTGACATACTGATTGGACTGACTCGCTCGCAACAGTAAAAAGGAAAATGTGTTGAGAGAGACAGAGGGAGAGGGAAGGAGGGAGGGATGGAGGGGTGAGTGTTAAAAATAAAACAAAGGGAATCGTTTGCGCCTGAACGCTTCCGCCAGTCATGAAACACTAGGGGCTCGCGCCAAGTGCAGCTGCCTTTTTCTCCTTCTCGTCAAGAGCACCACTCGCTGAGGCTCAAACTTTTGACGAAAAAAAAAAAAACGGTGTTCCGTGATGGATCTGTAAAATAATAAGTCTAAGAAGTCACCAGACCGCTAATTATGCCATCGGCACACACACACATGCCACACCGAAGGGAACCGGGGGAGGGGGCGGGGCGGGGCACACAGTCATGAAAGCTCTTGAACGGCACTGGGGTAGCTGGGGTTGTGGGGGGACTGTCAGCTGTCCTGTGAGTGCCACTGGAAAGGTGCCCAGCCTGTGAACCGGGCCGTTCCAGGCCCACCACACTGTTGGTGCTATAGATACACGCTCCCCCACTGAGTTCCTCAGAGTCGCAGAAGTGGCTAAACATCCTGTACATTAATGACCACTACTGGAAACCACAGCTGTGAAACTCCACGACTTTGGTCTTCATTACTACTATAATTGCAAGGAATGAAACTACCTTTGCCATACAATTGCAACTTTTTCCATATGTACTGAACACTGTCGCTGAACATCTCATATGTGCTTCTTTCATAATGAAAATCTGGGGACTAGAAAGAGGCTGTCAGTTTACCTTAACCCAGCTGACAACTAATAGTAAATAGTTGCTCATTGGGCCTCTTTGTGTTAAGCGCTTTGAGACATGCCTTTTATAAAAATGCGCTATATAAATAAAATTGAATTGAATTGAATTAAATAAGTCAAGCCCTGCTGAGAAAGTATCTTAAGCATGTGATTTATTAGCGTGATACTAAATGAATAAATGAACCCTGGTGACAGTAAGGAGTAGGCTCACCTGGTTACTGGCACTGAGATGCAGTGTGTCACTGTAGACTGTGCCATTCTCCCAGTTCTTGACCTTCATGAAGCGTGGGCATTTGGATGGGCTACCGTTCTGCAGACCTCTGTTAGGTGATGTCCTCCCTAGGCTAAAAGGCTGAAATGAAAAAAAGGAGGATAAGGCAACAATATTATCCACCAGCCCTTAACAGCTAACCCTGGTTCACATTGACAACTTCTGAGCTGTGTTATGAGTGGGTTCCCTGTTGATTTTTATTGCTGCACCAAAAGTAAAGAGGTAAGAGGATTCCCGCCGCCTGCATGACACACATCACAGGCACACCTCAAGCAATGTGTCATCAAGAGAGATAATTTGTGCTTGAGGCATGCACTACACAGTTCAAACCAAGACGCGCACATATGCACACCCACACACACACACACACAAGCTATGTAATATGAAAGAGACCCTCAAAACTTGCTGAGATTCTTGTGTGCAATTGAATGTGTATGAATGTGTTGAGCAATGTATCAATGGAACTGACCAAAATCTAGCAGTTATTTGAGCAGGACAAGTGCTTTGTCTGAATTGGCAAATAACTCACAGTATGCACCAACATGAAAGACAGAGTTGATAGCAGAGTCATTTCACTTTCACACAATTGCAGTGTCAGTGACAGGTTATATGGAATCTTTGTCAAAACAGGCACACACTGCCCTGAAAAAGGGTTCCACCAAGGAGCAAGCTAGTGATCCTCAGAGTCGTTGAGATCAAAAGAAAATCAATCTGCATCCCATTCAAGCCCACTGTCATCTCAGGCCCACAATTTACAGACTACCAGCTCAAGCACCTGAATGCCAGCATAATTGTAGCATTTTTCCCTGCAGGATGTGACTGTGTTGAATGTCAATTGGAACTTATTGATGTACAACGGTCCTACAGGAGAAAACGTTAGGCGGTCCATTTGAATCAATTTGATTCAGAACACAATAGCGTTTTAGTGTGCCACGCGGTAGGCTAACAACTCAGTGCAAACCAGGCCATGTATAATATACATGATCATTATCTCACAATCACACATTGTGCACACTGAATCTACTATTGTCCTCAAAGAACAAAGAAGCATCATTAACTCCTATGTTCAGGTGAGTTGCAAATCAGATGTGGTGAATTAAGTTGTTTAAACTGTGTGTGTGTGTGTGTGTGTGTTTATGAGCCCACACATTTATGCATGCTTGAGAGTGTGTCTGTAAGTGTGTGTGTGTGTGTGTGTGTGTGTGTATGTGCGTGTGTGCATAAATGTTTCAAGAGACAATCCATGAAAAAGAGAAAGACAAACTTCAAAGTTGAGGCCACAAAAGAAATTGAAAGAGAGACTTTAATTTGCCTTGTCTTGTTCCTAGATTTATTAATTGATATCCATTACAGATCAGCAATGAAAGGGACTTAATGCATAATTATGTTTCCCAAGGAGCTTAAAAAGCACTTGCATCAGAGAAAGAAGTGGGTAGCCAGTATTAGGGTCCAACATCTATCCCATACTTATTAGACTTTAATTTATGCAAAGCCCACACTCTATGACTACAGTATCCTCAATTAAAGGAGCCTTAAAGGGATACACCATCACTTGGGAAAACACTATCATTTACCTCCTCCCCTTGAGTATAGTGGTCTTATCTGATCCAATGGTCTATGCTAGGCTGGAGCTAAAAGTGCTACTGTCAGACTCAGAGAACAGCTGGATGGACAAAGGAAAGGTAACCTCAATTGTTAAACTGAAGGGGTGGTGGGAAATTAGCGTATTTCCCCAAATGGTCTTCACAGAAACCAGAATTTATAAAGGAATCAACTATCATCCATTTAAAGAGAATACCTTTCTAAAACATCTAAGGCAACTGTAAACTTTTAGATGTTACCTTAAAGTACAATGTCTTCTTAAACTGCTCTATAATCTCCACATGACATTATAGATAAGTGAGTGTCAGTTGGTGACAAGCATCTACTTATGTTTTTGTATTTACCTTCCTATGGCATAGTCCACTGACAAGCTACACCAAGTCAAATTGCCAGTCCACTACTCAGCCTCAAACTAAAAAATAGAAGGAAGTTGTAATTGTTTATATTTCTAAGTGTGTTCCCCAAACCATCTCTTACGAGTCTTCTTCACTACGTTGTTCTTAACTACCTCTTAAGAGGCCAAATCCATGTTAGCTCGAAGCATTAGGCTAAGGTGGGACCTCATTGTGTATGAGTCAGGCGGCTCATATGTGATGCATATATGATTCACATCCATATGTGGACACACACATCCACATTATCCAAGAAAAGTAAGCTTGAGGAGAAATACCGTAAACCACAACTTTCTTCCCCGGCGTGTGAGTCATAATCTTTCTTTTGAAGTGTGTGTCTGAGGGGTGACGGGTGTGATGTGAGTATTAATCAAAGCATGGCCTTGCTTGCTTTTGGTCCTTGAAGGATGCTGCCAAGGTGCCTGGGTCTCCTTATTGGCTCCTGTGGCCTTCAGAGACAAGTGTGCTGGCCATGGCAGAAGTGTGGCCGGTAGCACACAAATCACACAACCCTTCAGCTCCAGCAGGAACACACCAGAGAGAAAACAACTCTTGACTGACAGGAATTAGATAGCCTACAGTCAGTCAGACTGGCCTACAGTCAGTCAGATATTCTTTAATGTAGAGCAACTCGATTATATTGAATTGAGTTCGATCCATATCAGTTTTTTTTTTTCAAATCAGCTTAACTTTTAACTTTTGATTCGTCCTGCAATTCATTGTTTCCTAGCTGCTTGGCTTATTATACCATAGTATGTGGACCATTGTCTTTCAACTGATTCTCTTAGCATTTAATATTTTGCATATTAACAATCAAAATAGTTTTGACTAAGACATTTTAGAGAGCCCGAAACCTAAATAATTTTTTTTCTGAACCGTAAAAAAAGCCTTTTTAGTTAAACTTCCCAGCTCAGACTATCCAAAAAATGTAACATGCCCCTTAAATGAATTGCTGTCGAAAAATACTCAATGCTATAGGTGCCTGTGTTTAGTGATGCAGTCCTGTCAACCATCATTGTTGCCAGGTAACGATAAAGCACTTACAGTAGTTACGGACAAAAGATGATTTATGTTTCCAGTCCATCTTGTTCTACACGCACCCCAGTGGTGTTTTAAGATATGCCGAATTGTGCTACAGTAGCACTACTCTTTCTTTTAGCCAAAGATGATAGGAACACCATTTCGTCCATTTCTCCTCACTGACTGCAGACCAGTTCCCTTGCAACAGTACACCACAGACATGTATGGTCATGGCACATGCTCCATGCTCAACCTTCACTGATCTGAGTGCCTCTTTATAACCCTGCCTCACGGACACATGGCTCACTTCAGGCTGTTTGTGTACACACTCTAACGCGACAGGCTCTCTGCTCGACCAAACCTCTCAACCCTCCAAGCTCTTGTCTTTACAACTGTGTCCAAGCATACACACATACAGACACACACTTCAAGCACTTTGCCCTATTAAGCCTTTAACCCTCTACCCACCTTTATCCTCTCCCACTGAAATGCATGCGCACACACACAAACACACACAACCCCAAAAACTCACTCACTCCAGCCTTTCTGGTCTACATGCTCCGTTTCACCTCTGTCCATCTCTTCAACTCTGCATACACAAGCAGGCATAAGCATACACATATACACACACACATGCACACACACACACAGTCAAACTTGTCCCGACCCTTAAACACTGCACACACACACTAACTCTCAGATGGGGGTTAATTGTGTGGAGAGGCTGCATCACAAGTCAAAAGCAAAGGGATTGAGACTCTGTGTGTGTGTGCATTTACTGGCTGCAGCTGCATGCATTTATTACTCTTCTGGGGAATCATTGATCCCCATCCGGTGGTCTTTTAAGGGGTTTGCACGTCACCAGTGGGAGGATCTGACTGGCATGGCAATAAGAGTGCCTGCCTCCCCTTTCTCTATCGTTATGTTCTTCTCCTTTATCTATCTGTCTATCTATCTATCTGTCTATCTATCTGTTTCTCTATCTGTCTGTCTATCTATCCTATAACTGCCTCTGTAAATTATCAAAATAAAGATTGCCCGTCATTAAAAAAAAATCTATCAATTCTATTCTATTTAATAAAGGCATAACAGATGATAGGACAAGACACAAAAGGTTTAATTAAACAGCACTATTTTATTTAATATACCCCAAACAAATTAAATTAATCAAAATAGGCTAGGGTTATGAAAATGTCATGTCCAAGTGTCGTGCATGAATGAGTGAGTGGATGCATCAGTATGTTAGGCAAATTAAGGAAAATAAGAGATAAGATAATAGAAAGATGGATAGAGAGAAAATAGTCAAAATGCCTGTGTGAAAAGAGAATCAAAAATGGTGCCTGCAAGACCCGAAAAGTGCCCAGTAGTGAGAGAGGGACAGAACTCTTTTATAGCGCCCTGGATACAGGTGCAATCAATCATGTACTTAGACTCAGGTTCAGCCACTACCCATGCACTGGCATGGCCAAACCTGTAGGGGCGCAGTTGGGCATCACAAACAAGTCAACAAAATAAGTAAAATTATATTACTCTGACTAATCTATCTATCTATCTATCTATCTATCTATCTATCTATCTATCTATCTGTCTATCTCTAATGCTAACTTTATCTCTAGCTGTGTCTAGTGCCTCCATTGCCTTGTGGCCTGAAGCCGAGATTCTGAGAGAGCCAGAGATCACACCCGACTTGACTGTCTTCCACACAAACACAAACACACACACAGACTGGTATGGCACATTGAATCCACCTGACCTCTGGTCATATCCATTCATGCAAGGTGTTCTTTGGTTTCTTTGGTATGTAAGAACTTGCATGTGTCCACACACTCACACACGCACACACACACACACACTTTGTGACAGAACACAATGTTATGATATGCTCTAATGCTTTAATCACAATGTCTTTATGAATAGATACAGTAGAGTCATCTAGACAGATTGGTTCTAAAGTGTTCACTTACACACACTGAGGGCGGAGCCTCCCTATCGCCGTCACTCTCGGAATACGGGTTGTTGAGCACTGTGGGCATGTTGTTGTCCTTTCTCCAGAGGTCGTCAAACACTCTGTCGTTATCGGAGGCCAGCTGTGAGGTTGTGCCATTTCCCAAGCACAGATCCCTGTAAGGCAGGCAGGCAGGCAGGCAGGGAGACAGACAGACACACTCAGGCAGAGACAGACAGACATGGCTTGCATCTGATGGATACCCCACACCCACCCAAACATCTGTTCCCTAGACTCCATTAGTCAAGCGCCTCTTTCTCCCCTGCCTCCAAAGTCACAAGCCCACCATTCTGAAGGGCACATGCAAAACACTCCAGCATCTGGGTGTGCATCTCCCACCGCAAACTCACAACCTGTGCCCATATGAAGCTTTATTTCATAACCATGTGTTCGAGTGTGTTGCAGAGCTGCATCTTGAGGGCCATGGTCACATATTTACAACCACGTGGAATGAGAGGCGCATGGTTGGGGGGTGGGAGGTAGCAAGGCCACAACTGCTGTGAGGGGGCTGGGTTGATAGAGGCCATGGTACAAACTACACGTGGGAGTTGGACAGAGAGGTCCCTGGAGGTCAAACTGATAATCTAGCTCTGTCCAGCTGCGTTCATGTAACTGATTCGGGTGGCTTCCGCACTTGTGAAAAATACACATTATGCATCGGCATACACACACACACACACACACACACATGAAACCTCACCGCCCTCTACTCTTTCTCTCTCTCTCTCTCTCTCTCTCTCTGAGTTTCAATGTCTCTTTTTCTCTGATGCAACATATTACATTTTTTTGCTTATTATTATTATTGTTATTAATATTATTATTGTTATTATTATTCAATCCAATTCAATCACATCACTTTGTTCTTTTCTAGACTAGTCTAGATTTTGACTGCTTTAAATATGTAATATTTAAATATGTATATAGGGTTAGTTTGATTTAGTCAGATATAAATTTGATAGCTATAAACCTGAAGTTTGAATAAGTGCAAGCCTTTTTCTTTTCAAATGACAGTCTCTGACAATGACAAGGGTCCCTAGTGAAGAGTGCTTGAATCAATAGTCCTATTTTCTTCATTCTCTTCCTCTTTTCAAAGCTCACTTCAAATATGGATTTCACTTCTGAAGCTTCATGAGACCACAAAATCAAAAAGTCAATTAGGTTAGTAGACTTTTTTTTTCGTTGCCACTATTGTAATGTCCTGTCTCCTTCTGGTGGTCCAAAAGAAAACACTTAGGAGCACCGGCAGTTCACTTCATTCACTAATCAGGGGGTCATTTCAGCAGCAAACTACAGGCTCACTAGGCAAGATAGAGAAATACAGGGCAAGCGGTGCACAGATTAGTTCTAATTTCCTGGAAAAAAATGATTAGCCTCAGAGAATGTAGTGAAGGAAGTGTGGAAAATGTGTATATTCGGAGAATTCTGAGCTGCTCACATCACAAATTAGCATTCAATCCACCACAGCTACAAATCCAGTAATTAAAAACATGAATGCAAATTACATAACATCAACATTAATAACAACACACTACAACCATGCCATTAGATATACAATGGGAATCCTTTTTCTAATTAAGAGCAACTGTTATATTTCAAGAAAATAAATCTACAAACTTGATTGTTACTGTACCTGCATTTCTCAATTACAGTAATCATCCTCCTATTAAAATAATCTAAAATTAACATCTTCCAATAGTATAATGTCTACTGCCTGAGTGTTCATGCAATCCCATATCTCATGTCTCTGCACATGTTGCCGTTTTCATCATCATTTAATTCACATTGACACAAGAAGAATCTAAATAGCTTCACTTAATGTGCAGTGGGACATCTCTCAAACTTTAATGGTTTGTCAGTCTTTAGCATCTATAATTAGTAGTAGAAGTACTTATGAACTTCTGAGCATCTAACTTTATATGAAAGGGTTCTTCATATAAAGTACTGTACTGAAGTAATTCACTATTAAAGGTTAATATAACCTCCTTTTGCATGCCACTAACACTTGCACTTACTGTTATTAAAACACGCTGAAATCATGAGCTCACAGTGCACAGCATGCATGATGGTGTGTGAAAGGTACCTCTCCACTTGGACCTCAACATCTCTACGCTCCACCACCGGCTGTCCTTCTCCATTTAACTCCCGCTTGCTGTTCTTGATAAGCTTGAGCACGGGCTCAATCTCCTTCAGCAGGTCGTTGTTCTCCTCCACACCGTTGAGGAGCAGGGGAGATTTATTGCTGCCGTTCCCGTCTCTCAGCAGGGGGTCCTGCTCGATGAGAGGGACGAACAAGCGGGGCGACGCCTTGCGCTGGCCTGCGGCTGACGCTACCACAGCAACCGACAAATTCTCGATGGCGCGCAGCTCCTTGCTGCTGGCGCTGATGGGGGGGTTAGGGTTGGTGGGTGATGGGCTGCACTCAAAAGACTTAGATGTGGGCAAAGAAACAGGCCTTGTGATGCGGACCGTTTGTTGGCGCCCGTCTCCACTTAGCGTGGTCTCCAGGTGAGTGGAGAAGCCCTCTGGGCCACGGAGTATGAGCACAGCATGGCTTTCAGGTGACACATTCTTCAGCGTTTCCAGCGCCCGCTCGTAGGTCATGTCCACCAGTGGCTTGTTGTTGACGGCCAACACAATGTCGCCCACCTGCACCAGGCCGCACTCCTCAGCTGCCCCACCACGGATTAGGTCGGACACGATAACGGGTGGCTTACACACGCGCTGCTTGACCAGGAAGCCCAGGCCACCCACCTTGCGCTTGAAAAGGCGCACGGAGATGATGTTAGGCTGCAGCTGACTTACGCTGGGCTCTGACTCCTGCATGGTAGTGGTGGTGGTGGGGGTGCCGCTTGCTCTGCCGACACTGCTGCTGCGCCAAAGAGGAAGATGTGAGGATAGAGCAAGATTGGGGGGAGGGGGTAGAGGGGGAGTAGAGGAGGGGAAATGAGTAAGAGAGGTTGAAGAGAGGAGGACAAAAGTGACCAGAACACAAGTGGAGAGGTAACCAGATAAAGGACAGAAAAGAGAGGTGAGGAATGGGGGTGATAAAGAAACAAGTGGAAAGAAGAGAACAGAAAAAGTGAGAAGCAGAAAATGGGTAAGGTGACAGAAGAGGAGTGAAACTGTTGTAGCACTTGTAGACATGAAGGCCTTTTGTCCACATGAGTGGTCAGAGCAAGGCAGATTAGTGAGTGGTGATAGACGTGACAAAGTGACACAGACCAACCAATTCATTAGAGGATTGAAAAATGAGGCAGTTCATGGTAAGCAGTACTTCTCCATTCTCTCAGGAATCAGGGACTTGTGCCATATTATATTATATATACGGGAATTATTATATTGCACTGGAATTAGACTCTCACTGGTGGGAATGGGAGAGTCAGTGCCCAATATCTGAGAATGTACAATGTTAAAAATACACTACTGTTGCAACAAATCAGTGATCTATAGGACATAAAAGCAGTTTCTGGCAAGAATAAATTGAGCTGGTGAAGTAGCCTAAGGTGTAAGTTTCAGGGAGAAACAATTACAAAGAGGGAATATTTTGATAATATTAACCAAGTCAGAAAACAGTCTGAAGATGTACTACTTTATGAAAAAAAAAAACACCCACACAAACTATTTTCTGACGCTGTGCCCTTACAGTAAGCAGATATAAGGAACTACAGTTAAGAGCTATGCAGTGTCTTAGGGATAAAATATATATATCTTGCGCTCCATATTTGAAACGACAGAATTATGTAGCCTGTGTCAGATTTTAATGACTTGGTCTGCCAAGCGCTGTAACGCGAAGAGTGACCTCACATTGCGACGCCCAGGGAATTGCGTAAAGTAGGCAAATTTCATGGTAAAGGAAGTATAGGCTACCAGTACATTTTAAAATCCAGCAGTGATTATGGAGCTATTCGAGTCTACTATGCTTAAATACCAGCACTGTGCAATGATTAGGCTACTGTCTCGATTTCTGTTTGTTAAGCTCTATGACTCATGTCTTTCCTCCTTTTAACAATGAGCAGCTGTCACTGTATTCTGTTACTCTCATATAAACAATTAAAAAATGTGAAGTAACCAAACGAACAACTAAGTTTTTGAGAGACAAATAAGCAGAACACTGCTAATGCAAATTAATTTCTTTTTCGATGAATACTATGTTATATATCATCACCACGCCGAATGTCGGTTTTAATCAAGATCAGATTAAGAAATTCAAAATGCATCGGCGCAGTCAATGGTTGCACCCGAGTAGCCAATATTATATGCGTACTTAACAATCCATGTTAGATTTTTCCTGATATGACCGATGTACATTATGCAAAGCTCTCCTATTTCTTCTTGCAGAGAGTAGCCCACACTTAATGCACGTGGGGGGTAATCAATGATACCTATAATTTGCCTAAACCTAGTAAAGACTACTTGTCAGATTCAACCCAAAAAGTTTTATGTAGTCCGGAATTATTGGCATACATGTTCCGGTTGAGAATTGTATCAAAATGTCCACAACTGGAAACGTTGATGAAGTCCATACCGAGTGGAAAATGATAGCAGAACACACACTAGTTGCTCTTAAGCGCAGTGTCTTGGGTAAAGCCTGTTTGTCTACAGCTATTTTAGATCATAGCCTAGATGATAAACGACAATCAAACTTTCGAACCACTTGTTTAGGTCAAGTTTTGAAATAAACGCATCACATTAAAAGAGTACTGACCTTAAAAAAACAGACCCCTACTGCTCACCTTCAAAAAAAGAAAGAGCGAGCGCTTTCTAAATGGTAGACAATTCTCCTTTTTTGTGATATCCGTTCCGTGCAGACTTCAGTAAGATATATTGGTTCCTCAGATGCCTTTAAAATATTTGCCCGTACAACTTAAGCTGTCACATCAGAGACGCTGCATGACTGAGACCATCACTGCCGCTCGGCGCTGCATTAGAATTATGGTAAGGGGGGAAACGGTTGTGAGCTCGCAGCGGGTTGTGAGCGGGCATATATCCTGTGGTTGTACTGCCTTCTATTCTGTCATCAGGACTGGTCCCCTCTGACGTACCAGCGCTTTAATGGGTCTATTTACAACCTTATTGAAAGCAGGGGGAAGAATTAACAATATCATTTGGACTGATAGCCAATTACTCTAAATGTTAAATAGCTTTGGCCTAATGAAAACATTTAACGTTGTATTATTAGTCTGTAATAGGCCTAGGCTATGTTTCTTTTTGCTTCTTTTTCTGCTTTATTTTCTGAGATTTAAATCGTTGAATAGAGAAAGTTCACCCTTCAACTTTGGAATACTAACTTGCATTTTTCTGTCTTTTTTTTTGATGTTTGGCTTTCACTTTGTAGTTTTCTTATCTTATCTTATCTATCATGTCATGCCCTTGAAGGTATGAATGACTCCAACATAGTTATTGTAAGGTGCGTTTAGGTTTGGTTATCATGGATATCATGTTTTTCTGCACCCTTTCCTCTAAATTAGGTGGGATGGGAGTAATTAAAATTATTTTTTAACTTTGTCCTCAAAGAGCCAACCTTTGCACCTGGACTTCAACAATGACCCTATACTCCACCCCTCCCCACCACACCATTTCTGCAGATTCAAAGCAAAAGTGGGCAGAGGCAGGGTACTGTAGTGGTACACAGTCAATGCTTGTGCAGAATATTTGCCTTGCGTGACGCTGCTGTGATGTCACACACACACACACACACACACACACGGCCTGCTGACTTGGCCATGTCATTATGTCAATCACTTCCTGCTTGAGAGCTACCATCTGCCCTCTAATAAAAGCAAGTACTGGGGATTGATCACTGTACTGTGTGTATTCTAAGCCTTTGTGTGTGTGTGTGTTTGTGTTGTGTTTGTGTTGTGTTTGTGTGTGAAAGAGAGAAAGAAAGAAGGAAAGTAGGTGGGGGCTGCTTCTAAAATTACATCTGTTAGGCATTATGTCTGTGTCTGTTATTTTGCTAAATATGTTTATGCATGTGTGTATAATTGCGTGTAGCCTATGTGTGGGTGTCTGTGTGTATGTGTATGTATGTAATAAACCAAAGTCCACTGAGATGAACCATCTCAGGTCCATCTCCTAATGCCTCTTAAAGTGTTGAGACTGCTGTAGCCCTGGATGAATGCACTTAAACTGTATGCATTCCTTAGGACCATATGGGAGAGTGGTTACCTCTCAACACACATCTGCATCCCATGGGACATGCATGTCATTATCAGCCGAGCTGCTTGCAAAAGGGCTGATAATATGGGCACTTGGGGCCAAACCACTTCATCAAACAGGAAGTTGATGCCTGAGGTGATTTACACACCTGAGCCTTCTAATAGGCTGTTTAGAGTTATTTGTTCATCTTTTGCTCCCCTTTACTCTCTCTCTCTCTTGCTCACTCACTCTCAGTGTGAGGTCATCCTTCCCTTTTGTTATGTTTTTTTTCTGTATCAAGGTCATTTGTCCTAAAATAACAAATGTGACAAATATTAGTGTGAATAAGGGTGAATTGTACAAACTAAATTTAGAAGTGGAAAATCCTTAATCCTTTATTAACAAAATGAAAAAAACTTTATTTGAAACTAACCAACAAATGATTTAATTTTTATAACAGCAGCAAAAACATGACAATTTCACACTAATCATTTCAGAAATCAGAAAATTACATACACACGACTTACATAACTTTAACCTTAAACTATAAAGGGCAATACATATATGAGAAATCTGCGGTCTATCCTAGAAGCAAGCTCTTTTTAATTGGAGGAGTATGGGAAACTTCTGTATCTTAGCTGTGCCGTGAATAAATCTCTCGACAGTGTTTTGTGTAATAAAAACAATAACAACCTCAACCAAAACTGTATAAATAGATTCAATGCTTTAATCCATTTATTCTATAAAAAATATATTCTTCCTGAAAGGCACTAAAATGAATTAGAAAATATAAATCGATACATGGCCTTCTTTATCAACAAGGTAATTCGTTGGCTCATTCTGCACTAATGTCCCTGATAATTTCCATAAATTATGTAGAAGGCTCTCAAAAGCCTTCCATCTGTGGGTTTTAGACTTGTGATGTGATGTGAAAATCAAAGTTTAATTCAAAGTTTATCTACATGCAGCACAGTAAGTATTAATTTTACTGTTTAATGATTGTATAAACTAACATTACTGAAGTTGTCCAGGCAGGGTCACACTAGATACACATATCAGAAACATATTCTCTTGTAAACAAATTGCTCAGCATCACAGAGATGTGCCAGAACCACAAGGATGCGGTAGACTTCCCAGCAATGTTGCTCTTTCAATTATCACCATCAATTATCATCAAAAATCATCACTGGCCATTAGCCTGACACACTACCATCTCCATACAGTGTAGTCTGGCTTTAATTTCATTGAGGTTGTTGTCTCCCGTAGCATTTTTACCATATCCAATCAGCAGACAGTAGGAGAAGGGATCACTGACTTCATGTGTGAAGCTGGTTTGGCAGAGGGGTGACATGTTAGACAGATTTAGTTGGTGGCCCAACAAAAATATCTGATTCATATAAACCACCAAAAGCCAGCTGTACATAAACCTAAAATGGTTTATGTGAACAAGAATCCACCTTGTACTACCAACACTAGCACCAATTCCTTCGTTAGTTAGCCATGGCCATTCTTTTGGATTTCCAACAGAATTCAGTCACAAGGGCGAGGCATATGGCTTGATTCTTCTACTCAGAGTCAATGTTTAAGAGCAAATTATGTTTAAACAAAAGGGCTGCTGAAAGTTGCTGATGATGAAGCTGTGTCTCATTTACGATTAATGACTCAGAATAGTGACATTGAAGGGAACAGTATTGTCTCTATATTCTTTTCTCACGGGTGAATTTTAATGATTCATAAATCGTATTGTGGGCTTCAACATTAATGAGCACTTGATTCAAGACCAACAGAGACTCTTGTTATAAAATATGGTCAAACATTTTGTCAAAGGAACATGCCACCATTGCGTAAAATGTGCTCACTTGCCATCTCCCCTGAAAATAGACCAGTGGGTATCTTGAAGTTGATGTCACAGTCCTGGTAGCACTCTGCATTTAAGTTGACACGGTGACCTACACACACCTAAGCCTTGCTAGTAAGTTGCCAGTGAGGATTAAATCCACTTTCACCTTCAGTGTCTTAATTTTGCATGTAGAGGTATTATTTTAACAAGACTGCATTTTGCATTCCTTGAAAAGTTAAATTAGCCTTTTTACAGTCTCAAACAAAATGTGGCCTGCTCTATTCTGACACATCAACATGAACGTTTTAACCCCACAACTGGTGATCACTAGATATTTTCTTTTTTTCTCCTCATGTAAATCCTAGAAATTATTGTACGTGCAAATCTCACTAGATCAGATCATTTCTGAAATAGATCACCCCTTTTGGCACCAGGAGCCATACCATATTAAAAGTCACTCAAATCACCGTTCATATAAGTCCATACAGACGAAAAGACAGCAGGTACCATGCAAGCATGCAGGCAAACTGGGCAAGTAGCTAATATAGTTTGTAAAGAAGTCAATCAGTGTCAATTAGTTCAGTCCAGGGTAGTGTACAAAGGCATGCAGGCATGATACAGTCTAAAGGTCAGTGTGCTTAATCCTAAACACTAAAGGCAATCACACTTCTTCCCTTCTCTGTGACGTAGAACTCAATGGCTCTAGGGACAAAGGACCTTGTCAACCTGTATGTTTCAAATGACAGAGACAGGAGCCTGCTACTAAACATGATCAATTCAATTCAATTCAGTTGTATCGTTTGTATAGCGCATTTTACAAAAGGCATTTCTCATAGCGCTTAACACAAAGAGCACCAATGAGCAACAGGGGCAAGGAAAAACTTCCTAGCATAGTTTTTTGTTTTTACTTGTTATGGTAAAGGAAGAAACCGTGGGCAGTTCCGACGGCTCATGGTAATTGTTATTGTCCACTATATTGTCTGGTTAGGATCCTCTTATCTGCAATAGGCACTACATAATTTTATGTAGTGGACACTGGTGTGCAAGACCAACAATGTGTGAAACAGAATAAGTCACATCTCATGTGAATAACAGTATGTCGACTGAGGCTATTTTTACGAAGCTGTTAGCTTTTTATCTTAGAACAAATTAAAGTGTTCTGATTTATTTTGCTGATGTTAATTTGTGACTGGTGTTGTCCACATTGCTTAATCACACCCTGATTTCTCCTCTTGTGTGTTTTGGATTCGGAAACTCCTTTCTCTAAATTATTTGAATATCTACTGTCCGAATTGCAGACTCTATTGGCACAGTGTCTCAGCATTTTCCTTCATGCTGAAAGCTTGACAGTCCTGTCCAAGTTACTTTTAAAAAGTAATTAGTTATAGTTACTAGTTACTTCCTGCAAAAAGTAACTGAGTTAGTAACTCCATTACTGTATTACAAAAGTAACTAATTACAAGGGAAAGTAACTATTGCGTTACTGCCCCCTGTAAATTCAAAAGTATGTTCAGTGTCAGGGACCAAGCAGGAAGGCACAAGGACGCAGATAAAAATTCACAAAAAAGGAAGATTTATTTTCTCTGCCAAAATCATAAAGACTCCACTTTAACACAAACATAAAGTCTGGTACCAAAAAACGAGACGAGACGTACTACACAAAACACATGCCTCCACCACCACCTAACACCGACTGACAAACAGTGAGAAAAGGACAACTTAAATAATGGGTGATCAGACCATTATCAACCAAAGAGGGGAATTAACAAAATCAAACTAATGCAGTGAAACATGAAGTGCTTATTAAAGACACACACATAACACAAACAAATAAAATAAACTTATACCATAAACTGAAAATTAGTAACTATAATGTAAGACTGAGAAATAACTAATGAGAAACCAACGGAAAACCAAACATCCCTAAACTAATCAGTGAATGTGGAACTGGTTACTGCGCAATCACAGGAACGTTGCGCTCCGTCTTGCCAGCATTCCACCCGGACCCGATACCCCCCCCCCCCCCCCCCCCCCCCCCC
>JAGFZM010000030.1:925505-947993 GCA_017657215.1 Limnothrissa miodon
CATTTAGAGGACGGGAACGTTGCGCTCCGTCTTGCCAGCCTCCCCCCCGCCCAAACTACGCCGCCCCCCCCCCCCCCCCCCCCCCAGAGAACTGGCCAGGCTCCCTGAAGACAGCGGTGACAAAAGGGGTAAAGGAAACAAATTAACAAACTTATAATCCAACAGAACAAACTTAGGTAAACATGTGCACTTCATTTAACCAAAAGTTGTACTGTTAAACAATAATAAAGTTTGTATGTTGTTTGAAATCAAAGGACTACGTGTCGTGTTTTAACTGTTTCAGTGTAAGCGTGTTTGCATGTTGTTTGTGTGTGTATGTTAGACTGTTGTGTCGTGTATGTGTAACAAACATGCTTAACTGCAAAATAAGGTTTTTAAATAATATATGCTCAAAATAAATTAATGAAACAAAGGGGATGAATGAAATGAAGTGAGAACAGAAAAGGGGTTACCGACAGGTGCTTAATTAATGTGATGACGTGGCTGCGTCCATCACATTCAGTTACTCATAGTTAAAGTGAATGTTAAATGTGTAGCGTAGCCTAGCTGATGATGGGCAGAGATCATTGGAGGTGCTCAAGAGAATTGTCTTCGTAAGGTTCTTGTAGGTGAAATGACTTTTTTTTCTGGGAGAAGAAAGGCATTTTAGAGTCAAGATGAACAGTAGGCTCACCCCACAATGTGAATTACTTTGGCACTTGAGAATTGTTAACACAATTAACTCTTGGCAGAGCACATCTGAAAGTTATGGCAGAAGGGCTGTGGCAGCTTTTGCTAATTTTGCTACAACAGTCTGACTTCATAGAACTCATGAGACAGAAAACAAACTGAAGGAATTGCGTGATGTCAGGTAGGCCCAATTTTTCTGTAATAGTTCATTTAAACTTTCATTTAAATTCTTGTCGTGAGTGACACATAATGGTGCGCTGATTATGCTAGCTGATTATGTTATCTCAATTGTGCATCAACTTGGATCTTGCAAACTGTTCTGAACAGTCGAGTAACATGAGTAGAAAATATAGTGATATGGTTTGCAGTTATTTAGATTTTTCTCTACAATAAATAATAATAAATTGGCCAATGTCTCCACGCATTGATGGTTCTTATAGATAGTTCTTATATTTCAAGTTTGAAAACGCTATCTTTGGTTGTTCTAAACCTGCCATTGCTGTGTGGTGTGTAGGCTACAAACTGCACGGAGGCCTGGGTAGAGATGTGTCGTTCTTGACCGATTAGTTCAAAATTACCTAATCTTTAATGTGACTTTGGAAGACCTAGTCGTCTTGTGGGATCGATTAGTTCTTCTTTTTTCTGTTTTATTGGCGGTCGGCAACCAACTGAAAGGTGCATTACCGCCATCGACTGGGTAGGATCGATTAGTCTCACATGCGCATTTGCGCAACTTCCTATAGTTTCTGTATTGGAGTTATTTCCCTGTTCGTGTCTTTGGGTCTTTTGTGTCTTTTAGTCTTTTCGAGTCGTTCGTTCATCACGTGACAGCCCCATTACCTTAACCAACGCAGTCTGAGCCGGGAAGTGCGGAAACAAAAACAATTAGTTTATCTCTAGAGTGCTACTGCTTTCCAATTGTTCATTCATTTGTCACCGGCATGTTGTTTAACTGTTCGCTGCTAGCAAGTCTGACGGGGGCTGTCACGTGATGACCGAACGACTCAAACACTTGTCAGATAAGAGGCACGGTGCAGGCAGGTGACCCAGCCAGGTAAACAATGAATTGCTGTTTCTTATAGCATTATAGTTTTGTCTTGTTTGTAGTGTGAGCATGTAAGCAGTAGATGTGTTAGGGAGGTAACAGGTAACATTTGAATTATATTTTTATAAAATGAACAAAAGGACTCGAAAAAAGTTTAGCTCACTTTGTTTACCGAGACTCAAACGAACTTGTCAGTAAAATGAACGCTGTTTGCCTTCACTACTGGCTTGTATCCTACGTAGGCAATGCCAAAATCTACTCTGGTTGGCCATTCAATTTTATTCGACCAATCATCACCTACAGTATGTCCACACAGAAATCTGACCCGTAAAATGAAAACCGCTTCAATAAAGTAACGCATGGAATTTCATTGTCAGTTACGGGACAATAAGATCAGTAAGATTACTCGTTACTAGAAAATATAACGCCGTTAGTAACGGCGTTTATTTTTAACACCGTTATTCCCATCACTGGTCCCAGGGCAGTAAAGGTGGTAAAGTTGTTGTACTAATTCCAATTGGTGAGCTTTGTAACTTTTTCCTAATGGTATCGCATGTGACTGCCTTGGTTAGTAAAAAAAAACATCACTAAGCAGTAATAAGCAAAATATGCCCATTTATTGAATAATATTCATATTAAGTCCGCATCAGGTGTATTATTAGTTGCAGCTACATTTGATTCCTCCCTTCAGGGCAGGAATACTCACAGGAGAAAAGCAAACTCAAATCTCATTTGGTGCTGGTGGTGGGGAGGACGGACGGGGGGGGGGGGGGGGGGGGGTAAAACCCCATTCCTTCCCCCAAAGGCAGGGGAGGAGGCATTAGTTTGTAGATCACAAACTGAATGCAAATTGGCAAGCATAGAAGAGAGATTGTGTAGATCAAAACATGTCCTTAACTAAGTGAGAGAGCCTCAGTGATGCATGAAAATAGGTTCTGTACTGATGGCATGGTGAATTCATTTTGTGGCACTCAGCACATTCAATCACATACTACGTATGGACTACATATTGACTGTAGTTCTTTGGAGAGGCTTTTTGTCAGCTGTCTATCAGAAATGACTGTAGGCTAGCAGACATTGTGTTTTTTAATCAGTCAAGTGTTAAACAAAAAGTCATGCTACAAATTTGAAACCTGCAGTGTAGCATAATTGTTGCGTAGCTGTTACACTAAGCTTGCAAATGGAGCCTGGTCGTACATTTACATTTCCTTACATGTACAGTAATATAATAAGATTGTGTTACACAATGTAGGGAGTGAAGTTAGAGTTAACTTTTTCTTGAGGAACCATCAACCTTCTCCACCTACAGTACTTGCAGCTGCCAATCCTTGATAGTACAACTCCCTTACCTTTCTCGACTTCCCACACAAACTGGGTACCCCTTTTAATTAATATCTCCTACATTTACTCACTGTCTCCTAATCTCAAGTCTTGCTCCCAAGCAATTTAGCATCTGGTTGGCATATGCCATGTTTAGCAACCTTGCGCCAAGCTGACATTACAGCCAGACTCTGTATGTCTCAATGTGGCTACTGAGATAAAATCGATAATTTAACCTCTCGTTTTCCTGTTTAATGTTTAGTAGGATCTACTTTCTTTCCGCCACTTCAGTGCTCAACCAACTCCACTGAGTTTATTACACGCACACTCTGCCTCGGCTCTCCGCTGTGATTCGCTGTTGTTCTGTCAAGTGACATACCAAGTAACTTGTTCAGTGCTGCAGCAGCCCAACATGAACAGTGAACATACAAATGTAAAGGACGTATTTTGATGAAATTATGAAATTAAAGTGACGGTTTGTGATTCTAATCATAGCCCTGTTACACAAGCTTGGTGAGTGTTGTCAATAGCAAGGACAGTAAAAAAAAAAAAATTGGACAGCTTACACTAACTCAGTGGAACATAAGCTCTATAACTCTATTTCCTACACACAGGGTTCAAATCCCACACAAAATATAGCTGAAGGAAAGAAAGTATAGTATACTAAAACAGGTCTCTTCCTTCTCTTCGTAAAACATAGGCCTACTCATTTATATAAAATAAATTGCGCTCAATTTTTAAGTATCGTATCGGTATGGATATCGGTGATACTGACCATGTATTTACTTGGTATCGGATCGATATCAGATTTTGCTGTATCGCCCAGCACTAATGGTCAGTGCTCTTTAACCTGTCTGCTATGCACCTGTTCCACAGCTAATTTTTCTTCTTCTGATTTGCCTTTCTCCAAGTTGTCTTCCCTAATGAACATCCCAAGCCCACCCACCAAAACTGAACATTTCCATCTATCTCTCCATGCCTAAAGGCTGCCTTCTGCACTGTTACCTTTGGTTTCCACAGACTATTAGTACTGTATGCCTGTCCCATATAACACTTAGTGGAACACCTAACCACCCTTTCTAGCTTGTCTTCTTTTGATAATTGAACTTCATATACTGATAAAGGCCACAGACCAGGGGAACAGACGAAGTTATACTTTTTTTCTATGGAGCCGTTACGTTCTGGTTGCTTATGAGTTTACATCCGTAATCTCCACTGCTGTCTACATCCCTCAACCGGCCCATGCCAGAGTTTATTCAACATAGTCATTTCTCCATAGTGACAATACACAGAATCTCTGTTACACACAGTTTAAAAAGAGTTATAAAGCTAAGTCCCTACCAGCTTTCGGATCATGTCACTGTTTTTCTGCTAATCAGGAACCAAGCTACAGGACGGCTCCAGCAATGCGCCCAGGAGTTGTTTAGGTAGACCTCTGTTGACAAACACCTTTGCGGAAGTAGCACAGATTTACAGTAAATCTGCTAATGGATTCCATCATCCGTTCTATTGAGATTCATCCATCATTCATTGCATACAAGTTTCCACTCCTATGAACACTCAAAGCTCTCTACAATGTATGCCTCACATTCACCCATTCACACAGCAGTGGGTGAGGCTTCTATTAAAAGAGTTTATGTGGAGTTTTTGAGGCAGCAAATTTCTACAGGAAAGGTAAAAGCTGGAAAGCTATACAAGACTGGATGGCATTTATAATAGGGTTCTACAATTCTGTGCTGCTGAGTAACAAACATCTTTAAAGTATCATTAGCTCAAGACACACTTACAGCTTGCTTTAAGCAATCCATTATTGTTCCTGTGCCAAAAACAAGAGTCCCTCATGCCTAAATGACGCCGGCAGACTCTGACATCTACAGTGCTGAAATGTGAAAAACATTATCTGCTCTTCCCTCCCAAGCTTATTTGATACCCTCCAATTTGCCTACAAAGCTAACAGTTCCAAAGAGGATGCCATCTCAAACCTCATGCACACCACCCTAAATTAGGGTCTAAAAGGGGCTTAGATAGGTCTAAAAGGGTTTAAAAGTTGGAGCTCGATCATTTATGCAGTATGTCCATAGTTTTACAAAAGGATTGTACCACAGAAAATGTGCACTTTCATGCAAGTTATAACAATCTGAATATAAGCTACAATGCGTTATTTATGCTCAAATTCTTTGCAGGACATTGTGCATCACAGCACAGTAATTTAGCCTACAGTATATTAGACAAAACGTTACGGATACTAACGTATCCTCGGTTCTCTGAGTGAGAAGCCGAAACGTACGAGTGGATGATGCCTATCATCTCCTACTTTTCTGAAGTCATTTTTAACCAACCCTTTGAAAAAAGGGCAGTAAGCGCTCTGACGCACGCAGGCAACTACTTAGACAGCCTTGCGTGACGTCAGAAAGTCTATATATTGACTGCTCTTACGCTTCAGGTCCTCTTTGCCAAGCTCGCCAGCGTCGGCGATTGAGGCCCGAAGCGTACGTTTCGGCTTCTCACTCAGAGAACCGAGGATACGTTAGTATCCGTAACGTTCTCTTTCGTTTTGAAGCCGAAACGTACGAGTGGATCACTACAACCAAGCCTCAAGAGCCCTACACCGAGGGGCCCGAGGTGGGAAGATCCATGGGACCGCCGCCGGGCCCAGAGAGAACACTCTCTGCTACACCCGGCCTGGTGACGTCCAATGCGTAAAAACGCGCAAAGGTGTTGCTTGAGGCCCACGAAGCGCTCAGACAGATATCCTTCATAGGGACGCCTTTCCAGAAGGCCCAAGAAGCCGCCACTCCACGGGTGCCAGACGTATGGCTTCAGTAAGCCAATGCGACATGCGTTGGGTAGACAAGGCCTGACCCTTGGCACACTCGCCATGGCAGACGAACAACTGGTTCGTCTTCCTGATGTTCTGTGTACGCGTCAAATAGGCACGAATCGCTCTGACCGGGCACAGAGTGACGGGCACAGAACTGCCCGTCTCAGGAAGGGCTGAGAGCTCAATGACCCTCGAACGAGGGTCAGTAGACAGCACTTTCGGGCGAGAAAAGGGATTTGGTCGCAGCGCTACCCGCGCGTCACCTTGCGCGAACTCAAGACAGTCAGGACTGACTGACAAGGCAGTCAGATCGCTAACACGCTTCACTGAGACCAGAGCGAGCAGAAGCGCAGTCTTAAGGGAAAGCATCTTTAGACTGGCACTCGACAGAGGGTCAAAGGGCGTAAGGGCCAGTCCGCGTAGGACAGTGGCCAGGTCCCAAGTAGGGACCGAAGGAGAGGAAGAGGGGCGAAGCCGCCTGACGCCCTTCATGAAGCGCGACGCAAGGGGGTGAGCGCCTGGGGAAACGGCAGCATAGCCAACATGGCATGTTGAAATAGCTGCGAGGTACACCTTCAAAGTAGAGGGTGTACGACCCTGATCAAACAGGTGTTGCAAAAAAGCAAGCACCTCGCCAATAGGGCAGACTAGAGGATCACAGCCTCTGTCTCTGCACCACGTGCTGAATACACGCCACTTCAGTGTATACAACGACCTAGTGGATGTAGCTCTAGCAGCCTGAACAGTCTCTATAACTGCGCCTGACAGGCCGCTCTCTAGGAGACGCACCCGTTCAGGGGCCAAGCCGTCAGTCTCCAAGCTTCCGGCTTGGGGTGCCACAGCGACCCGTGAGCCTGCGATAGGAGGTCTCTCCTCAGAGGGAGGGTCCACGGCTGGCCGTCCAACAGTGAGACCAGATCTGAGAACCAGCTCTGAGATGGCCAATTGGGGGCGATCAGAATCACCCTGTGAGCCCCCGCTCTGATCCTGGCCAATACCTGACGCATCAGAGGAAGGGGGGGAAAAGCGTAGAGCAGACCGTGCGGCCACGGATGCGCCAGCGCGTCTGACCCTAGCGCCGCATCTCGTTCCAGCGAAAACCACGCTGGGCAATGAGCGTTCTCTCTCGAGGAGAAAAGATCGACTCGTGCCCGCCCGAAGCAGGACCAGAAGCTGTGCACCACGGCTGGGCAGAGGCGCCAGTCGGTTGCACGCGGAACACCCCTGGAGAGGAGGTCCGCGCCTGTGTTGCGAACACCTGGCAAGTGCGCCGCCCTGATCGACAGGAAGTGGCGGGAGGCCCAGGTGAGCAGCTTGTACGCCAGGCGAAACAGAGAGCGCGTGCCGCCCTCAGTGGTGTTGTCTGTACGCACAAGAACGTGTTCTCCTCCGAGAAGAGGGAGAAACTCCTTCAGAGCGCAAAAGACAGCAAGGAGCTCTAACACATTGATGTGTAATCTCCTGGAGGCTGTGCCCCACGTCCCCCTGGCGGGGCGACCGCAGCAAACGGCAGAGCGCCGCCTTTGGTGAAGGACGACGGCCTGCGCCAATGCGTGAGGGCTAGCCACATGCGTCTGGACACTAAGATCCGATGGGCGGGGTTCGACCTGGAGGATACACCTAGTTCCGCTAAGGCAAGCTGCAGCGGCCGTAAGTGTAAGAGGCCGAGTGGGACAGCGCCGCCTGCGGCGCATAGGAGACACAGCCTGGCCGAAACGCAGGCACCTAGTCTGAAGTGGCGTAGACACGCCCTGACGTCCTGAAGTCTCTTCGGCGTGAGCGTCGCTCTCATCGAGCGTGAGTTCAGCCTCACACCCAAGAACTCGACCTCCTGAGAGGGAGAGAGCATGCACTTGCTTAGGTTCACTAAGAAACCCAGACTGTGCAGGTGACGCAAAACAGTGTGAGTCTGTGACGTTAGGAGCTGTCTGGAACTCGCCAGCAGCATCCAGTCGTCCAAGTAATTGAGGATTCTGATCCCCTGAGCGCGTAGAGGAGCGATCGCCGCCTCCACGCACTTGGTGAAGCACCGAGGTGCTAGAGACAGACCGAAGGGAAGGGCTGCGTACTCGTAAGCTCTGCCCTCGAAGGCGAAGCGTAGAAAACGCCTGTGCCTGGGGACTATACCTATGTGAAAATAGGCGTCCTGGAGGTCTATGGTGACCATGTAATCCCCCTGGCGGACTGACTCCGCCACCATGCGCCCCGTGAGCATGCAAAAGGTGAGAGGTTTGAGCGAAGCATTGAGCACTCTGAGGTCTAGAATAGGGCGAAAAGCGCCCGACTTCTTGGGTACAAGGAAGTACGTACTGTAACGACCTGCGCGAGCGAGCGTCGGATCTACACGCTGAATAGCGCCCTTTCTCAGGAGATTGCAAAGCTCTTGTCTGAGAGCAGGGGCCCTGATGGAGGGCACCACTGACTCCATGACACCTCTGAAGGGCGGGGGTGGCCACCTGAACTGCAGTTGATAGCCCTTCAACACTGTTGACAGAACCCAACGTGACGTTGCGCACATCGCCCAATTCTGCCGGAGCAGAGCGGCGGAATGAGGAGGCAGCAAGGACAAACGAAGTGCTATGCTGCCTCCGAGTGGCACTGGGGGGGCCGAGGTCAAAGACTGAGGCTGTCCGCGAAGCTGAAGAGCGTCCGACTGACAGATTAGAGACCCGACGTAGTGTGGGGGCTGAGGGTAGGTTAGCCATGTGTGAGACCGCTGGGCGCTCACGCGTGGCTGATGAGCCGTGCGCATCACTCGCGACGCCCCGTGGGGCGGCCGACCTGGCGTGCACGTCAGCGAATTCCGGATCCGAAATCCGATTCGGTGAGCTGCGCACTTCACCTGCGACGCCCCGTGGGGCGGGCGACCTGGAGCGCGTGTCAGCGACGTTGGTGGTCGGCGAGCCGCGCACTGCACCTGCGACGCCCCGTGGGGTGGCCGACCCGGAGTGCGCGTCGGTGACGACCTCGAAGAGGGGGGAGAAGTTACCCATCTGGCTAAAGGCAGACGTGTCAGACTGGACAGACAGTTCTGCTCGTATCTGGGCGATGAATCGACCGACAGAAGCGGCGAGAGAGGACGGGGAGGACTTCTCGACCGTGAACGACTCCGAAGCGTTGCATGCCCACTGCTCGGAGGCGAGAGGGACAGAGGACGCGGAGACCGTGACATTAGCAGGGGCCTCGAGGCGTGGCGAGGCGTGATATCACGCGAGGCGCATAACGCGGGGCGTGTGTCAGCTGAACGTGCGGCGGAGAACGCATCGGTGCCCCAGTGCGCGATAGTGCTGACAGAACAGAGAGCGTCCTCCGGCCTGGGCTGGGGCTCATAGTGAAACATTGCCCCAGAGGGGCGATAGTGTGTGTGCGGAGTGCTTGTGAACAAGGCAAACTCAGTGCCCCGTAAGGGGGTGAGATCAGAGAGGACCGCCGAAGCGGGGGGGAACGCTCCGAGCTGGGGACTGCAGAGCGAAGACCCGTGCCTTTCAGAGCACACAGAGGCATAGCAGTCAATGGATGGTGATCGCATGACATGCTCTGCCGCGCACACGCAATCGCATCAGGATCGCTGTGGCCTCTTACGCCGTTCCTGGCTAGCTGGACGGTTGGCGGGAGCTGGGCGCCCGCGTGAGTGGGAGCGCTGCCAAGCAGGTTGCGACCCAGCAGCTGGCTGTGGCGCGGCTTTGGGCACGTCCGCCTTCTTTTTCTGTTGCGTCCGTTGAGGCGCACGAGCACGCGTCTGAGGAGCAGCGGGAGCGGCTGACTGAGGCGGAGCACGCTTAGGAAGCACGGGTTGCAGGGCCTGAGCCGCCGACTTCGTTTTCTCTAAGCGGTTGCGCTGTAGTTCCTGGCCAAACAGAGCATCAGCGGAGATGGGAGCATTCAGGAGATGCCTCTTCTCCTTCTCTGGCATGGACGAGAGGTTCAGCCAGAGGTGCCTGTCTAGGACGACCAAGGAGCCAAGGGAGCGCCCGGATGGCCGCCCGGATGGCCAGTGAGGTGAGAGCGGTAACTCTGCGCAGCTGATGGAGGGTTAAGTCCGACGGCTGTGCTGTCAAATCTGCCACCAGCTCCTCAGCCAGAGAGGAGAGGAGAAAGGCGGTATTCATCGCCCTTATCGCCTGGCCTGTGCAGATGAAGGCCTTAGAAGCGAGCTTCTCCGTGCGCTGACACGGCTTGGAGGGGAGCTCGGGAGGCGATGTCCAGGTGGTGGCAGAGGCTGGTGCTAAACAACCAGCGACCGCATCTTCGACGCGAGGAAGCTGCATGAGGCCGGTGGCGCCCGCTCTGTCCATCGCGTAAAATGCCGCGTGCCCCTGGATAGGGGCAATGGCGGCGTAGGGAGCCTCCCAAGAGCCCTGTGCATCGGCCACAACCGTGGGGTGAGCAGGGAGAGGGAGAGCGTCCGGAGAAGGGAGCGCGCCGGAGAAGGGGTCGAAACGCCCTCCCGGACCGCGCTGAGGCGGAGGCAGGCCTAGCCTGCTAGCCGCCTGCGTAGCCAACGAAGCTAGCTCAGAAGCTAACTGGGCGGCGTGGGTCTTCAACACAGGTGGCAAATCCTCCACGGTGGCGTAGCCTTTAGCGGAGAGGAAGGAAGCAAGCTCCTCCTCATCCACACTTGTCATCGTCGCCCTGAGGCAGCGTGGTAGCCGCGCGGGCAAAGGCAGCGTCGATGGAGCTAGCAGGGCTAGCCTGGTGGGCCGCGGTTAGCTGGCTAGCTGGTAGCAAGCTAGCCGCTGAGAAGCTAACCGACGGCCGAGTAGCCACTGAAGACCGGTCGATTAGCCCAACCGGGTGCGGGGACGCCGGGGGAAAATCGATAGACTGGCGGGTACAGAGAGCACTAGCACCAACGGGGGTAGAGCCCGCCCCTGGAACACCAGTGCAACCCACAAAAAATGCCGCTCTGTTGGCGATAGCCGTAGGGGAGAGGCGTTCGCAAGCCGAGCAAAGATCTGGCCGCGAAAAAGCGAGCATAGCATGCTCGCTCCCCATACAGATGAAGCAGATACTGTAGCATGGCGGTCGGAAATCGCCATGGGACGATCACAGTCGGTACAACGACGAGTAGCCATCTTGCGTCTCGGGGTACCAGAAGTCAGGGACCGGCGTGAGCACTTGGAGCAAGACGGAAATCCCTCGGAGAGCTTTGAAAAAAGATTTTGTGGTGGGCTTTCAAAAAAGCCGTTGGTTTTAGAATATTTGCGAAAGCAAACGAAAAGGCGACTCAGAAACACACGCAGTAGGCGAGGTGAAAGAGGCAAAGAGGACCTGAAGCGTAAGCGCAGTCAATATATAGACTTTCTGACGTCACGCAGGGCTGTCTAAGTAGTTGCCTGCGCGCGTCAGAGCGCTTACTGCCCTTTTTTCAAAGGGTTGGTTAAAAATGACTTCAGAAAGGTAGGAGATGATAGGCATCATCCACTCGTACGTTTCGGCTTCGAAACGAAAGAGAACTACTACTGTGCATACCACCTTCACTAAAAAGCCTTTAATTAAACCCTTTTCCAGGAAAGATTGACATGAAGGGTCTTGTCAGCTTTTCAGGACTGATTTGAAGGCACAGACTTTTGTTCAAGCAGCCACCTACAATATTGACTTAGACGTAATAGCTGTCACCAGTTACATTAGCAAGTGCATTGACAGTGTAACCAACAGTAAGACCATCTCCATACGTACAGAAACCATGAATGAGTAGGTGAGAGCAATACTGAAAGCCATGGACACAAGACTGTGCAGCTACACACAGCTCAATCATCAAATTCACTTGCTGTAACCTACATGTCCTTTAAGTCAACTTCATTAAAGGTGAAGGGTGCTGTATCTGAAAGTTAAACTAGGCCACACAGTGATTGCAGTTTGTTGATTCGACCCCAGGGTGTCTTTACATGCCAACCAACGCCAGCATCAATCCCTCTTCCTCTCAAGGCAAAGTTCTCCTAATTTGATTGGCTCTAGAATGTCAGGATGCGTACTGCTTCAGAGGCATGTTGGCAAGGGGGAACTGATGGTTGGCATGGTGATTTGAGGGGAAACCCCTTCCACACATGCAGTGATTTTAACTCCACCTACATTGTTCCCACTAGACGATTTGCTTTTGATACTTCAGCAAACTGATTTTTAACACACTTTTCACTTCTATTTGCAAGACCCATGAAGTCACAGATTCCAAGACTGCTTTGTCTCTCTCTCTCACACGTTTTCATTTCTTCTCAGCTGTCCAAGACTCGGTCGCTGTGATAGTGTAAAAGTTGATAACATGGTTATATCGAAATCTTACTTCTCTCTCTCTCTCTCTCTCTCTCTCTCTCTCTCTCTCACCCCCTGTCTATCTTTGTCCCTCTGTCTGCCTTTTTCTCTCCTCCCACTTACTCCCTGTGGTTATCTTTACTGCTCTATCTGCAAAAAGGCTGCAAAAGTCACACCCCTCTGCATAGGCATACAGAACTAAAAAGGGGATCCTGTTCTAAGGCTCTTCAAAGGAGGGAGTTAGAGACCTCCTAGTGCTAAAGGGGACATTAGGAATATCTTGTGCAGTTGTAATGTTTACCCTTTCTATTGCTTTTGTTCATTATAAATCTATTCACATAGAAAAGCCTTAGAGGGACGAATGCACTGATGAAAACAAGGTTCTTTATTAAACACAAAGCAATGTGCCTTTTTAATTTTGGGATGAACATTTATTCATCACATCTTTTTCACAAGGGTGAAAACTTCAACAAGTGAACCCCCCCCACTCCCCCATCTTAAAAGAACTTCAGCTGAACAATTTCAGGAAAATTTAATAGAAATCAATATAGGGCAATTAAATATAGGTTTCAATTACCAATAAACTACATTACAGTATACATTATACATGTTACATTATAGTAACAAAATAAAGTATGACATATTAAAAGACACAATCATATTGACAAATCTCTTTGCAGCCTTCTCTTTTAAGAAATAGCACTTTGAGCTTGATCTTGGTTATGGTGATTCAAAATGAATACTGCTGTTCACTTGCGATGCCTATGCAGTATAGGTCTATTTACTGTATTGTGGAAATGGGGGAATGTACAGGTATGTGTATGTATGTACAATGTATGTAAAATAATAAATAGTGTATAGTGGCTTAGTGAAATTACCATTGCAAAGCTGCCAAAATCCCCTTTAATTCAAGACTTATTGTCGTTGTACATTTGCAGGGACGGAATTAGCTAGCAAGGACACAAAGATGTATGAAAAGTGACAAGTATCAAGAATGGAACTATAAAATTCTGCTTTTGTGTTAGGTCAGTCAACCTTTTGCCTTGAAACCTTTGTCTGTGCTCGTAGTCATCTACAATATATTTTGTTAAGAAGGCAACAGGCTAATCTTACACCACTACAGATTCAAATAACATCAGATCAGATCAGATTCAAATCACATCAGACCATAAAAACCATAAAAAGTGTATTTTCATCATGGTTTTCATATGACCACTTTATTCAAGGTGATCAGAAATGAAGCCTTGATAAAAAAAAACATCCTTCCAATTTTTCTTGTTTCATTTATCAATTAGTAAGCAATGGAAACTAATACAACACATTTTTAGCCTTTCTGCTCTTTTCCTGTTGAGTAAGCACTGTCTTGTAATTGTATGCAATAACAATGTCCTGCCTAAGATGTTCAGAAACATGAAAAGTATGAAAACAACCTCACAGGTTATATTACATCGATACCAGTACTATTAGATATAAAAACATGCTTAAATTAAAACTTTATTCCAGTTTGTTTGAATTATCAATTGAGAAAGAAGCTTGCAACCATCTTGTTCGAAGTACTGTACCTTTCGTTCATTAGCTAATAATTGCCCTTTGGGTAAAGCACTAAAATGTTGAATACCTTTTCTGTTATTTTTTTTTTTTTCTGCAGCGCATTGTGGTTATCATACTGTATACACTCTAGTCCTGACTCGGTCTAGGGGAACGACAGGTAGGACTTTGTGTCCCTCCCCAATGCCTTTAACATCTTCATCTTGGGCTATGCTCTTTTGCACTCCTGCTTCTTTTTTTAATTCTTGTATAATTTATCACCTGTACTGTATATAATGTATCATCTTCATCAGCTTATTCCATTGAGTAGAATCAGGGTGAGAAGAAATGCCTCGACAGCCATGTGCCCCTCTTGAGTAGCAGATGAGAGACCACCCCATGACAAAAGCACACAGAGTATGTACTCGCCATGTACAGTTTCAAGCTAATAATACCGGTAAGTAAGCTGCCTGTTTGACATATAGAGCGTATTTAACACATTTAATGCTGATGATTATTATATCTTTGCTCCGAGGCTTATTGTTGCATTATACAAATGCAAGAGATAAATGGACCTCTTACCCAAGTGGTTTTGCTTTAACATTAAAAATTCAAAGGAGATACTCCCTTGAGCCTTTCTTTTGTGGACAGTTGGAACAGGGGATTTGTCAGGCTGTTAGGACACAGAGCTTGTCAGAAATGTGCCGTGGTCCGTTGTGCCAGCAGGCAGGCATGGGGCAGGAGGTCATCATTAGTGGGTCATAGGCTTCATCAAAGTTGGTGCAGGACATTGCAGTGGAGCATGATACCAGGAGGAATAGGTTGGTAAGCATGGGTGTCATGCAGTGTTGGACATTTAGGGCAATAAATAGGCCCCTCAGTTTCCTTTAGTCACTGCAAACGTTAGGCGGCTCCAATAGTGTATCATTTTAAACTGTCCAAAATCTGAAATATATGCATTATATAATGGCTATAAGCAAGCAATCTTTTGCATTTCTAGAGATGGAAGATGACAGCTGCATTGTGGCAAATTATACTGTATCCTGCTTCTGTAACTGGTCACAAGGTGACTTAGGGGTTAGGACAAATGCATAAATCAATAGATTAAGAGGACCATAACTCTTCCTAAAACAGTGGCCTATTCATCGCCTCAACGTCACTTTAAAAAAATTTGGAACATTTATCTCACCTGAGAGCGTCATTTCCTTCACTCTCCTTTCGATAACCTTGGGATGCAGATTCCTAAAAGCCAATTTTGGGATGGCCTAGATATCAACTTGTTAATCTCCAGAATCTTACTGCCCACTGAGGAAAAAAAAAAAACAAATTTATTGAACAAGTCTTAAAGGAAATTCTAATGTTAGAAATAGTTAATACCTATTAAATACTAATGATGCAACAAATAAACCAAACCCTAATTTTCTGCTTGTATACAAACAGAAGCTCTTTTGGTATTTTTGTAAATATCATCAGAGATGATACCCTTCATAAATGAGCTGTTGACTAGACAAAATAGATTTTAAACAAAATAAAATAACAAAATAAATCAATTACAAGTATAACTTGTTCAAAATAAATACAATTATGTCAGCTGCACAGACACAGGACACTGTTAAGTTATGTATTTGTCTGGAATGATAATAACCTTGTTAGTGCAGCATAATAAGGACATGTTTTCCTTAGGGTTAGTGGTGTTCACTGGCTTACAGTATATCATAGACCTTCTTTTACTAAATATAAATATTGCAAGATTTGAAATTTCACATTCCTGGTTGTATTACAGTCTACTTAAAATATTTGATGCCATTTACAGTATATATATATACAGCACATCACACTACAATGTAGATTTAAAGACATGCACACTACAACCATTGTAAAAAATATCTCCTTACCTTTCAGAATTATATTACCCTTTGATTTCATATTTCTTGAATTATTTTTAATTGAAATGTGACATGGCAGAGGGGGCAACTTTATAAACCTGATTAAAGCCAAAAAAATTAGTTTTGTCGGCAGGTTGATCAGTTTATATATGTTCACAATATTTTTTTTTTACTGATTAGTCATTAGAGCTGAATGACGGGTAGCACCAAGTCCAACTAAAAAGTGAACACAATTTATGTTTGTTTGATACCCACCTGACCCCACCCCACCTTCAGGAGTCCCAGTCTCATAGCCATAGAACTTTTTTCTCAATATTGTATTTTGTAACATTACTATGTCAGCGTACTGTTTCTTAAAGAGGGGCTAAGCAACGTTCTGTTTTTCTCTCTCACGAGCTCCCTCTAAAGACCACTGTATTGCATTGTATTGCGCTGCATTCTATTGGAGGCGGTCCGTGCTGCTGAACATCGCAAGTGCTGTATCTACCACTATAGGCCACGGTGGCGCATTGTACACCGTTTGTTCGCCATGTAATGACTAATTTTAGCATCCTAAACAGTATGAAATGGATTAATTTAATGAAAAATATTGCATAGCGGGCCTTTAAAGCAGCACCAAAGACTTTTTAAAACCTCAAAGTAATGTTTTTAAAATCGTTTTGGTGGTCCATGAACTCGTAAATAGGTGAACAATACTTGCTGCATTTGCGCTGTGGCATTAATGGCACTAAACAAGTTTGGCCAATCAGTTCTTGTAAACTAATAAAATTGTAAAACTACAATTGACTTGCCTTATGTCAAGCTTCCGTTACAATCTGTAGAGGGTGTGATTTGCAAAACTTAAAACTGCTTATAATTTAACTTAGCCTAGTGCACCAGGCTACTATTATTATACTAATATACTGTACCTTCTATTATTTTAATATACTGTCAAGACAATTATTGGTTACATGATAGATACACACTGGACACTAGCTGGCCTATTAACAGACGAGAGAATCTAAGTTTTTTTTTTTTGTTGTTGTTGTTCACATTCACCAGACCAGTAAAAGGGTCATACCTGTTGGTTATGTAAGGCCATCAGCCTTAAACTGTCTGGTCACGGTCAGGTAAATGTCTAGTTATGCCAAATTTATTATCACTCCATTTCCCTACTGGAATGCTTTAAAATGCTTATTTCATCTAAAGGTCAAAAATAGAACAGTACAGTATATGACAATTTTACCAGTTGTTTGGCTGATCTACTGATTTTTTTTTATTTCTTAACATTTCACGATGAAACAAAGTTGGCATATGATAAAAATACCTCTTGTTCAGTAAAGAGTGAAAACGGTCTTGAGTGACATTTTATCTTAGTCACAAAAATATCAAAGATCAGGTACGAATGGACTTTTAATGGACTATTTAATTAAAAAAAATAATTAAACAAATCTGAATGTAATGTTAAATAACAAACTGTGTCCTGTGTCCTTAGAGTTAAGAGATTCTGGGGAGAAAATATAAACTGAAGGCCTACTGCTTTAAAAGTAACATTTGCAAGACATGACTCACACACTGCCTCAAGGTGTAATTAGCAATGCAAATCCCTTATCTTCTTCAGATATTGAGACATCATTTCATAAATTAAAAATTAATTTAAATTATTTTATGATTCTTCAAGGTCATGTGTTCTCATTTTAAATTCACTTTACTTGATTATTAGGCCTACGTTGGTAGGTTTCCAGCAGAAGTTTAAAGAAAAAAAGAACAGGGTAATGCTGCTTTTAAACAGGACTTTTAATAGGTTATTTCCATGTAGTCATTCTACATTAATGAAAGATTTGCCATTGTTGTTGAGTCAGATCTTTTGAAACAGTCATAAATGCTCTCCGTGTTATTTACTCACCCGTCAAGGGAAGTGTTAACAACTTTTGTATACTGTAGGCCTAAATGTTGTTTCTGTCTGTGTGAGTTTGTGTGTGTGTGTGTGTGTGTGTGTGTGTGGCCATGGTGATTTGTGTGTGTTTGCGTTGAATGATGCTGATTTCGATAGCAAAAGTGGTTTAAGTGCTTGAGAGGTGTACCAGTTATAACTTTCTTTTTTAACCCATTACAAAACATCTATCAAACTAAGGACCTGTGCATGTAGATCAGAGTAAATATACAGACCTAAAATATACAGGGCTTCATTTAGCCCTCCTGTCCATGTTAAACAGCATGTTCCAGCACTTTAACTGATCACTGAGGTGGATAAATCTGGCTTTGTGTTGTGCATGCACATGGGTATACTATACTAAGGTAAACCGAGTTATGCAGACTTCCACAAGAGTGTGTGCAATGTGTTATTCTATAAGTGGACACATACAAAACGCAATACTACCCTCTCATGCTAAGAGTGAGCCAAACCTATCAGCTTTCATCTGTAACGAAGTACAATTTTAAAATGGCTTGCTGTTGGTTTCATGACAATGAGCCCTACTGTAGCATACCCACATCTAGAAAGATCTGGTATCTGGTATCTCATAGAAATCCCATATCCAAGTTGAACAACCGATGAATGCATCACAATGTCTCTGGGCACAATTCGATAGCCAAATTATCAATGACAGAAATGAACAAACAACAAAATATCAAATATATCTTCCTTGTAAATGAAAGAGTTAATTGCCATCTTGTCTTCATTTTTAAAAGAAATGTTGATGTTTTAGTGTCATTGCCAGAGTGAATTCAGATGACTAATACCAAAACTGTTTACATTTACATTTACATTTATGCATTTAGCAGACGTTTTTATCCAAAGCGACTTACAAAACGAGGATTTAGACAGGGCTCTGTTGTTTAGCCAGCCCAGAGACTCTACGTGGCTATAAGCCCTCATGTATTAGATAGACTGATGTGGCTCGATATCATCACAACATTCTTAGAGAAGAGCTGGATTGTAGTGAAATTAGTTAACAAGTCTCTATACTTCAATTAGGCTCTGTTGATCCACATCGCAGAGGCCTCTGCAGCTATCACTGAAGTAAATCAGTTAATGCAGTTGCCTACTAGGCCTACAGTAGCTTTTTGAAAACCACTGTCCAAAAACACCAAAATAAGTTGCCAGTGTTTACTTTAATTCGGCTAAATCTAATTTACATTTTTAATTGGAATTAGCCCACATGATTGACTAATGTAGCAAGTGTATGCTAACAATTTGTACTTGTGAAAAAGCCCTATATTCATACATTCATATATTTAAAAGAAAATATATTGACATTACATGCACATTTGAGCACTAAACAGAATATCAAAACGTTTATCTTAAACCAACAGGTCTTTATTTGTTGTCTGTGGACAAGACCAAAAGCTTTACAACTGAAACACTTGAAAGACTTGCAGTGCTCAAGGTTGACTTTCTATCAAACAGCTGAAAGCTAAAATTGTAAACAGTAGAAAAACTGTATATAAATATTACTACACAAATGTACACATTTTTCACAACAACTGTTTTGCCTGTCAAAATGCATACAGTTATTTTGATCATTTAGGGAATGCTTTCACATAATTAATCTGTGATGATGGTGATAATAACGGTCCATGAAAATGGACAAGAACATATGTCTGACAACACAAATTATCAGTGGAAATGGCTGTAACTGAGTTTGCACAGATAATTTCCTGACTATTTACATCTTACATGAAGTTATTGTTTGTTGTTTCTTTCCCTGATCATCATAGAGTGAAGGAGGAATGAGTTGACATACCCTTAGTTGTGCATTGAGCTGTAATGTAGTGCAATCTTAAATGAAAGTGTCATGTAAAGACAAAATTGTCATGTCCTAATTAGATTGTAGGGTCACAGAGTCAACTAACCAGTGAATTAGGTCATTTAGTTGAGGAAACAAACAAACGAACAACTAAAACAATCCTAAAGGCACTATGAATCAGAAAACCAAGTGACAAAAAAATAATTTGAGGTATAACACCTTAGATAGAATAAAAACACACCTGTACCATGCAATTTTCATGTATGTCATTTTCAGGCATTTCAGTCATTTTCATGTATTGACTGCTTTGGTTTGGGCTGCTCACATTTGACTGTGAAAATTGAAGCTTGAAGAATTATTCAAACAACATAAAATGCATGATTTATCCCAAAAAGACAGACATTAGGGGAGGTTGAATGCTGAACTAGTGTTAAAATATTCTAATTAAATTCTCTTTGCAGTGTCACCTAAATGCTTATTTAAGAAAGGGGACAAGAATAATGTAGGGAAATAAAACAAGCTGCTGCTTCCTCACTTAGGACATTTTGATTATGTGAATGGAATGTGAACCCAACATTGTCTTTTGTAGCATAGCTGTTTTGGTAATCAAATCTGTATGCAAAAACCATGCACGAACACACACACATACACACACACACACACACACACGGCAATGACACAATTAACTGCTTGCTCCCTGCTGGGGTCTCAGCACACAATGACTAATGCAAAAACTCTATTATTTGTTCAGTGATTCAAGTAGCAAACATTTGCTGAAAAACACCAATTATACAATGTGACACAAAATAACAGCCAATTATCTGACTGACGTGGGTATTGACTCTTGGAATAATATTCATTCACAGAATAGCATATGTTTACATTGTATACAACAGAAGGAAAGATGATATGGTTGTTGTCAATGACATTGTATAATCGCTCAGAGAGGTGTCAGTGTATATGATTAGTGGTGGGGCAACACAAGGCAAACCCAAGGCAAACTGGGGACATATGTGTGTGTGTGTGTGTGTACAGTATGTATGAGATGGGGTTGAGGGGAGGAGGGGGTACATCTTGCAGGAAGTGCTGGTAGCAAACAAGGCATTTTGGGGTGAATATTTGCAGATGGGGTATAGTGTTTGTGTGTGTGTGTGTGTGGTATGTGAGGAGGGGATGGGGATTTGGCATACAGTTGTGTTTAGAGGCTTTAGGGAAGAAGAGACGAGCTTCAGAAAATAAGACACAGTCCAGGGGCTGCCTCTGTCACAGCCTAGACAAGAGCAGGGGGGAAACAGACAGAGTGCTATGTCAGTTTAAACACTGCAGACAGACCAGAGAAACACTGAGAGTCAGTGAAGCACAATATCAAAAGTTCCCTTGGAAAAAATTGAGCTCTGGTAATGTAGATGTAGTTTACACTTGAAATGTGCAGATCAAATAGCCTGTTGCGACTTGCCTCATTTATAGCCGTTTGTATTTCACTGAAATATTGGTCTTGGGTGTTTTTCCCGAACCCATACTTTACTTGCTAACTAAGGAAGCAACTGTTTTGGTTGCAGTGTACCTTTGTCAAGTCTTAAGAACTCTTAAGAAACTCATCCCTGGTCTCTCTTGATGCCCTTCGCCCTATAGGTTAAATCCAGAACAATGTTTTGATAGTGTGCATTTATATGGATGTTTGAAAAAAGTGCTCTAAATGAGCTCCGTTTACACCAGTTTTGTGTAATCAGTGCTCGAGTCCATGTGTAAGGAAACCCAGTTAACTACAGGGCTATGAATTGATTCTATCTAAAATGAAACTTTTTGTAAGAAGCATATTCTCCTACACAACACTCTGAATTCATCTCATGACCTCTGTGTGAGACACGTCTGTTAGTAGATAAAGTAATACAGCTAGCTTTCATTATCATATTTCATTACATTTCATTTTAGTTTGAGCTTTTTTAGTGTCATGTTTTTATAACTTCTTGTACGTTTTAAAAACTGTGTAAAAAAGTCTTTTGACAGCATAAACTCAATATTGTGGCTCTTAAAGGTCACTCCTCCCATCCCCTGCTGAACTGACACATGAAGCTAAAGACAGATGGACTGGCACAGGGGATGCTGGAGGGCAAAAGTGGACACATCCTCTCCTGCTCTTTCTCTCTTTCTATTTGCGTGTCTTTTTTGTGATGATTGTTGCAGCCACGTGGTTGCACTTTATGTCATCACTTCTCTTATTTCAGTACTGTTCTTTATTTTGTGTGGCAATAGCCTTTCCAATCATAGATGGCCTGTTATGTTTTTAAGTTACTCAGTCAAGTGCAAACAACCTTGCCAATCTGGTTCCAGCTCTAAGAGAGTGTAGCGTCTTCTCCCAAGCCTGTTGCCATTGCCCTATTATGTTTTTAAAGTATTACAGTACAACGGGAGGCTGAATCAGACCTCATGGTCGAGTTCACCAATGAGCGCTGATGCCCTCAGACAGCCTCGACTGACCTACTGCAGCAGCACAGAAAGAAGCCACTAAGTCTTTTGCTTCCTTGTGGGATACAAAGCCAAAGTGCTGTAACTATGAAAACAGTGAAACTGAGAAAATGCCTTTAAAGTTCACAAAGTATCTGCAAAGCCTGTTGTAGGTAGATGACTGATTCATGATTCCTGCAATGATTGCTTAGGAGGATTTTTTGGCATGTTTACTGATTTGACCTAAATGCAAACTGCAGCCCTGCATGTCCTTAAACCAGTAGAATGCTGTTGTGACATCAGACTGAAGGAAAGTATTTGCTAAATTAAAAGCAACTTATTAAATGCAACTTTAAAAAAAAAACTACAATTGGATTAAATATATTACTGAGTGATGATAGATTTCGGTTTTGGATAGGATAGCTGATTTGCTAATGACTAACAACTAGCAATAGAACAAACTAGCCAGAAAAGGGAAGTGCAGTAACTGGATAGGGTCACCGTCACTGCAATTTGTATTGGTATTAGCCTGACTTTTGTAGTTACAGCAAAATTGACACTCATATTTCTTTAAAATACAGCATGATTGGACTGTGATCCTGTGATATGTTGGACTGTCATCAAACAGAGCAGAGGTCACAAGCCCAATTCAAGTCTTAATTTTGACAAAATAATGTAGTTTCTGTGGTTTGCCTTAGTACAGTAGCATGTACAGTACATTAATTGCAGATGTACTGAAGGTTAATTTCAATCACTCTCTTTCTTTCTTTTTTTCTGACTGATTTTCTCTTTTTCTGT
>JAGFZM010000030.1:948003-967846 GCA_017657215.1 Limnothrissa miodon
TTTACATCATTTCCCTTTTTCTCTGTCGGTGCCTCCCTTACTCACTCCCTCCATCTTGCCTTCTATCACTCACATTCTTTTTCTCTTTTTGTCATTCTACCCCTCCTCCCTCTCTCTCTGAATGTTGTGCTTTCTCCTTCTCAGCTAACACTAATGAGGTGCTGGTGAAGTGTGTGTGTGTCTAGCTAGATGGCCACACAAGAGACACACATAGTCTCTCTCTTACTCTGTCTCTTTTTCTCTCTCTCTCTCTCTCTCTCTCTCTCACACACACACACACACACACACACACAGAGGGAGACACACACACACACACACACACACACACACACCAACGCCTCTCATCTCACTTTCAGGTGGCTTATTTGTACAGACAATTTGGACCCTTAAAAAAACTCCTGCATACAATTTACTCCCACTTTCCCTGACTGAATAGGTAACAAAGAGTGAATAACTCACGTCACCCTGTAGTAATTTATTTCTCTTTACAGAGGAAAGATGTTGCTATAAGAGTGTACCTTGTTATGGCACCTCCTGATTTTTTCCTGACAACCCACTGTAACTAGAAGGAAAGAACATGGAAGTAAGTTTATACTGTATGTTTCACTGTTTGTTTACCTGCTTGACTCCACCGCCTGCTCTGTGCAATCCGTGTGGTAATTTCAGAATGGATGAGAGCAAATCATGCATGGGTGGGGGAGACAGAGTGCTATGACACAATCATCAAATGCAAAACAAGACAACATGTTCAAAACAAGTAAATGAAGTCACATACACCAAAGAAAAATAATCTCTCATGCTTTGAGATTTTTTAGAGATTTGCCCTCCCCCACATGAAGTTTATTTTGCCACAATGATTGGCTTATTTATAGATTATTTATTCACTGCGAAGTTGAAGTTGACTGGTACTTGAATATTTGTTTAAAGTAGGGCTAAGCAGCGTTGTTTTTTTCTCTCACGAGCTCCCTCTAAAGACCGCTGCATTGCATTGTATTGCACTGCATTCTATTGGAGGCGGTCCGCGCTGCTGTATCTGCTGTAATGACTCATTTTAGCATCCTAAACAGTATAAAATGATTATTATGATGATTAATTAAATGAAAAATGTTGCATAGTGGGCCTTTAACATATAAAGTGTAAATTGAATCCAGCTGATGGAAAAACATTTACTGTACTTCACCACTATCACATTGCTTTCTGCATGTTTTTGCTTTGTACATGTAGCCTATAGCATGTCGGGGCAGAAAGAAAAACAGAAATAACTAATAATACATGTTAATAACTCTTCTTTTTGGGCTAATGGTTAGCATCGCTGTTGTATTATACATTAATGGCTCAGTTACTCCACTCAGCAATCCAACTCTAGATAATGAATGGACTAAAGTTTAATTGAATGGAATGGAATTCAATCTAATCCAATCCAAAAAGAAAGAGCCAAAATGTTTTTCACCACATTGTCTGACTCTTTTGGGGGTGTTAGAGTGGCTGTTTGAGCACCTGGTCTTGGCCCAAACATACATAGGCCTATCTCTCTCTCCCTTGCCCTGCAGGGCTCCCTCATTTGGTGGAGATTAGCCAGGAAATGACCAGCCTGTGTTCTGCAGACAAAAGAAATGTCAGTGGCTAATTGGGAGGTGATCCGATAGAGCACGAGAGACTGATGCCCAGATACGGGATGCGATTCAATTAAAATTCCCTCATTGCCAGTCAACGGCTTCTGCTGAGATGAGAGGATTCTGCTGGCATTTGCTGGGCACTGTTGTAGCAGGCCTGTTTTTAACTTAAACAGAGCGGCTGTCTCAGATAGCATGCTGCACTGGATGATGTTTAATGCCCCAGAGCTGTTTAAAGACTTGTATGATGACTCTAGTATGTGGAAATGTGAGATCCTGAATTTTTCTTACTTTCTAATGAAGTATAGGCTGGCAAGTGAAACTAGTACCCTGGGGTTATAGCTTTCCACAATAGCTCTGACACCTTAAGTGTTATGCTAGCAAGTGAAACTAGCACCCTGGGGTTACAGCTTGCTAGCACTGACAACTTAAGGCTTATGCTAGCAAGTGAAACTAGCACCCTGGTCTGATAGCTTACAAGCACAGACATTGTTACGGATACTAACGTATCCTCGGTTCTCTGAGTGAGAAGCCGAAACGTACGAATGGATGATGCCTATCATCTCCTACTTTTTCTGAAGTCAACTTTAACCAACCCTCTGACGCGCGCAGGCAACTACTTAGACAGCCCTGCGTGACGTCAGAAAGTATATTGAATGCGCTTACGCTTCAGGTCCTCTTTGCCAAGCTCTCCAGCGTCGGTGACTTGAGGCCTGAAGCGTACTTTTCGGCTTCTCACTCAGAGAACCGAGGATACGTTAGTACGTTAGTATCCGTAACGTTCTCTTTCGTTTCGAAGCCGAAATGTACGAATGGATCACTACAACCAAGCCTCAAGAGCCCTACACCGAGGAGCCCGAGGTGGAAAGACCCACGGGACTGCTGCCGGGCCCAGAGAGAACACTCTCTGCTACGCCCGGCCTGGTGACGTCCAGTGCGTAAAAACGCGCGAAGGTGTTGCCTGAGGCCCACAACGCGCTCAGGCAGATATCCTGCATAGGGACGCCTTTCCAGAGCAGTCAGGTTGCTAACGCGCTTCACCAAGACCAGGGCGAGCAGAAGTGCAGTCTTAAGGGAAAGCATCTTTAGACTGGCACTCGACAGAGGGTCAAAGGGCGTAAGTGCCAGTCCGCGTAGGACAGTGGCCAGGTCCCAAGTAGGGACCGAACGTGTGGAAGAGGGGCGAAGCCGCCTGACGCACTTCATGAAGCGCGACGCAAGGGGGTGTGCGCCTGGAGAAACGCCAGCATAGCCAACATGGCATGCTGAAATAGCTGCGAGGTACACCTTCAGAGTAGAGGGTGTACGACCCTGATCAAACAGGTGTTGCAGAAACGCAAGCACCTCGCCAATAGGGCAGACTAGAGGATCACAGCCTCTGTCTCTGCACCATGTGCTGAACACGCGCCACTTTAGCGTATACAACGACCTAGTGGACGTAGCTCTAGCAGCTTGAACAGTCTCTACAACTGCGGCTGACAGGCCGCGCTCTAGGAGTCGGTTGCATGCGGAACACCCCTGAAGAGGAGGTCCGCGTCTGTGTTGTGCACACCGGGCAAGTGCGACGCCCTGATCGACAGGAAGTGGCGGGAAGCCCAGGTGAGCAGCTTGTACGCCAGGCGAAACAGGTCGGGAGAGCGCGTGCCGCCCTGGCGATTGAGGTAAGCCACTACTGTGGTGTTGTCCGTACGCACTAGAATGTGTTCCCCTCTGAGAAGAGGGAGAAACTCTTTCAGAGCGCAAAAGACAGCTAGGAGCTCCAACACATTGATGTGTAGTCTCCTGGAGGCTGTGCCCCACATCCCTCTGGCGGGGCGACCGCAGCAGACGGCGCCCCAGCTGCTCTTGGACGCGTCGGTGGTCACCGCCATGCGCTCTGGTGAAGGACGACGGCCTGCGCCAATGCGCGGGGGCTAGCCACATGCGTCTGGATACAACGATCCGACGGGCGGGGTTCGACCTGGAGGACACACCGAGTTCCGCTAAGGCGAGCTGCAGTGGGCGTAAGTGTAGAAGGCCAAGTGGGACAGCGCCACCCGCGGCGCACAGGAGGCCTGTCAGTCTGAGACACAGCCTGGTCGAAACGCAGGCACCTAGTCTGAAGTGGTGTAGACACGCCCTGACGTCCTGTAGTCTCTTCGGAGTGAGCGTCGCTCTCATTGAGCGTGAGTTCAGCAAGGAAGTACGTACTGAAACGACCTGCGCGCGCGAGCGTCGGATCTACACGCTGAATAGCGCCCTTTCTCTAAAGATCGCGAAGCTCCTGTCGAAACGCCCCCCCGGACAGCGCTGAGGCAGGGGCAGGCTAGCTCAGAAGCTAACTGGGCGGCGTGGGTCTTCTGAATAGGTGGCAGATCTTCCACGGTGGCGCATCCTTTCGCGGAGAGGAAGGAAGCAAGCTACTCCTCATCCACAGCCTCGATGACCGGGTCGTCTGAATCGTCGACGTGAGGCGGCGAAGTAGCCGCGCGGGTAAAGGCAGCGCCGATGGAGCTAGCAGGGCTAGCCAGATGGGCCGCGGTTAGCTGACTAGCTGGTAGCTGACTACCCGCTGAGAAGCTAACCGACGGCCGAGTAGCCGCTGAAGACCGGCCGAGTAGCCCATCCGGGTGCGAGGATGCCGGGGGAAGCTCGGCGAACTGGCGGGCAGGAGGGGCACTGACGCCAACGGGGGTGGAAGCCGCCCCTGGACTACCAGTGGAGCCCATGAAAAATGCCGCTCTATTAGCGATGGCCGCGGGAGAGAGGCGTTCGCAAGCCGAGCAGAGATTCAATTCAATTCAATTCAATTTTATTTATATAGCGCATTTTTACAAAAGGCATGTCACAAAGCGCTTAACACAAGAGGCCCAATGAGCAACAGGGGCAAGGAAAAACTCCCTCGCAGCGTTTTTTGTTTTTACTTGTTATGGTAGAGGAAGAAACCTTGGGCAGTTCCGACGGCTCAAGGGGCTAACCCAACTGCCTAGGGCAGGTTTTCAGTCTCTTAGATGGTGAGTAGTCCACTATTATTCCATTAGATACATATTACAAGAAAATTTTGGTAAATAAAGTACAGTAATATAGGAGTCCCATTAGAATCCCAGGATATAGTCCCATGTCATTAGGCGCAGTCAAGCCAGGGGCCAGCTAGAGGCTGTAACAATCATGTCAGGGTCATCTGTGAGCTGAAGGCAGACCACCCAGGAAGCCAGAGATGCAGGATCAGGCAGTGGAGGGCAGGGGTGACCCTCAGCAGGGAGGCAGTGGCATGGACAGTGGAGTGGGTTGAGGACCATTCAGGAGTGCCGCCGGATCACGTTGGAAGAAGGTCCCAGGAGAACCCAGGAGGTGCAGGCGCAGGCAGTGGAAGGCAGTGATGACTCACGGCAGGGTGGTAAAGGCATGGAAAATCAGAGAGGAGATGAGTTAGAACAGTCTCCATCAGAGTTCAGAGAATGTGAGTTATATTGCATGTGAAACCATATACAGATGTTGGCTAAGTGAAGAGAGAGTAAGTGGAGAGGAAAAGAGAGGAGGAGAAAGACAGAGTGAAAATTGTACGGCTTAACAGATGGGTGGATTATGGCGGCATTAAACTATAGCAGCATAACTAAGGTATGATGTATAACAATCGGCGTGAGCACTTGGAGCAAGACGGAAATCCCTCGGAGAGCTTTTAAAAAAGCTTTTGTGTTGGCCTTTCAAAAAAGCCGTTGGTTTTAGGAATATTTGCGAAAGCAAACAAGAAGCGACTCAGAAACACACGCAGAAGGCGAGGTGAAAGGGGCAAAGAGGACCTGAAGCGTAAGCGCAGTCAGTATATAGACTTTCTGACGTCACGCAGGGCTGTCTAAGTAGTTGCCTGCGCGCGTCAGAGCGCTTACTGCCCTTTTTTCAAAGGGTTGGTTAAAGTTGACTTCAGAAAAAGTAGGAGATGATAGGCATCATCCATTCATACGTTTCGGCTTCGAAACGAAAGAGAACAAGTTAAACTAGAACCTGGGGCACACTAAACTTCCTGTCCACAGTTCTGTGAGTTCCTGTCCCAGCATGGGTATGTATTTTGCCTGGGAAGAGTCACGTTGGTGAATATTTTTGAACCCCAATTTTGCGTTCTCTCGCAATACTTTTTGTGTTCCCTCACAGTAGTTTTGTGTTCCGTCACAATACTTGTATGTGTTCACTCGTATATTTTTTTTCATTCCTGTCAACTTGGGCTCATTAGGCTCAGTATATCAGGTCGCATTAATGTGTTTTTCTTTAACATATGCTGCCGAGTCTTTATGCTTATAATCACATAGTGTCAAAGCCAAGTCAAAGCCTCGAGTATATTATTATATGCGAGATCCAGGTTAAAGTAAAACTTAATATAGTCAGGGTTATCCAGGTTATCGGCAATCCAAATAAACCTGTATGGAAACATGGCAACTTGGCTGGAAATATGGAGCCCCGTGAAAAAGGGGAGCATAAAAAATATTGCGAAGGAACGCAAAAAGAATTGCGAGAACGCAAAAGTGACCGTTTCCGGGCTCCGTAGTTATCACTACCTATTAAGGGTAAGGAAACATAAATTCAGTTTCAGCTTCTCTTGCTCTATTAAGTAAGATAAACAGTAACATAGAGTCACTATAGTTTCACCACACAGTGAAAATTCCATGTAAGGCATGTGCAATTCAACTGTATCAGAGTTTCAAGCTAGGTTTCTGTCAAATATATCAAATATAATTGTAACCAAATCTGTGATCCGTTTAAATCAGTGGAGTTCGGTGAGTAAGTCTCAAGGGTTCAACAGAGCCTCCGCCGCGGAGGTCCGGACACCCTCAAATTATTGAAATTTGTGATGATGTGCTCCGAGGGGTTCGGTGAATCAGCATATGAAACTGGTGGGGTTCGGTACCTCCAACAAGGTTAACACCCCTTAAGGCACACCCGCCCATATATGGGACGGCACACCCGCCCATATATGGGACGCCCCCCCAACCCCTCCCCCCCGCTTTTTTGTTTTTTTGATGGTTATGCTTGTGTCATTCAATGCCAGAAGGAGTAACTTCAAATCAAGCAAACTGACATGAAAGCCCAGGGTCTTGGTTTTCATTTGAAACCAATTTTATGTTTCTAGGTAAAGGGGTTTTCAAGTTATAAACTTTTGAATGTCAGTAGGCCCTCTTGTTTACAAAAAGTCTCTATGGGAATTTACATAGGGGTCCCAATCAAAACGCATAAACATATTTTTCAAAAATGTATATTCAAAAATCATATTTTTGGTCTTTTTACTTCAATTTTTTTGTGTAACAGGTTGAGAGATGGAGTTAGGACTTATATTTTTTTATTTGGGGGTATCATATGGATGGTACCTTCATATCTTAGTTAGTTCATAGACATTTGAAATGAGCGGAAAAAAAAAACTTCCAAAAAAACCAACCTCTATAACTCTGTGTCCATATGTCACAGAAACATACATATTCCTCTAGAAAAAACTTGAGGGTGTCACCTTTCCAATGGTATGAGGCACATCCCTGAGTCTAAAACTATGTAGGAACTGTCAAGCTTTCAATTTGGGTATGCCGTTGTTTTGAAAAAAAGGAAAAATAGGGGTGTGCCACTGGATTAAATACTTGTTCATCATTTTATTGTCTGGGTCTTAATGGGAGAACTGTACTGCACTGTAAGTAAACCATTAGGTAATCACTAGAGCTAAAGATGAGCAGATTATGAGATGAGCAGATAAAGCATAATTGAAATTCATTAGCTGAAATACTGGTGGCTCTACAGCTCAACAGACAGATTTTAAAGGCGCTCTAAGCGATGCTGTTTCACGTCACTTTTTGTTGACGTTCGAAGTATTGTCAAACAAAACGGAGGATAGCTCCCTCCTCCCCCTCCCTCCCATGCTTCCTGAAAGACTCATGAACGTGCATTTCCTTCTTGTCATTTATTGGCTGGAACACTGTTATGTTTCGTTTTCGTTTGTTATGCTAGGTTTGCCCACTGTGTTTTTGCTGCCGTTTGTGGAGCCTGGGCTGTCTACAGAGATTGTGAGGAGATGTTTGCTGTATGTAACAACACGTTTTAGTCCTAAAAACGCGTCACATCGCTTAGAGCACCTTTAATGATTGAAAGTAGCACCATAGGAGATTTAGCTCACTTTTGAAATCTCAGTCCCTGGGTACTGCAAGTTATGGGTTTGTGGGCTACAATGCTGAGTTCCTCTGATCAATGCAGTTTACAAATGCAGAGATTATTCAAAAGCAATTTAAGTGAATATGTTAGATGTTTTTGATACATCAATTTAAGTGGATGATGTGGATTTAGGTGGATGTATTTTTGTGAGAATTTACACACTGGTTTACAGTGAGTGTACCGAGATACACTCTACACAGCTGTTAAAAAAACTGTAAGATTAATTTATACTTTACTACAATTGGCCTCCTGACCATGGCACAAAATCATTTTCTACAGATTCTTGTGCCCCCCCCCCCCTTCTCCGAAAAAGTAATTGTACTGCCACATGTACTGCAAGCATCCTCTGACAAAGCAAACAACAATAGCAACAGAAGAGCAATGGCTTGGCACTTTAATGCACACCCCATGCCACTGTTTGAATAGCTGTGTGGCAAGCAAATTCCCCCACGGGGTTGTGCTGGGGGGTCTTTGATATCGGGAGAGACATTACCCTCAGTGCTGGTCCCGGGCCAATTATTCCCCCTGGGGAATGCAGTACAGGGATGGAGCAAGAGCCAATTACACAGAGCCAGGTTTTGATTGGAAGAAAGCAAAGGCGTGGGCGAGTGGGGTGGGAGAGACCCTGTGGTCCAATGAGTGTAACTAACCGTCAGGTCTTCTGGGACTTCTACTGATGAGAAATATTTATACCCAAATACCTCATGTATAATTACGCCTGAGGTATGCAAATTCCTGTACCAATCAATCAGAATGGAATGTGTGTGGAAAACTCCATCCCATGCCAGTAGGTGAAAATATTTTGCTATACGCTTTTGCATTACTGCCAGTGGGTGCAGTATATTAGTTATAGTTACAGTTGTATGTTAGTTATAGTTAATAGACTTTAGTTAATAGACTTAAAGGGATTATCTAGAGAGAATCAACTGATAGCCCTTTTGTTTGATGTTGATGTCTATGATAAACCAAATGCTGTTGATCCAGTACACGTCAGCCTCATCACAAGGGACTGACAGATTTGTCCTTTAATGTTGTAAAAACATTTCAATATCCTGAGAATGTATCCTGAGTAAATTCCTAAAACATAAAAACATAAAATGTGACAAAAGAATAAAGGACCTTGCAAAATAAGGACAACTTAAACATGAAAAAATTCCAAAAACAAAACAATTTTATTGTCATACATTTGTTGAGAGAATGAGTGCAAATAAAGAGCTTGTGATAACTCTACCAGTCACTAAGCTGTGAGCTATAAGGCATCAGTAAATACAAGCGTGTTGAAAACTACACTGTACAATACAAAGACCCATCCATAAAGAAACACCAAAGAATTAGAAAACAAACAAAAACAAACAGCAATAAGGAGCATACATCAACATGGGAAAATGACTCAAACCTTCTAAAAGAAGAGAAAGAAAAGAAGGGAAAAGATGTCATAACCACAGCACAATAATTCATACATTCAAAAAAACTAAACTGATTTGTTGTACACTCAGAACAGCATGAGGTCAAATGGATGATGGCAAACTTATACAGAATTTATCAATTTTTCCATGTCTTTGTTGCCTCAGTTTAGCACTATCGTGATGCTTAATATCCATTCTAAAACCCCTCTAGTCCATATTCAAACAATGATTTTCACAATAAAGTACCACTATGTATAAATATGTTACACCATTCTTTAAAACTTTTTTTGTCATAGCCTTCTGAGAAAAAAAACTATGCTGTACTTTCTTATGGCTCAGCTGTTGCAGTGTCTGTGACTGATCTTTTTCTACATGTATACTTCCAGCATCAGTGCAACAACAATGAAATAAAGAAAAAAGAAAAGGTATTTCTCCTCATGTCATGTACATACACAGACACACACATGCATACACACGTGTGTGTGTGTGTACACATATGTGTTTGTGTTATATATAGATTTCATCTGAAGGTTAATTCTCAGCATCTACAACAGGAACAGCTGATTGGGACCTTCATAAAGCATTTCATGCATTGAGAAGTACTAAATTGTACAAATATAGATGATTGACATACAATGCCTGATTTCCAGTGATCTCAAAATAGACTTGTGTAATCCAAAAAACAGCAGCAAAATATTTGTATGCATTTGTGACACTGCTAACTATTACGTGTTGTCATAGTTCTATCTTACAGGAGTGGATTGTCCGTTCTAAAAGACATTGCCATATTCCAAAGATCACAGTACTTTCAAAGCCATTATTCTCTACACTGATATGATTTCTTTGCTTGTTAATTTAAGTTCAAACTCTGGTGAAGTTTCATAGAAATACATGTAAAATTGACCTTGATGCAATGATATGTTTGGGATACTGTGATACTTCAGGCATGCAACAGTCTTAGTTACTAGATGTATGGTTCAGCAATGCACACTAATGATGAAAATGAAATTTCTTCTTCTGATTTCAATGAAATGAAATCAAGAATCTCATAATATGTGTAACAGATCAGTATATGTGTGTGTGTGTGTGTGTGTGTGTGTTTCCATGGGAAGGATGTGTTATATCTGTGTGTGTGTTTGTTTGTCTTTAGGCTCAGTAACAGCATCTCATTTAAGCTGATTCAAAGGTAAGTCACAGTTATATCGTTACATCTCAAGTGTCATATTCACATTGGGAGCAGGGGGGTTAGCAGGACTGCATGTGAGTGTTTTTAATAACCTGAAGGTGCAGCTAACAAGACCACAACTTCTCAAAACATTTGCTGTGTCTTTCATGCAGACAAAGTGACCTGAAGCAGTGAGTAGGTAACAATTACCTATTTTATAATAAACTCCCCCTCCAATTAAGGAGGGATTACTTGTATTTTTTTCTTTCCTTTTAAGTTAACATTCAACAGTAGATATGATATGCGATATGGCCTATCTACGAATAAAGCTCACTGACTTAAATGCATATGGGTATCCATTCTAAAATAAATGTAAATAAGACAAATGGCAGAGACAGAGCTGGAAAATATAGCACATCTTTTTTTTTTTCTTTTTTTTTTTCCAAGGGACACAATTTTGTTTTACATTCAATCCCAAGTGATAGAAAAAAATCAATGTACATGCAAACACAAACACTCACACAACCATACTATCAGACATACAAACACAGATGGAAAATGACATTTGCATTTGTTCATAGAAATGCATTATATTTACAGAATGGCAGGAATTATGACACAAAATACACTTTGAAAGTAAAACAAATCATTAAAATAAATAAATAAAAACAAATTTATGAACAAAGAAAGGTATCCCTTAAATGGCCAAACAATAATAAAACAAAACATGAGTCATAATACTTTTGAAAAACAAAAGAAAACAAAAAATGTCTTCCTAATCATGGTTTTGGGGATGGCTTAACACACTGAGCACAGTGGCTGACTCTGCAAGGATTCCGGCGCTGGGCCACACTGAGTCAACTCAGACCCAGCGGATGTATGGTTCAGGTCTTCGTACAAGCAAAGGGGCCCGTTATACTGTTGAGGGGCCTCGTATTGGAAACGCGATTAGGCAGTGACATCTACTACTGAACCAGCCTAGAACAGGCTTCACTAGATGTCTGTTGGCGGCCTTTCTCGCTCTTTCTTTCTCTTTCAAAATTCTCTCTCCCTCTACTTTTCTGTTTTTGATTTTATTTGTTTTCTGATAATTTTAAGTTCTTTTTCCGTGCCTGACTCATTTGACATACTCAGCTGATTTCCAGAAGTGGCCGGGATGAGAGAGGCGGCGGTTGCGTTTGGGAAGCTTCTCCAGCAGTTCCACCAGTTTGGAGAAGCTGGGGCGCTCCTCCTGCTCATAAGCCCAGCAGAACATCAAGATGTCCTGCATTCAAAAGGAAAACCCACAAAAAACACACACACACACACGCACACACACATCGACTTGATAAATGCCATTGCTGTCACTAAATTGGTTTAAGTGATGTACAATTCTATGGTGGCTGCTAGGTGGAGAGAAAAAAAAAAAAAAACGGAGGCGGAAAAAAATTACGGTAAAAAAAAAACAAACTGGCAGACCTCGAGTTTTTTTTTTGCGAGATCTTGACTTTCTTTTGCGAGATCTCCACTTTGTTTTGCGTAATATGCCATATGACCTATGCCTTGCCTATTATGTAGCCTATGCACAATAAAAGGACCGTAGTAAGGTTGCCTCTGCTGCACTTTCGCTTCTGCAGTGCAGTTCGTCCAGGGGCAGAACTCTACGGTCAATATCCAGACAATTGATCAAGAAATACAGAGCACGGCAGAACAGCTACAGTCACTCTATATAAATTTCCATACAATTATGATAAAGAAATCCATTAAGCAGAGTCAGGAAAAGATTGTTTAACAACTACCTCTATCGAAATGAATGCTTGAGTTTTCGGTATTCTCTGGCCACTGGTCACTTTTTAACTGGCAAACAAAGTTGTGACAGTGTTTGCCAAGCAACGGCTCTCCTCTGTCTGATTGAAGTGGTAGCCTATAAGGACAGTGATTCAAGATTCAAGAAATGGAGAGGTTTATTTAGTTTTATTTTAAATTTGGGCTTAAGGCTGCTTATACCGACTCCAAACAGGTGACTAATTGTCCGGTATTAACTATTGGTGGTGAGTTTCCATATTGCGATTGCTACTCTTTTTCGCACAGGAATGCACAACCTGTAAAAGTCGCAACTATGTCCCACCAATGGCTTATCCGTGGGTGTCTCCAAACAACAGGCGATGCTCATTGCCTTCGGAGCCAGAGCATCAAATGAGAGATAAATCATAATAGCCTACTTAGACTAAGCGGTGATTATAATAGCGTAGTATTACAGGTAAAAGGTCTCGCAGAACTTCTCATGTAGGCTATTTGATTTCGTCTTGTGTCTGTCTTGATTCTCGCACATCTGGTTATTTAGCCCATGTTACGCTGAACTAGGCCTAGCCTGTCATGATTGGACAGGTAGCCTATTCATTTAGGACTGTGTCAGTCAGTCCATTCACAAATCCTACAAGCCAGCAAGAGGGGGTGATCCTACTTTTGTAATGTGCTATGTGAATTTGGGAATGGAGATCGATCAAACAAAGTCTATAGTCCTGTCAAGCTACCGAAACATTTACTGCTATTTTAACCTGCTCTATGTGTTGATGGCCATCTTGATCTGTCAGAAACCGTTCATTTAGCCTATTCACTGAAAAATAGAATGCTGTCTTTTTCGAACTGCAGAGGGGCAGATTAATGTACGAACGCACCCATAGGTCTATACACGGGAGGGAGAGGGAGACACCTGCGTGCAGACACGCACTAGAGGTCTGTGCGGGACAGAATTATCAGTCCCGCTCCCGCCCGCACCCGCATTGTGCTATCCCGCTCCCGCCCGCACCCGCAAAGAATTGTAATTTTCACTCCCGCTCCCGCCCGCACCGGCAATATTTTGTCCCGCTCCCGCCCGCAAAACTCCTGCAAGAGGGACGTTGGCTTAATTTCTATCTCACTGAAAGGCCTCTTAATTGGCTGAACTTTTTGAAGTTTATCGCAGAGCTCTGCACTCCCGTGGGTGTACCACTACGACCGTCCATCACGTTGATTCAACATTGAATTTCGGTCGTCTGATACCTACCTTTCCAACCAACAACCAATGTCGATTTGACGCCTGTTTGCTATCTGGGTAGGCTACATCTGCAAGTTTTAATGATTTTAGTAACAGTAAATAAAATATTCAGCACAAATTATGTATGCTAGGCACTACATTAATCATTTGTATATTTTATTTTACACACATATTGTGTTTGCGGGACTGCAGTTTATCATCCTACCGCCCGCTCCCGCATAGTGCAGTCCCGCTCCTGCCCGCGCCCGCGATGAGCTTTCAAATTTATTCCCGCATTGCACTGTTTTGCGTTGGGTCCTGCGGGTCTCGCGGTACACCCGCGGGAGTGCAGGCCTCTAACACGCACACACACAACATAGCCTACAGGAACATCACAATGAAAGCTCAGCGCTACAATATTATCAAATGCCTATGCAACGATCTATTTCTGGCTCTGCTTAATGGATTTCTTGATCATAATTGTACGGAATTTTATATAGAATTACTACGGTCCTTTTGTTGTGCATAGGCTACATAATAGGCAAGGGATAGGCCATAAGGCATATTACAAAGCCCAAAATCCTTTTTTTCCATTTTTTCCCCGACCTCGTTTTTTTTTATTTTTTTCACGTCACCTAGCAGCCACCGTACAATTCAGTCTAAAGTCAAAAAGAAAAAAAAATCATAGTATGACTGCTAGTAATGTTGGTTGATTTTGTCAGAACATTGCAGTCAGTAAATGTGGATGCCATGTGTACTGTAACAGTGCACCTCTTCTCTTTACATGTGCAAGCAGCATTACAAAATGCGCGTGTGAGCAGACACTCTCCAGGAGCTGCAAGTAACTGCAGGCTCTTTTTATGTGTTTGTGTGTGTGTGATGGTTTTTTATAACATTGAAAGACATTTTTAATTAGATAGTACACTTGCTAACTGCGTGTTGAAGCAATTCATTATGCTATGCTCGACTAATCTCAGGCCATTAGGGAGTCATTCTCATGAAATAAGGCAAGCAAAGAACACTGACAGTGGACCTACACTGTCTTGTTTGTGCCTCACGGCAGATCCCACTCACCGATATCTCTTTGCCCATGCCAATCTGAGTGAGGTTTGGCTTCATGCCCGTGCCCACTTGCCATATGATGACTTCTGCTGGCTGGTTCTTGAAAGGCCATTCACGTGCATGTAGCTCATACCATATAGTGCTGCGGGGCAGAACAAGTAATGGTCAATTATTTATCTATTGCTGATTTGTGAATAAAACCTTATACACGCCCAAAACACATTTAAATACAGTACTGGATGTCATGCTGCATCTGCACAAGTGCACACACTGTATAAACATGTATAAACATTGACACACGCACACAGGAAACACAGAAACAACCCTGAAAAACATTCTCTAAATTTCCAAATGAGAGAAACCTTCACCTTTAAATAACATTATGGTGAAGCTGGGAATGGGCCTAACATTGCTGAGTTTCAACATCAGAGTGTGAAGAGCTCCACAGCTAGTTGAAGAAGCACTTGTGTATGTGGTTTCATTTATTTCATTTATATATTATTTATTTCAAAAAGTCCATGCCAGCTACTCTGGGGGATTAGCTCACATTGAAGTTCACCCAATCAAATAGAGGATTCAATTAAATCTAATGCCTGATCACAGAGTCAAGTGTTGCCATTGGAATAACAAAATCTAACGTGCTCTCATGTTCAGGTAAACAGGGTCTGCTCCTGCTATTGAGCAGCTAATTATGAGCAGGAAATGACTCTGTGATGAAAGCTGCCAGGGAGTGGGTCAAAGGGAAATTAAATAAGTATCCTTCTCCTAACCGAATAACAGCAGTGAGGCCAGGCGCGATAGGCACACAGGCATACAGTGATAGGTAACACACACAAAAAAAACACCAATAAGCCATCGGCTTGCTAGGCTGTTCATGGCATGTGAACAGTTTCCGTTTGTCCCTGAGCATGGGCCCATATTTGAGTGACTGAGAGGAAACAGCAGAGAGCAGCAGAGAGAGAGAGAGAGAGAAAGAGAGAGACGCTAGCGGGTGACCCTCCAGGAACGGACGAGTCCAGTTGACCAGCTGGCTGGCATACACGGGGCACACCGCACCGCGCTGCTTCAACCGGCTGACAGCCTGACAGTGGCTCCATATGGGGGGACATCTGAGAATGCAATTGTGTTAGGAGTCACCAGAGCAGCATCCTCCCACACACACACACACAAATGCACATGTGCAGGCACACGTACAACATACAAGTATGCATCCACGCATACGCACGCGCACACACACACACACACACACACACACACACAGAAAAATACTGTACACATTTGCCTGCAAGCACATGCAGAAAACACACAAACACATGCAGAATTCAATAATATGGTGCAGTGGTAGTGCACCATTAGATGATACCCACCCAAAAGCGAAGACGTCAGACTGCTTGGAGAAGGGGAGCTTGTCTTCTTCAGTGTCGGGGGACAGTTGACGCACAATCTCTGGGGCCAAGTGACAGAGCCATCCACTAGGGATTCGCAGCTTGTCCTGTCTTCTGCTGAAGAATGGAGGATGGGGGGTGGGGGGGGGGTGTAGAAAGTGGGAAAGTGGGAAGAGAGAGAATGAAACAATGAGTAGATGATGATGAAAGGAAAGTGAAAGTGGCCAAGGATATAAAGAGAAAAATGAAGGGAGTGCAGGAGAACACAGGATGAGGATGGGAAATATAGATGGGAGACGAAGGTAGAAAATGAGAGCATAGAGTTTGTTAAAAGCGAGAGAGAGAGAAAAGGAATGATTGAGACAGAGAGAAAGATGGTAAGATGGAAGTGATAGAAAAACAAAAACTCTTATTATGACATTTAGTCTTACACAGAATTTGAAGACTCAAAATCCCTTTCTGGCTTCCCCGTGCTTCTTTGTAGCATTAGATAATGTCTTCAAATTAAATGTCTTAAAATATCCTGTCAAACTGTTCCTTCACAAGCCTCATTCCCTCCCTGTGAAAAATGCAAAATTATGTAACTTCCTAATTCCTCCTGAATCCACATTGTTGCTGAAAACACGTCTTTGTGCAGCAGGCCGTTTATTGCCTCTTAAGCATCTTTTATGTTTGGCCGACTCAGGACCGCTAATCAGTGATCAGTTCATCTCCACGTCAAACCCGTGTGTCCGACCGGTGGTGCAAAGAGTGTGAAATATTCTGTGATGTAATTCCAGGGGAAAAAGCCAACGGCAAACAGTGACTCACTCTATTCTCTATAGGAAATGGTGACACCATATGGTCGGCTGTGAGTCATCTGCATGTACTGTATTTGACCTTCATTTCCAAAACAAAAAGAATCAAATGAAAAAAAAATTGTGTGTGTGGTGTGGGGTGGGGGAGGTGTTGACAATTTTTAAAAGCAGAAGTATGAAATCCACCAGCAACATTAGGGAACTGTATGACTCACATCATTTTGGGGCTAATTTTGTGGGAGAGAGTGTTTGTTCGACTCATTAAACATTAACCACGTCTTCATCTGTGCTTGATGATACAGCGGATCATTAAAAGTGTGTCTGACTTTGCAGGGTCTTTCCTCAACTAATGTGCACAGTGCAGAACATTCCTGACTGCAATTAAAACATTACAACTGGAGATTTGTGGTAACCAAAGCTTTCAGACAGGGTCTAACGTGAGCCTCCAAGCACTCTGACGTTTCCAACTACTTCAGTATGCATCTAGAATGGTGTCATCATCTATCCATGGTCTACGCACAGTTACCCAGACTTAACCACAGACTTAACCACAGACAAATACAACCAAGATTAATCAAAATCAGAATTAGAAGATGATGCATAAAATGCACATCAAACTCAACCGTGTACATCAAACAGACGAAAAATACTAAATCTGGTCCTAAAACACCATATGAGAGGCGGCTCAGAAGACAGCATGCAGCAAATCCTAAAGTACATGTTGCCACAGTAATACAGTATGCACGACACCATACTTTTATGCTACACCTCCCCTTTGAAGTTTACAAGACCAAAAATTACTGGCAAGATCAAAAAATCTACCGACTTTGTAAACACAGTGATATTATAGACACAGACATTGGGCTGATTTTGCTATTGTCATTGTTTGCGCTTGACACCCACTTCAAACTCCATCAAGTTTCTGTTTGGCCCGGTTCACTAAGGGTTACAGGGATCATTAGCATCAAACTGGCTGTTTTATGCCTTGGCTGGTAATTGGAAATTTTTATGGAGATAAACTTCACCAAATTGAATAATAAGCACGGCACCAGGCTTCAGTACTAAACAACTATATTCACACTTTTGGCTCAAACGCTTAGAAATTCATTTGAGTCTTGAATTTAGATGGAAAAGTAAATCCAGTTTTTAGAAATTGAATCATTTCAATATACAGTATTCAGGATATAGAAGGTAGAACAATGGAATTAAAATGTAATTGGAGAAGAGATGTGTACTTTGTACACAAACATTTAGGGAGAGAAAGTGCTGTATGGACTAGATCAGGGGTCTTCAACCTTTTTCAGCTCAAGGACCCCTTGGCTGTGAGAGAGACTGAGCACGGACCCCCACACCTATGGAGTAAGATTGCTGTCAAAATTTTTGTGTCCATATATTTGATACACGTGCGTATTTAGTTGTGCATAAAATAAACATTTGTGAGTTCTCAAATGAGTTCAGTCATGCATAAAAAATACGAATTCAAAAATTACAAGTACGAAACCAAAATTTCAATACGCCTCTCAATATTATGAATACGACTTCGCACACGTTAGCCTACTCAACTGTCAAAATACATCATCACCCCATTCACAGGCATTACTTGTTGAGAAAAGAAACGTTTTGACAGCTATCTTACACACCTGGCCCACCTCAAATCCTGCCGTCATTTGGACCGTCAGTTATGAGTGCCTACATGCACGCACGCACACACACGAACGCACACATTCTAAACAGGCATTATTATTAACGGGGGTAACACCTCGTTTCTTTACATAGATAGTTGCATAAATTCGCCCTATAACAGAATGAATGTCACAAGGGTTAACTAGCTGGATATATTCAGCTAAATTCAGCTTCATTAGCTCAAACTGATACAGACAGAAAGCCTCTTCCTCTTGTGTAAATATAACTTCGTCTTTCAGAAGGAAACATGAGATTATCGTTATCGTTTTATTGTGATGGAACGTTGGATGAATGAATTCGCGCAGAACGCCTTGAAGTGCAAAGACCGCAGACTCTCATAAAAAAACAACAAAGCAAAACATCACATAGAACAAATAGGCTACCCCGCAAAGTTCAGGGTTCATCAGTCCCGACACTGAACAGACGAATCAAACGAAATGAAAAGAACGAGTCTGCTGAATCCGAAGCTATTTAACTTAAATGCACGGGGGGAAGTGTTCTTTAATCGCGATGATCCAACTCTAATAAAGAAAAGATCACAAGGGTCACATTTTTTATTGTAGTGGGACGAAGAATTAAAGATAACTCATCAGCTACCAGTCCTAGTGAGAGCACTGAACCTGGTGAGTGGAACAGAGCTTCTCTGTTCTAGGATTGATGGAATTTGCGAGGCAATGTCACATCAGGCTCAGGCTGAACTGGTGACCTGTATTTGTACATTTATGAATGCTAATGTGTTTTGGCATAGGTTAGCAAAATGTTACGCAGGGATCAAAAAATCACATGCATGATTCATGGCCTACAATGTGTTATTTAAAAACGAATATGAAGCAATTTTCTTTTGAACATTATGTTAACTATGACAAATTTTATTTTTTGGAAGAGAAAAAAAATGCTTCAGACGAAATATTTTCGTGGACCCCCTGCAGTACCTCCACGGACCCCCTAGGGGTCGCGGACCCCCGGTTGAAGACCCCTGGACTAGATCATACATACACACAATTACATACACACTAATTCTCCTTTAATCCCTAAATGAGTAACTCCTAATAAATCCTTGCATAAAACGTCTCAATTTAAAACAGACGTTGCATCATAAAAAGGATGACTGACATTCCTTAAGTCAATAGTACACAGCATAAATTAAAATCACAATGAAACAAAGGAAACTACATTCCAGTGAATCCCCTCCCTGCTTTTGTTCATGTTAATCATCTGGCATCTAATGTTGCTAAGAGACACACTTTTGTAGGCACCTCAGCACAACCGTTGGATGTTCTGAGTGCAAGTATGTAAGGCTTTCTCTTTTTCTCTCCCTCCAAACAGGGCTATTCTTTCTCTCTTTTTTAGAGTGCCTCAGTCACTTTCAGTTTCTTTCTGTAATTTGCATTGTTGTCCCTCAGATTCCCTCTCTTACGTCTCTGCCTAATACACCCCTCTCTCTTATTCTTTCTATCTCTCTCTCTCTGCCTAATACACCCCCCTCTCTTATTCTTTCTATCTCTCTCTCTGCCTAATACACCCCCCTCTCTCTTATTCTTTCTATCTCTCTCTCTGCCTAATACACCCCCCGCT
>JAGFZM010000030.1:976549-1024419 GCA_017657215.1 Limnothrissa miodon
TGGTTGAGACCCTGACTGGACTTTGGCACCGAAAGGCAATTTCTGATGACCCCCTTGAGTGAGAACTGCCCCTGGCTTCACTGAACAGAGACAGAAAGCCATCCGACTGGACATGAGATGAATTGAAATAAGGCGGTAGTGAAATAGACTGAGAGCAATGCTTGCGGTTCGCCAGGCAATGACACATACACTACACTAACCAACATAATGTGCAGCAAAGAACATTCTAGAAAGAGCAGAAATACTTCACCTCCATTATTTTTGGAGGTGTCATCCTCAAGTTGTTCTTTTGGGAGAGAAATAAAGCACAAGTTTACATCTTTGTCATGAATAAGAAAAAAACTGCAGGCAAAGTAGTCTAAGCATCCCATTTGAAAGACACTTCCATTTCAAAACAAAGGCTTTTCTGAAACACCCTCTCATTCAAACCATGAGGGTTAATGAAAGTCTCACAGATGGGCACCATTAATTACAAGGATAATGATGTTGAGCTTGAGCCTGTGAGTTTCTTACAGATTCACTATAGTGGTTCTTTGAACCTCGTTTTTTACTCATCACTCTCCCACTCACAGAAAAATCATCTTTCATGCCGTTCCTCACACAGTCTAATGCATAAGCTTGTCCCTACATCCACTGGGCCACTCTTATCTTCCATAAGCAGCCTGGTCTTTGTGAACTCTCTCGCAATTAGCGTGTTGTCCTTTGTCCATTTCAAAAGACCATGAGCCCTGCTTGCTTTTAGTGCTCACAGGGCACTCACTACAAAGGCATATGTGAATTTTGAAAAACATTGACACAAAATACAAAACTATAAAAAACAAGGATACTCTAGGGAGGCACTGTAACACCAACACTTTTTTACCCACAGGTTTTACCCCCTACAGTTAAATGTAACCAAAGAAAAAAGTGAGGTAGAAACTGAAAGGTGTTTTAGAACAATCTGGAATCCCGAGTTGCCTTTCCAATGAACCCATTAGGGAGTCTGTCTCAGATTGGGGTGGGTTTGTATTGTTTGTACCACGCCTCTTATGTACTGTAACAGCACATGGTCACAAAACAGTTTAGCAGAATTTTTCAAGGACACAGCACACACTAAGGGTCCACAGTTGATATGACAGGAGGCAAACTCAACCTCCTGGTGGCTCCATTTGCCACGGTTTGTATCGAAACATGCCTTAACATCCTACATTTAATAGCACTGCATCTATGATTTGCTGTTGTTTCCTGTCTACGGTGTTCACAATTAGCCATTTTAACAATAGCATTTTGCTCATAAGAGCCATATATAAGCTCTTATGAGCAAAATGCTATTTCTTGTTATTATACATGTCCAAATGTCTTCCCCCTCAATCTCTGTCACGCCTTCTCATCCTCACCTACAACAAAAAAATTAGTGTTTCAGTGTTTACATAAAAGGAAGGTGAACATGTTGAGGTATGTTGAGGTATGTGGCAAGATTACAGATAACAAGCCTGTCATGACATGCCGCACACATACCCACATGTGTGCAAATGTATAAAGACCTCTCCAGCACCCAAGAACAACATTAGAGAAACTCCATATTCACTTTTGCGTGTAAACTGCGAAAGGAATGGAGTTTTAGGCAGGCTACACGCGGACTGCTGTCTGGTGGGAGAGCTTTGAAAATGAAGTGGTTGTCCCGGAGGAATGCCGTGAGGCTTCTGATTGGCTTGTATGGCTTTCTCCTTCTTCCTACACTGCGGCCCATAGGCTTAGCGCAGGTAAGACGGCTCTCGACAGCATATTTATGCAGCTTAAAGGGATAGTTCGGTTTTTAACACATTGAGCCCCTTTCACAGGTTGTCTAAAATGAAATAAAGTGGTTGACACCAAAATCTTGATGATTGCTCCTGTCTCGGCTATTTGGGAAATATAGAATCGCCTCTGCCTGCCTAAAAAATGGCTAGCTATGGGCATGTGTTGTTTCTACCCTTAAAACACTGGTTTTAAAAAAAGTGCTACTCATGGAGTGATTAGTGGCGCTTGCCGATGTTCCAACCCAAGTATCGTAGCAAAATACAGTTTCTGTCATGTTTTATTAGCCATTTTGTAAGTCCCATAGGGATCTATTTGCTCCTTCATATAAACAAAGTGCCAAATAAAACATGACGGAAGCTTTATTTCCCTACGATACATGTTTTGGAACATCGTTGAGCACCAGTAACCACTTGGTGAGTAGCACTTTTTTAAAACCAGTGTTTTAAGGATAGAAACAACACATGCCCATTGCTAGCCATTTTGAAGGCCGGCAGAGGCGATTCTACATTTCCCAAATAGCCGAGACAGAAGCAAACGTCAAAAGTTCGATGTCAACCACTTTATTGCATTTTAGACAACCTGTGAAAGGGGCTTAATGTGTTAAAAACCGAACTATCCCTTTAATGTAAACGGAAACTTTTTAGAAAACGATGGTGTATGCACAGAATTATTTCGGAAAACGGAGGGAAGAATTTGTTTATCAAAATACCCAGGTATGTGTAAACATGGCCTGAGAAAGCAAGGCACATCACAGCACACTACATCGTGCATCCACCATCCATCATCTGCCCCCTCCCCCCTCCCTCTCTCCTAACCCTTGACCAAAACCTGGGGGCAGAGTGAGGAGACTTAGAGCACCCTTCTCAGATGGTGACGGCTGCAGGTTGATGATGCACGGAGAGGCATTTTTAATTAGCCTGAGTGGATGACAAACAAGCCACTCCACATTCAAAGTTCCACGCATCCACGCTCATCTGACACATTACAGAGAAGTTCCGCAGCGTCTCAAACGCCTCGCCTATTCATTAGGCAGCAGTTCCTCTGTGTGTTGAGGGGGAAGGAGACTTCACTTGAAATGGCATTACTATGACAATCCTTGGTTGCATTCTCCTTTGAAAAGGAAAGTGGGAGAGTGAATTCACAGTGGTAATGAAGAAAGAAGGATGATATTCAGTCTGTCAGGTGAATGCTACCTGAGTACATGAGCACCACACTTTAAATCAATTCCCTCTGAAACCTAATGTGTGAAAATAGTCCAAAGAACTGTACAGTAACATTTCATATTCATCAAAATGTATGGGTTTGTTTTTAGCTTATCCTCAACGACCTGGAGCAACTCTATCAGATACAAAGTGGCCCATGCGGATTGATATGATTTACAGACATACTTACTACAATCACACCAACAAAAAATGGTCAGTGTAAAATCACAAAAAAAAAAAATTATTTGTGTAAGCACACAGGTCAAATTATGCCCAAGGTGCTCAATTACTACCGAGGGTTAATCTTTATCTCTCTCGCTCTCCCTCTCCCCCCTATTCTGCATTGCCACTCTCTGCACTATCTGATCTGAAAAAGGGCAAAACGGCCCAAAATATGTACTTTTAGTGAAGAGCCAACCATAACAAACAATACGTTTAATCACTGATGACCCAGTTCTGGTGCCTCATTTATAAACAATGCGTAGGCACAAAAGAATGCGTACGCCATTTTCTACACAAAGTCAACTTGGCGGTACAATTTGCGCAGCTCCACGCAAGCTCTGACCCATGCGTACGCACAAAAAAACGAAAAGGGGAAAGTGCGGCATCAGGAGGAAACGAGGAGAACGGCCTAAAATTGTTTCAGTAGGCTAATCAAAGTCTAACACAAACATAACATCGCGATGACGTAACACTTCACATAAAAGAATCCTGTTAAAAATCTAAAATGCGGTTGGTTGTTAATGGATTCACTCATCAAGAAATATGATATTTTAAGTAATAAAGACAAATTACAAAGTTGTTTATTGAATGCTTTAGCAAAATAAGCAGTAGACAAAGCATAATTATCCACAAATGGCTGTTATGCATCATTTTCTCAATAATGATCTTCACATGGTGGGCAGGCAAATTTCTTTAAGGACACCGGGTGAAAATTAATTTGTCATTGTTACATGTAACATGTCCCGCAATCCAAGTTATACTGTGTGTGACGTGGAGATGGTGCTTTGTGCTCACAAATGCAGTCGCACGGTGGTCTAGTTCAACCCGATGCATATTGAGACATAGCAGTGTTATATTCAGTGCAGACTGAATGTTGGAGGTCTGTACGATGGTGCAGATTATTATTGCATAAATCATTAAAGTATTTTTAACCATTCTACCATTCCTAAACGTTCAAACTTCTATCCATTCAGTAATACTGCAGGGGACAGTTATCCGCTGAAATGGTGAACGGTAAACTAAACTTCCACTTCACAGTCGACGTGACGTTGACGGTGTGCTTTATGTTTCTTTTCATTGACTTTTGGCATGATTTCAATATATATTAATATTCATTTAGGGCGTTTCACTGAACATTTATTATAGGTGTGGTTTGAAGTACGCATAGGTGGCGCAACTTTAGAGTAGGATGTGATTTATATATGGAAAACAGCGTGGAATATGCATGCGCACAGTTTTATAAATTAGAATATTTTTGTGCGCATACACATCGTGAGTTTCGTGCGTAAGTCCTTTTCTGGCGTAAATCCTACGCAAAGTTTTATAAATGAGGCCCCTGGTCCTTCCATAATAAACAATAAGATTGATGACTGATGATTCAGTTCTGGTTCTTCCATAACAAAAAATAAGTGTGATCACTAATGACTCAGTGGTGGTGACTGTAATGCAAACCTCAGCTTGTGAGCACTGACTATGTGCTAGGCATCTACTCTATAGTAAAAGTAATGAAAGTAATGAAACAAAAGGAGCTATATTTACTATATTTAATGAAACTTTAAAATGGCATTAATTATTGCCCAGAAATCCACACAAAGAAACTTGACCAGGTGGGTGTCTGCATTGTTAAGCTTATCTCTTTAGTTCCTGCGGCAGAGGGCCACAGCGCTTGGCACTGTTCCAGTCCGCAGAACTGTAGAACGATGTGAAAGGACCTGTCCAGGCTGTTCCGTCATTGTTCTGTTCCTCTGGTAATGGCCAGTTTGCAGCAGCTTTTGTTGCATGAGCTGACATTCGGCAGTCAAAAGGCAATTATTTATAGCATTGCTGAGCCATATGTTCCTGGGTCAGCACAGGGCTCTGACAGGGAGATTAATGATAATTACGTTATTAATTAATTCATTTTGTGTAGGCGCAGACTTTTATTTACAGATTGCCACACATTAAAGAAGCCTCCGGGCTCAACTTACTGATCTGCCTCATTGACTAATTCGTTGTGAGTAGACGCTATATGTTCCCCACGTTTTACTACGAGCACTGACGCTGACCGCAAGGGTCAGCCCTATAAAGAGCATTTCTACAGAAGAGTAGCTGTTTATCAGCTGTTTTTGCACTTTCAATTAAGAACGACACCAAACGAGTCTGATGGCAAATCCAATATGCCTTGGCGTTGTTTGTGCATTTACAGTCTTCAGTACACTTGAAAGAACTTGAGCAAAACACTTGTGTGTGCAGTTGGGCGATTTTGAGGCCATACTTGCTGGCATGATACGACTGACTTGGTCTTAAGGAAATTCTATGGCTAACCCTTTTTGCCCTCTTGTTGCTGACATTCAGCTCTGATTTCTGGCAAGCGAAATAAAATCTAGCAGCTGCACAAAGACAACGAGAGGAGGTCCTGCCAGCTTGTCTATAGACCAGCTTCTCCCTCATACACACACAGCTCAGAAGGTGCAAGCCGGTGTGGCTGCTCACTCGGGCAGCAGTGGTGGAAGGGTTGGGGTGGGAACCCCATTATGCCCGGCACCATTAGCAGTGTCAGTGCAGGGTGACTGAGGGTGTCATTTGTGCCGAGTCCCCGACCCATGGAAGGTGAGCAGGACACAGAGAAGTTGTTAGTAAGCTCTGATTCATCAGCAAACCGTTCAGCTTGCTGTCAGTCCACCACACAAGGCTGCTAATTGCCCCATTTGTCTACTGGAGGTGTTTCACCTGCATCAGCCCATGTCTTCATTTTTAATAAATATATGGGAGCTTATTTAAATTGACAGACTATTATGTCTAAGCTTAACTGTTATGCTGCCCTTCATAGCTTACATTTGAGATAATGACGGCTTGGGCAAATTACCAGACTTTTTGCCATAATTGGTGTTGTTTTATCTAATATTTCCTGTAATGTTTAACCAGTAATTGGGCATTTACAACGCAAGTTAAAATTTCCTGTTATAGCACTTAAAACTTTATGGAAGAAACACAAGGCTCATTAAAAATAACAAATCTCCCATAAGAACACTTTGTCCCTTGCAGCACAAATACATTTTGAGATGTAAAAGCCTAAAACCAGTGAGGAAGGTGTTTGTGTGTTAGGGAAAGAGAAATTTAATTAAAAGAATGTTTGCTTCCTCCATTTAGCTGGAGCACATAGGGTGTTATTTCTGCTGTTATGTTCACACCTCCCCTTGGCCGTGTGCAATTATCCCATTTGGAAGCCCTTGTACACTGTCCGCCTGTCTGTGAAAGTTATCCCAGCAAGAGAGAGAAAGAAAATGAGGAATGGGGAGATGGGCAAAGAAGGGGGTGTAGAAAGAATGGCCTGATTTGCAGGACCATGTCCACTGCCTATCTGTCAACGAGCACAATCCAAGAGAGTCGGAATACACCATAATAGGGAGAGGGAGAAGGATGGAGAGAGAAATATAGAGAGGGAGACATGTATATGAACTAAGGGGAGGATGGTGAGGGAATGGGAGAAATGAAAAAGGCAGAGAAGAGAGCATACAGGGATGAACCACTGGAAGTACTCCGATGCATCCCACACACACACACACACACACACACACACACACACACTCATGGCTCACACACACAGCTTTAACAATGCAGCCCACACAACTCAGTCTTCCACTCTTGGTACGAATGATGTCCACCATCAGCCAGCTTAACCACCTCTCTTTTTATCCTTTCTTTATGACACCATTTTAATCTATGTAGCACTGTGCTGTCAGACATTATTTCTTTCGTTTTTCTATCTAGTTTATTTATCATGACCAACAGCAACTGAATTCTCTCTCTCTCTCTCTCTCTCTCTCTCTCTGTCTCTCAATTGCTTGTCTTTCTGGCTTTCTTTCTCATAGTCTTCTCTACAGCTGGTTGGACTAACCTAACCCACAAAACCCTTTTGCAGCAGCATTTCAACTGCTTTCATGTGTTACTATAGCCCCAGGGTGAAGCAAATTGGATGCTTATTATCCGTTCATAGCTAGAACGAAAACTAAAACGATACTTCTGTTTTTAAAAAAAAAGTAAATTAAGTAAGTCTGTATGGCTAAAATTTCAGGGTTTCTAGTTGGCTTCAACCATTTATCGTTTGTAATCCTCCGAAGGTGATTCCAACAATATTGTTGCACATGTCAGTCATGTTAACTAGAGCAATTTTTGTCAATTTTATTGTCATTATATAGTCATCGCTATCATTGTTGGTGTGAACGAACGGCCCTTCAATAAACCACTCTAAAGTCACAGGAAGAAAACCAGGAGCCAAAGTCCTGCAGAGAAATGGAGGTGGAAGAGAAAGAGGAGGAGGAGAGTAGAGTACAAAAAGGAAGAGGAGCAAGAGGAGAAGGAAAAGAAGGAGGAGGAAAGGGGTGGCTAGGAAAGTGGCTCAGTAAGAACATGCTTTTGGGGTGAAGGGAGAGTGACAGATATCTGTAAGGAATACTCACTGTACAAATGGGATACTGAGGAACGTATTCCTTTAGTGTACTGCATTTCTACTTGTGCCTTTATCACGAGCTAATGCAATACTGTGTGCATTGTGAGTCAGAATCAGTTTTGCTTACAAAAGTTTATATTATCAACAAACCCTAATAAACAAAATAAATAGTCCTGAGTCACTAAAGTTGTATTCAGACATACTCCTTACTTTAGGTCATAGTAATGAGTGTAAAAGATAAAGGAAAACTTGTGAGGGAATGCATCCTGTACTGGCCTGCGTACTGTCTATACTTATTTTTAAGCATTTACATGAACATCTAAGCATAACATGAAAAAATGTCAAACACATTTACATAAGAAGGGTTTGATGGAGCAAAAGAACCACCTCCCTACATAAGCACCATTAATATTGCTTTAACATAGATATTACTAATATATATTATATATTTGAAACATATTATTTGCAAGACTCGTCATGACTTTCTTGCACAAAAACATGTTGCAAAACATAATTATCAAACATGGTTACCAAATGCATATTTCTAGATAAAACATGATACTGCATTGCCACCTTGTGGTGACTAAAGGCAATGATGTACAGTGACAAAGCAAACTCCTGGGTTGAGTTTCCCTTTGATATATATACTTTGGTTTCAACTTTTCACCCGTCCTTTAACTGAAAGAGGATAGTATGCTCATACTTGTTAATGTAGCAGGTTTTTGATTCACATCAATTCTGATATAATGACTTTTCTGACACACCCTCTCAATAAACAAAAACAAACTGAAGCCTGTTGCCCTTCACCTGAAAACCATGTTCAATTAGTAAACCATAACAAACCAAATAAAAAAGGTGCATTGGTTGCTATGACACCTGACATTGTGTGCCACCTATAATTGATAAACGCTGCACAAGAGAGTAGGTAAAGTGACAAGTGTAAAGTATGACAAAGTGAAATATCCAAAACAAGTCCATGAAGCCATGCACTATTTTTGGCCTATATAGTCTATTAAATTACCTATAATTTCCTGGTCTATATGGTGCCATATGAACATAAAAAGTTACAACTTACATGTACTACTTGTGACTCTGGTGTGATAGTGGCCCCTGTTTTTATTTTGTTTACTTTGAGGGGTGTTTCAATCTCCTTCAAACAGATTTCTGCATTTGCCATTAAAATAAATGTTTCATTAAAAGGTTATATACAAAACAAATTATTAATTTCTGTAATTGCTTATTCTAACATTATCTATTCTAAAATTATTGGATTGTGTTTTGATTCCTGTTGAATTTGTATATTTAATACTAATAAATGATAATTGCTTTTTTCCTAATTGGTCATTTGTATTTTCTGTTTGCTTCAAACCTTTTTCTTTAAACATATGTGCAGCCACACAAAATTGTAATTATGTATGTAGTGAGATTTTGTAATGTAAAGAGGATTTTTTGTATTTTACCTTTCTGCCACAGGGAGGCAGTCTTTCACACAAACATAAGGCTTTCTGCCTGGTTCAGCTGCACATACAATATCAAATAGCCATACAACAAATAGAAGAGTGGTGCCCATGTTGCCCCTTCTGGGACTACTCTGAGTTCTTTATGAAAAATATTTACCTTGGTGCATGTTTATTTGTAATCCCGGGAACTTACTAATAAACTGACCAAAATTAGACAGGAATCATCATCATTCTTAATATTTTCTGAAATTTTGATAAAGTTGAAACAGAGAGAATCCAAAACCTTAAAAACAGTATTAAAAATGCATCTATATAATTAGCACAAATGATCAAGGCAGAGCATCTTTAAAGGAGGCACAATGAGTTGGCTTGCTGCAGCATCTCACCTGACTTGTGGGCACTGCGGAGGCAGGAGAGGGAGGCGTTGAGGCGAGCACACTCCTCCATGTTGGCACCGAACTTCTGCAGGGTCTCACACACCTGCTCATCGCTCATGTCCAACAGAGCCTCCAGGGTTAACTGCTCGCGACTGATCTCCTGCAGAACAAGCCTCTTTTACAAACTCTTCCAAAGCACACACACTCACTCACATCATTTTATTTTATTTCAACTCCACTCCTGACTATAAATATCTCTAAATACCTGCTCTAACCATTTCTTTTCTATCTCAATCAACCACTGTTATGTTTAGAACAGGCTACCATACCTTCCTAATAGGTATAAACATGAATAACACTATTTCAGTGAGTAGATTATAATGTCTTTTAAGTACTCTATGTTCTTGAGAAATCTATGTATTTGGAAATCAACAGGACTTCTCTGAATGTCTGACACAACCTTCGCTTTTATGTCGGGTGTTCAATTAAACAATAAACTGAAATGGTCAGACACCACAGCTGTGCGTCTCAAAAAAAGGCATGAGTGGCAGTGTGCCGGCACAGTGGTCTGAGGATGGTGGCAAAGCTGCCATGTACACTAGAGAAAGAGCGATGCCAAGTAGGCAATGCTTGGAGAGCACTTCTGATAGCAGTTCTTTTAGTGACAGGCTGTCTCACTGTGAAGGAGAGACATTGCCAGGCCTTTCTACTGCTGTCAGACTTTATAATCACAATTTTCCCAATAGATGTGCATGCATTTTTTATCATGTACTTTTTTATGCATCTGCTCAGATCTCAAATGTCAGCATCTCATCAGTATTTAGTATCTTCTGAGCAAAATCCTGAGACGGAATTAGTACAGAGACTATGTAGTAATGATTGTCTGTTGTACTTTAACAAAACAGATTTGCACTGTCAATGTACTTTATGTACATTTACATTTTTTTCACACCGATCCTTCAATGTTTTACAATCTAATGTCACTCTAATGGCACACAACTGATAATTTGTATATGTGTATGTCTCTATGTGCACAACTGTGTATGTACTTACAGCATTTCACAAGAAATTCTTTTCTTCAATTTGTAACGGTGTGCTGTGTTGCATTTACTACTGCGCATACAACATTTGTATTGAACTTTGTAATTAAATAACTTTAACCTGGCATTTATTATCCCTGTTTTTTCCTGACTTGTCAGCAGACTACATAGACCTCACACCCCAAGACTATATACTGTATATAATGAGATCTTGTTCAATCAGGCATTCAAATCCAGCCTGAATAAACCCAGTGCTAATCCCAATACTAAATCTGCAGCTAACACTAAATCCACAGTAACTTACTTCTATTTTAATTTGCCTATATCGCATTGTTGGTGTTAGTGGCTGGATCATTATTCGTCTACGATGCATCAAATCTTCTAGTTCTTTTACTCACAAACAGCACTCTGTGACCTTGAACAACAGAACTATAGATTATATCACACTGAATAAATTTAAATACATTAATTTGTTCATTTGTTTCATTAATTTGTTTTTTAGTTATAGAGTGTGCACACCATCAGTGTCTATATTCTGACTCATTTCCTCAATTTGTTTCTCTTTATGTGCGTGTGTGTCACTATAGCCTCAAAAAGTCATTAATTTAATGTTATTAAGGCCATATGTTTGGGGTCATGTTCATGAAAAACATGCTACCAGATGTAGGCATGTAGTAGGACAAACTTACTGTGGCAAAGAATCTATAAAAACATACACTCTTAAGCTCTATCCTTACCCTTTTTGGCTTGATTTGTATAGGGGGAGAATAGGCTATGAATAGACTTTTAACATCATTTCTTACGAGACCAGGCTACTTAATTATACCTGAATTCTACCAGAGGCGCATGAATGTGTTAAGAAAAATATTGCGCATTTAAAGTGAATGAACCGGAATTATTACAGTTATTACAATACAACTAGTGCATAGTATCATTAAAAAACTAACATGCAGTTTCACATGATATGTGGATAGTATCTGTGTGATGGAAACTCAGCCTTCAGTTGAACCGAGATGAATAGATGTAAACTTCCCTGCACTTAGGGGAATTGGGCGAGGGTAGGGGTGCTTCAGACCCCTGGACCTAATGACCTAATTAAATGGACCTAAAGACATCCATCATCAGTCATGATAAACCATAGGATATCTTGTGTTAAATGTAAAGCTTTAAAATAACTTGTAGAGTAGACTTCTGCATTTTTACCCTCTTTTTATTCTATTTTTATCAACCAGTTTTATTCTACACAGAGGTTACATTTCACACTTTTGATTGGTGAGGATGGCAAAAAATGGTGAATAAAGCAACACTATCTTTGAGCGATGCTTTCATCAGGCAAATATCTTTGGACTCCTCAAATTTGTCAATGGAATGAGGACCTACAGTATCTACTATGACTATTATCAATACACACTTTTGCACTTTAGTCCGCTAAGTGCTACCTGTTGCATGCTAAGTTTAGTCCCTCGTAAACTGTTGTGTAGGACTCTTTACCTCTGTGACCTCCTTCCTCATGTTTACAATGCGAAACCAGTGGCTTAGCTGAGGAAATCCTTCCAGTTCCATACTCCGCTCCTGTAAGGGCACTTTGCGCTTGCAGGACAGTTGGCGACTAAAGTACTTCACCAGCTTGCCCTAAAGAAACATACACACGCACACATACACAGACACAAACACACAGGTAAAGATTACTCTGTCATTGAACTTGAGTGAACAAAAGACACAAGCAAAAACATGAACCTGCAAAAACACATCCAGCAGCAGTGCACACAGTAACTACTAAGAAATAAGACATTAGGTATAGCTGTGTTTAATGAGTTGAAGTCTTCATATAAGTCTAAAACATTGGTTGACAGTGATGCATTCAGTGATGCAATATCAGTGAAGCATTCATTCACAGCAACATCAAATTTAGATCAGCATTGTAGTGCATTCGCAGTATATGTATATATGTTGCCGTTAACGCAGGGTGTCTTAGTGAGGAACAATGCATATACCGGTAGCCGTGCATGATTAGCATGCAAAATAAAGCTAGCATATAAATTTATAAAAATATAAAAAATATTTGTGACTACACAGAACATAAGATTTATTATTACTGACATGAAACGTGCAACCAAGCATGTATTCAAGATATCAGAGCAAACATTTTCCATATAATTCCATATAATACACAGTAGTAAAGGCCTCAGTAGATCTAGTATATGTGTGCACTGTCGTTATAACTATGAAGTCAGCCTCTCCATGTATACACTTTTGAAGATCACTCAAAAAGTCTATATGTCCTTTTATTTTTGCTTGATGAGAAATGTAGAATCATGCCCACATTTGGGCTAGGCTGGCCCATACAGAGCCATTTTAAATGACAGATCAGGACCAGATTACATTTGGAAGGACCATTCAATTCATCAAACAATTATGAAAACAGTATAATTGAAATGGCCAGAAATGAAAGTCCTTTCATATTCTTTCTTTTTGTGCACTTAACACAGGAAAATCTCTAACAGGGTTAATTACGTGTATTATCATGGACACCACTGTCTACCTACAGTAGCTTTAACATACCACCATAGAGACACAAACAATAAAAGACACAGTCTTAAAATCTTAATACTGAGAATGTGTGTCTTACAGATTTTTTTATCCTGTTACGACAATATTTAACATATAAAATACAAAATATGCTTAACCACACAAGCTGCACAAGAGTATATTGGATCAGTTGCCATAGAACAACTCTCAGAAAAGGGACTAAATCAAGCATCTTGCTCGCAATTACCATGTATCTCTTTTCAATAATGCAGACAGGCTACAGGTCTTAAGTGTGACATCCCCAACCCATTTAAAACTGAACTGACTACACTAAAGGTTGGCCCATGCTTCTTAATTGACAGGCTTCCTTAGTTCTAAGAACAATCCATATGTTTGTCAAATGGCGAAACAAACCTAATCACTGGAATATAATAGTTTGCATCCACACACCTTACATGCTTAATGGCAACTGTAATGTAGATTTCTGTCAACGATTTCACATGCTTGACATTAGATTAGGCTTAAATGGTATACAAAATACTCTTTATTAATCAACTGTTCATAGGGTTCCTTCCTGGGAACCTGAGTCCATTTCCTGCTTCAGGGATTCCCAGAAAGACCAGAGTAAACAGTTCAGAAACAGGTCAGCTCGAAACAATCTGTCCAGACAGCATTAACTCCTCAATTAACCCTTGAATACTCTCTCTCAGAGGCAAGAAAATGTTCAGCAGTACATGGATGACGGTACAGTTAATGCAGTTGTTGAATATCAGTTACTGTCATACAATTAAAGGGATAGTTCGGTTTTTAACACATTGAGCCCCTTTCACAGGTTGTCTAAAATGCAATAAAGTGGTTGACATCGAAATTTTGACGATTGCTTCTGTCTCGGCTATTTGGGAAATGTAGAATCGCCTCTGGCGGCCTTCAAAATGGCTATCAATGGGCATGTGTTGTTTCTATCCTTAAAACACTGGTTTTAAAAAAGTGCTACTCACCAAGTGGTTAGTGGTGCTCAATGATGTTCCAAAACATGTATCGTAGCGGAATAAAGCTTCCGTCATGTTTTATTTGGCACTTTGTTTATATGAAGGAGCAAATAGATCCCTACGGGACTTACAAAATGGCAAATAAAACATGACAGAAACTGTATTTTGCTACGATACTTGGGTTGGAACATCAGCAAACGCCACTAATCACTCCATGAGTAGCACTTTTTTAAAACCAGTGTTTTAAGGATAGAAACAACACATGCCCATTGCTAGCCATTTTAAAGGCAGGCAGAGGCGATTCTATATTTCCCAAATAGCCGAGACAGGAGCAATCATCAAGATTTTGGTGTCAACCACTTTATTTCATTTTAGACAACCTGTGAAAGGGGCTCAATGTGTTAAAAACCGAACTATCCCTTTAAGTTAGGAGGAAATTCTACATACACAGTGCACACAACGCCTTAAAAATTGGCTTGTGCCTGTCATGTCAGCTATGGTCATTTACGAAGGGTTGTGACAGTAAATATCAGAGAGACAAACATTAATAAGTTGGTACTTTTGGTGTGATGTTTATCGTAATAAAAAAAAAGAAAATAATTTATGCAGTGCTTGCATGCAGTGAAAATGGTAAGCATCACTTAGTCATCACTAAGTACTTTATACTTTTGCTCCGTCTACATTTACTACTTTATGATGACATTTGCAAATTGATAAAAAAATACTTAAATATCCACATGGACACATTTTCAAACCCTGTGTTCCAACACTCAGGATTTAAATTCTGGTGGCCTCCATTTTTTCAAAAGCATCAGCTGAGCTCAATTCAAGTGTTTGGACATTATTTGGAAAGCCACACAGCTTTCTGTGTTAAGTGTTACTGTTCAAAGTGCATGGGACAAACAGAATGCTTCTCTTGTTTTTTAGTTTGCACAGTGCAACATTGCTGTGTGACAGTGTGCACTACAGTTATGGAGCCGGAGTTGCTTTTGAGTAAGACGGCTTTCAGTGGCTGTAATGCATTTTGCAGCAAGCGATAACACAGGCATGGCAAGCACACTGAAGTTTTAAAGGGGACATATTATACCTCTTTTTAAACAATTCAGAATTGGTCTATGGGCTATACAAATCAAGTTCATGAAGTTCTTTGCACAAAATCACTCTCACATAAATAGATTTCACCAGCTCTATTCTTGCCAGTTTCGGTCTCTCCCAAATTGAGCCGTTTAAGGGCTCTGTCACTTTTATGCAAATAAGCTGTTGCTGGTCACGCCCCGCCCTGCCCATGAAAAGCCTCCGGCTGCGTGAACTGTTTACGCTGCTCGAAAATTACTGCAAATAGAGCTGGTATCAGACCCCGATGATGAACAAGAGGATCCATCAGCACAAACAGCAAGAATGCAGCAAGCGGTTTCTGAATGTTTAGTCAACTTATTCAATAAACTTATTCAATAAACTTATTTAATAAACATATTTGTTACCATTGGATCCCTCCTTAGTTGTTAGCCTACCATGTTTAGTTTGCCACAACAATGTAGCCTAATGTAAGGTTATTTTTTAGAAACATAATGCCATCTCTTTACAACACTTAGTATTTGCTAACATTTTAAACTCAACAAAGCTTGAACACGTTCAAGTAATGTTTAATAAAGTGAGGCTACAACTGCTAACGTCAGACTAATGGCTTTTAGACTAGCGTTACTTGATGGCGCGCCTCCACTGATTACATGATAAACATTTAATTTAAACCTAGACAATATTTTTAACAAGCATTAGAAGGTGTTCACACTGGGTGGGTTTTTTAAAGTAAAAAAACACAGACTCCGAGGCTTTTTCTAGTACAAAAAAAGCACTGGCAGCATTTATCAGTTGATAACTTTTTTTTTACCATGTCATGAACGTGAGCTAATCTCACGTATATTAGCTAACATGCTAACTTAAATATGGATAACTTTACTCAATAGAACAATATTATTACACAGTGAAATTGGCAAGTCATATCACCCACAGTGTTAATAGTTGACATCCTCTACCTCGACCGTCTCCTGTTACTGCTGGTTGCCACAGGACGCCAGAGTTTTGATTCCTGACAATGATTGGTCAGCTGTTCCAAAAAGAACGATGTATTTCTCAACTTGAAAAACTGGCGGCAGCGTTTTAAAAAGTGCCCAGGTAGTATGGAGAGAAACATCTCAATCTAAGCAGATAGACATTAGCTTTGGCTAAATGGGTGGGGATTCGACAGGTGCTGGGGTTGGTCTATGCCAATTCCCTTAGTGTAACGTCAGAATAAGGGAGCCATCCAAATGGCTCACAGGAGCATAATATTCTTGACACCAAAGTATTTCTACTGACCGTCACTGAGTTTTTTTCGCGCTTGGAGAGTTTATAAGATCAGTAGAGGCCCAAATATGAACTCAAAGCCCCGTAAAAAGTGAGTTTTTGCATAATATGTCCCCTTTAAAGCGGCCCTCATACTAAGACAAGTGAGACTGAACTGTAAGCATAAACCGTATTTTACTGATACAAGATAGGTAGTGAGGCAAAAGGAACAGAGAACAAACAGAGAACACAGAGACAGAAGAAACTGAAGAATGAAGACAGGACGGTAGAGAAACAGAAAGAGTTCAGGAAAGAGATCCAAGAGGAGAAAGGGAGAGAGAAAGAAAAAAGAGAGGGCTAAGAAATGAAAAAGTGAAAATGAGAAAAAAGAGAATCTGGAACAGAAATCACACTGTGCCAGCATAGAGACCTGAAGGGAGTGGACATGCATGTATTAACCTCAGTCAAACTCAACTGGACTACTCATAATCGCACTATGACTGCAGATGATGGAAACACATTTCTCTTAGCACGCAGTAGCTAGGATCGGCCTTACACACCCTCTTCAGAAATTACGATGCCACAGAGGTTAGTTGCTGGCAACAACTGCTGGCTTATTTTGTGCAGCATGTAGTGTGTGTCTCACATGTAAACAATCAAAAGTAAAATATGTGTGCAAAGTATCTATGTTGCTATTTCCTCCTTCTATATCCCCAGTTTGAAGATTTGTACTCGACATCGAGCATTATTTAGCCACCTTCAGCATCTTTGCAGGGTTGCAAAGTTAAATGCGCCTTGGTGAATAATTCAGATTACTTTACATACATTGGGTTAGGTTAATTATAATGATTATATGCAGAAAACGCAGGGAGAGGAACATTTTTGAAACTCATGCTCAAGCATAAGTATGTAGATTATCAGATTTTATGTATTTAGCCTATATTTTTTCAATTAAATTATTCCAGTGGCCAATGTGGGATGGCTAGTTAGATTTTGTGTTGGCTATGGCCACCCCTTTTTGGCACCACTGCATCTATTGAGTTAGTTGAGAGGCCCTATTAAGGGCCGATGGTGGCGCCGTGGTAGAGGTATGCAAAACCACATTTACCTTGTTATTGTTGAATTAAGGTAGCTTAAAGCAGGGCTAAGCAACATTCTGTTTTTTTCTCTCACAAGCTCCTTCTAAAGACCGCTGTATTGCATTGTATTGCACTGCATTCTATTGGAGGTGGCCCGCGCTGCTGAGCTGCAAGTGCTGTATCTACCGCTATAGGCCACGTTGGCGCATTCTACACCGTTCGTTTGCCGTGTAATGACTCATTTTAGCATCACTAAGCTTCACTAAGATAACACCTCCTACATTTGCATTGTCCAACCAAAGATCATTTGGAAATGTCTCTGGTCCAGTCCCCTGTTGCTTCATGAATTTGCTGGGAGAGAAATGGAGAAATGGTGGAGAAATGCTAAAAGCCACTATGGTTTCATGACGAAAAAAAGAGGTGGCATGCAACTCACAATTCAATAATTTACAACAAAAAGATAACAGTCAACAAAGCTACCAGTTATACAAAATTAATGCTGAGTTGGAGGTAGGAATGGGAATAGGAATTTCAGTTAGAATAACCTCAATTGCCGTTATCCCACTTATTCTGCTAGTGTCACATTGTTGTGCTCTTTAATTTTCTCAATTTAACTGATTTTTATATAATCGTTATCAAGCTGCTTGCTTGTTTGAGCTAGTATGTGAGTATTATTGGTGGATGACAGCTTGGTGGAAGGTATACACAGAATATTCATGCAAAACAGCACTTGTAATTCTGATTTCATAATTTGGATGTGCTTTGGTGTTGTTAAATAATATTATGAACAGGATTTACAGTGGTTAGCAATTTGAGTGTAAATAACTTACAATTGTGTTATGTCTCTTATACAGAATATTGCCTCCAACCAGCTCAACCAACACAGGTCAACAACACCTAAAATGCTGGATAGTTCTGCCACTGAGTGAAGTAGTATAATGATCAAGGACCTTCTCTGAGGAGTAGCCACTGTCTAGGTGTCTAGAGTGATACTGTTATGTTGCTTCTTTATTGAGTCAATGTGCAGACACTTTTTACTAAACTACTCAGACACAGGGTTTGGGCTAATCATGCACTTCTTGTGGTGCATCCTATATTAAATAACAGCACTAAGCAACTTACACATGCTCTCCTTATTTGGTGCCACCTACTGGTAGAAAAATTAATAACACATTAGGTTCATAACAGTCACCCTTGGTTAGGTTAAGGGGGGAGGTGCCGGATGAAGCACAACTTGAGAAAGAGAGACCTCAACAGGTGGAAAATGGCCAGGCAAAACACAACGGCTGTAAAGGTAGAGAAAGGCTGCTGCAGCAGGGCCCTCCAAATTTCATGGAGCCCATGTCACTGGTAGTTAGGGTTGGGTATCGTTTCAATTTGAACGATTTCGATTCCGATTCCGATTCCTTGTTTCGATTCCGGTTCCTAACGATTCTCCATTCCGATTCTTGTAAGAGGCAGGGTCAAAAAAAGTTAAAGATATTTCAAATGAGCCAGCTATCCAACGGTCTTTCTGAATGGAATAGTCTGACCTTCATCAATTTTATTTCTATGAACTTTTTATGAAATTCACTATGAATTTCTCACAGGCTGTTTTAAACTACAATACAAATATCAAATCTATGAACTTGAATATAACCATCATAAATAGGCTGAATACATTTTCACAGAGGTGGACTTTATTTTTAACTTAATTTTTTGAACTCATGAAACATTTTAACATGCTTCCACTGATGGGCTAATCTGGAGCAGAATAGCCAATAAACAAAATCTTGTCCAGATTAGCAGCAGGAGGTAACAGTATAAAATTAAAGATAGTTCTTGTTCAAGAAAATTATCATGTCTGCCTTCTCAGGCAGGATGTGCGCCCGTTCAGATGGTATCTCCAGCTGTGGACAATTGATACATGAACCTTACATTTTTCAGTAGCCAGTAGTTCTTACAGCAGTACATAGCTAATTTAGATACAATTATGGCGTGGGAGCTTTTCTTCCGCATTAATTACATTTTATATCGGTTATATAGTGTATAGTATATCCATGCTGAGGGCAGAATTGTCAACATGTCGAAAGAAATCTAAGTTGAAGCATACTCTAGTTAGTAGGCTACTGAGAATGCACGAAGCTATAATAGGCTATGTAAACAGAATGAACATAAGATGAAAACCGGACAGATTTACGGTTTACGGTGGATATAAATGACACATAGCCTACACGTAAGAGGGCGACAAAAGATGTTCCGATGTAGTATTGTTTTACTCACCGGATTCCGACTGCCCTGCAGGTCGGCGCAGCACAACAAATACGGGGCACACATTTATCTCTATTTGATGACCTCGGAGGTGCTTTATCGTGTTTGACGTGCACCCTCCTTTGCGCGAAACAATCTTATCACAAATTGTGCATCTAGCAGAGGTTCTGTTTTGTTTAGTAAAGTGAAGCCACACTTTGGGCTGCCGACACACATCCATGTCGGACCAGATGCTCTGGTTTGATTTAAGCTCGCGGTTAAATGTAAACACTTCCAGTGGACGCTTCTTCGTTAGTGTTTGACAACTGCTTCTTCCTGTCGGCGGGCTAGGAATTGAAACTAGGAACCAAAAGTTAAACTCTGCAACGATTCCGGGAGAATCGGAAAGCTAGTCCCGGTTCCAATCGATTCTCGATTCTCGATACCCAACCCTACTGGTAGTAGTAGGCTTATTTCCAACAAGAACGTTGCAGTGGCTGCATGTGCAGAAGCCACAGGCCTCCAACTGTAATAATTAACTGTAATACTCCATCTGCACACCCCTGTCTCAAAGCCCTGTGGTGATCGGTGAGTGGCAATAGGAGCAGGATTATGAAGTCTGAAGCACAAACTGACACACGTATGGTCTTTGAAGACTCACAGACTGATGCAGGGACGTTCTTCGATACCAGCATCCAAACTGCCCAGAAGGGGAGGGGGTTAGAAAAATTGCCATAAAAATTGCCTGCCTTTTTTTCTGAAAATTTTCTGGCTAAATTACCGCATCCAGAAACCAAAAATGTATTTGGGGGCCTGGAATGTATGCATCCATATGGTAATTCCATATGGTACAGTAACTCCTGTGAGAAGCCAGAGAGTAGTGATGCGCGGGTCAGGCTTTTTTTAAACCCGCCCCAACAGGAGATCCGAACCGCCCGCCCGACCCGCAAAAAAATGGTCGAACCGTGACCCTAATCCGACCCGACCCGACGAAAAAAAAAAAAACCTCCAGTGTGTCTACTGTCACGGATCCTAGCTACCAGTTAAGCGGAGAGGACTAATTTGGAACAATGGTATCCAAATGACAACGATTTGCGCCTTAAAGATGATGACACAACTTCATGAAGGATTAATTAGCCTATGCATAAAACAACACCAAAAAAACTAACGATCGATTTGTCGTTTTTATTAAAGGATTGCCAAAAATGAAACACATTTTTCCTGTAGGCCTACAAGACACAAGTTGTTCCAAGCTGTAACATAATCATGGCATAACAAAGCCAACACAAGTTGTTCCAAGCTGTAACATTATCATGGCATAACAAAGCCAACAAAGCCATGACATTTCAACAATCTAAGCTAACAAATTGAAAATATTGGCCGACTTTATTTATGACATCTGTTTGGAAGCACTGTGAAGGACAGCAATAGAATCCACTGTGCCAGGGTTTAGCCTATTTCGACGCGCTTCCAGCATGCCACCTGCTGAACTGAACGCGCGCGCGCTCGAAGCGCTGGATGCAGGAACGCAAAGCACCGCTCTTGCCAGCATTGAGAGGAGAGGGACATCATGACAATGAACCTTCCAAAAGCCTCAGAAAGTCTCTAATGCAATATGCCTAATTCATTGCGTTTTTACTTTTTTTGACCCGACCCGGACCCACCCGCACCCACACCCACAATACTTCTACCCGTAACTGCCCGACCCGATGGGTTGACCCGCGCAACACTACCAGAGAGACAAACTACCTTCTACACTACCTAGAGATATCTACCTACGTTGCCAGGGAACTACAAAGGTTCAACATTTACATGCCCTAGGTCTGAAACCAGACTGTCAGAAGAAGGATAATTAAGAGAGGAGGATACCCCTTCATCTCGAACGGAGAGCCTGCCAGTAAACCTAGAATACATGGGGGAGCTTTGCCATCAAGAACAACTTGGTCAAAAAGTTTACTGATCTGCCCCAGAAAGGCTGTAAATGCCTGATAACAGTTTGACTTAAGCTGGTTGGTAATGATATGGCTACTGTTATGATGCATACATCCCTACCTTGAACACACAAGAAGACATGAAAGGGGTCTTTTATGCCAGACTGGACAACATCCTGTCACCAATCCTAAAGGAACACAAAGTCATTCTTTTTTGGAATTTTAATTCCAGAGTCGGTAAGAATTACAAAGCACTGAGTGGCATCATTGAAAAGCAGCGTATACGACATACCAACACCAATGGTGCGTGCTTCCTGATCGTGTACAGAACACAGTCTCACCATTACTAGCACACTCTTCAGACAGAGAAACGAATTCAAAACATCCTGGATGCACCCATGCTCCAAACACTGGCATCTGATTGATCTGATGTCATTGTTCGTGCCAGGGAAAGGCATGATGTACATCTCACAAGTGTCAGGAATCAACAAGAGCAATAAATGGTACCAATGTGTGCTGTAGCCATCAGACTAATGCTCAAGAGAAGACTAAAAAATAGACAATGATGACCAACTAAAATATCAAGGATCTTGAAAGGCCTCAGTTACTCCTTCAACTCCTTCAAGCTTCTCTATATGATATGCCTGACCAGAGTATCCTGATGATGTTGATGCACACTGGAGCTCCTTGAGAAACACTATAATGAGTGTTGGCCAGAACATTATAGGTCTGAAAACCAGATAAGATGAGGAATGGTTTGATGAAAAAGAAAGGAAATGGAGCAGCTTATCTCCAAAAAAAGCCTGACCTTCAGTTCCTGGCAAAAGGACATCATCAAGCCAAAAAAAGAAGTTCACTTCAGAGCAAAGGCTATTGTACAACACCACATGCTGAAACTCAAAAACAAAAGGTGAACAGCATAAGCCCAATTCAACATTTTGCAGAAATAGGAGTCACCAGGGGTTTCTTCAGTGCCACTAAAGCAATCTATGGACCCAGCTATCAAAGTTCCAATTTGGCTGCTAAACCAGAGAAAAACACAAACCCCACAGTAACCCCTAAAGGAAGGAATAGGTAATCCTCCCAATTTGGCTGAGGTCAATGGGGCAATTTTAGCAATTTGCAGCAACAAGGCCACTAGTCCTGATGGAATACCAGCAGAATGCTTACGGTTGGGTACCGAAATACGGCACTACTATGGAACCGGTGCCAACATGAACAGTAGTATCCACACCGAATGACTGTGTATTTCAACATTATATACATCAGAAGCATCACTGCGGGTTGCATCTCTGCAAGTTGCACCATCTCCACAGTACATACAACTGGTCTACACTTTCCAAAGCTATACCTAAATAGGCTGTAAAGCAGAAGGACACAATGGGCCCGATTTTCAAGTTCAATTGCGCATAGTCTGACATCTAAAATGCAGTTCTCTTTGGAGGAGGGGCCAGCGCAAAGCGCTATATTGCCTGTAGGAAAAGTGGACATCGCGCCTGGAGCATAATTCAAATGGGTTGTCATAAATGAGTAAATTAGTCACGGGTGTGTTTGGGGCGTAGCATGTTACAAACCAATAAGAGTTCACACTCTCATTCTCTTTAAAAGTCGATAGCCACATTCCATGTTCCATAGCGTATTGTGTAATCTAAAACTGCTTCATTGGTTCTTGATTGTGATTGGCTGATTCTGCGTTCCAAGCCATTGTAAAATGACTTTAAACACACACCGGTGCCTCTTCACTTCTGTATTACTACGCAATTGAACGTCAATTAAAAACCATTACCCATCTCAGTGAAGCATCGTGAAGCCTGGCAACCACTCTCCAAATTTCGGAAGAATGGTTATTACAATACGCTATTTTATTTTTAAAGTACATGGTTATATACGATGAAATCTTATAACAATTTACTTAAACAGTTTTAGATAAGCAATAAGCCACTCGAGTCTGTGCGTATACGCTGGTTTTAGAACTGCTGAGGGGTTTAACGGCACTCCGCTTCACGTCGTGCCTAACAACACCCCTCAGCTGTTCTAAAACCAGCGTACGCACGGCCTCTCGTGGCTTATTGCTTAATTAAGATGGCGGATTATACATTATACATTATACTTTAGCCTAATATGTACAGTCTTGTTTCTTGACAATCTTGCTTGAAAGGTGTATTTACATCCCTATATTTCTGCCACTGGTCACATAGCCCATCAGTTACTTATTAATTCTCAGTGCTTACTGCAATCAACTAAGGTTTGCAAATATTATATATTTTAATAAAATAACCATGGTGTGATGTACATTTGAATTTTATATTTTGAGGACTGGGCAGCTGCTTGCTCCTGCTGATGAAAGAAGCAACTTTTGGGGAGTTTTTCCTTGTCCCTGTTGCTCCAGGGTTCCTGGCCAGGTTTTTTTCTGGTCAGTAGCGAATTCACGTTTACCTCTTGTAAAATACAAAATTGCGCTATGCGCTGCACCACACCCCTTCTTTTCAATGACACGCCCAACAGAGCACAAAGCCATCTGCTATATTGCTAATGTACATTTCTGCCGGAAAAAAGAACGATGCGCTCACACAAAATATCAATGATAGGTTGCGCAAGTCGCGGAAGCACTCTGCGCCGTGTGCATTATCGGGCCCAATGTGTCCCATGCCAAGTAGCCTAAGTAAGGTAAAACATTTCCCAGCTCTTGTCTAGCGAAATTAAGCTATGCTATGCAATCATAGTATGAGCAAAGATCTTTTAGAATGCTTCATCAACCGTCTCTGGTATGAGTTTGAGAAGAGTTTACCCTATACCGCAAAATATACTGCAGACCTAGAGTGGCAATGTAAAGCATTTTGATAATTACATTTTTAAATCGCAAATATACAAACAACTTTTCACGGTCATACTCTGGAGCTGCCAGAGCCACAAATACCTTTTCTCATAACCTATGCTATTGTTAGTTCACTAGCCACAGTAAACAGAAATGCCCACAACAAGCACTAGTAAGCACTCAAACACTGGGTATAAAATGTTTAAAAACTCATTTTGATAATTTAATTTTTAAATCGCAAATACACAAACAACTTTTCACAGTGATACTCTCGAGCTGCCAGAGACAAACACCTTTTCTCATAACCTATGCTATCGTTAGTTCACTAGCCCACAACAAGCACTAGTAAGCACTCAAACACTGGGTGTAAAATGTTTAAAAATGTTTAAAAACAGTAGAAACATGTTCAGTTCAATGATGTTGAATTATTGTTATTATTAGAACATTGGTTTGGGCTTGTCTTTCAATATTTAAGTTTTAAATATATCGGTTTACTACCAGTATTAAATAAATTGCCACCAATACCCAACCCTAAGTACTCCTCAAGGGTTAGTAGTTGTTCTTTACATTTCTCTTGCTAGACCTGTTAGAACCATAAAGATATTTAATATTTAACATTTAATATTTGTAATTAACATATACTATTTTTTTTGTAATGTGTAGATTATTTTATAAAGGAAAGAAATTCAGTTAAAGTTTATAGAATGTTGAGTACTGGAAATGACGCACATGCCTTGTAGCGCGAAGACTGATGAAGAGATTAGAAGGAGCATGGTCATATATATTTTTTTGACCGTGCTTGCCAGGAGGAAAGTGTGTTTGGTGAAACGGCTATAGAAATTATAGAATCATTTTGTTTATTGATTATGTAAGCTGTGACAATTTTTATAGATAAAGATTTTTCGTTTTTTGAACATGGTTTTACACACGTCCATTCTTTCCAACGTGCTCCTTATTGCTGAATGGCACGGGTATTGGATCCACAGCCATAACATAAGTCAAAAAACTTCGCCTCATGGAAAGAAAGAACATTCAGCTGGGAATAACAACCGAATTTGGAAGAAGCTGAGTGACGATAAGAGAAGATGAGCTTTTCCCAAGATGTATGGTGCTTTGTAAGTAGCCTACATGCTTGCTGCTAAATAGAAGACTAAAATGAGCTAGTCTAATATAGCTAATAAGCTTAGTCAAAGAAATGCGTTTCATGCTGGCTAAAATCGACATGTTGAAGTTTGATTCATTGATGAAGATCTTAAGGAAGATTTCTGAAGTTCGTTTTTTGAGTTTATTAAGAAAGATCTCCCAATTTTGAGTGTTTGAAAGTTCGTTTGGAATTACTGTTTAGTCTTTGCTTAACGTTGTCAAAATGGCGGATAAAAAGTTGCTCGATGTAGCAGGTGGTACACCACTTGAAACTGGCCACAAGAGGGAGCCCAAGTACACGCAAAAGTCATTAGAAGAAAAGTTCCATAGGCTTATTGGCCAAAGAAAATCGAAAATGGCTCAAATTACAGCAAAGATGAAGGAAATTGATAACATGAAGAATAAAGGAGAGCATGCAAGCAAAGGCTGCTCTCATTAAAGAGTTTGAGCTGGGGATAGAAAAGTGGATTAAAGAACAAAGGCGTCACAAAAGCCCTCGTGAAGTCATGAATGAATATGTGCAGTCTAGGTTGCCAGGTGCAGATGTACATAGACACACACAGGATACAAATGTACCTGGATCCCCTGCAAATGTGTCTGTAGCTCACTCCGTACATAGAATTAATGTCCCTGAAGATGAAGATGAAGCAGATCATGATCATCAAGATCATGGTTCTGACACAACTGCTAGACACAGACACATGGGACATAGACCTCATGTAGGTGATGGGATTTATGAAGTGATGCGACATCAGAACGCAATAACTGAGATGTTGGTTAAGCAACAAGATCTGTCTCTGTTACCAAAAAGGGATATTCCTATCTTTTCCGGTGATCCGCTCGCATATAGATCATTTCTTAGAGCCTTTGACAATGCTACTGATTGCAAGACACAGAATGCTAGAGACAAGCTCTTCTTTCTAGAACAATATACAACAGGAGAGCCACAAGATTTAGTGAGAAGTTGTGAGCATATGAGTCCAGACAAAGGCTATAGGGAAGCAAGGCTATTGCTTCAACAGCAGTATGGCGATGAGTTGAAGATAGCAATGGCTTACATTGAAAAGGCCTTGAAGTGGCCACAGATAAAAGCAGATGATGCTAAGGGCTTGAATGCATATGCACTTTTCTTAATCGGTTGTAGAAACACCATGCAGGATGTCGACTACATGGATGAAATGGATAATCCAATGAACATGAGAGCAATATTATCCAAACTGCCGTATAAGATTAGAGAGAAATGGCGACATGTGGCCTTTGAACTGCTGGAGAACCGAAAAAGAAGAGCTAGGTTTGCAGACTTGGTGAGTTATATAGAAAGACAAGCTAAGATTGCCATAGATCCTTTATTTGGCCAACCTCAAGGAGCCAATGGTTCAGTAGGACAAAAGGAAAAAGACATGCCTGTCAAGAGGACTAGGGGGAACACCACAAGGAGTAGCAGTTTTGCCACTAGTGTTGATACAGACAGACAAAAGTCAGTGCAGGCAACCCATGGTGCTAAGTCAGACCATAATAAACCCAAGCTGGAGACATGTTTGTACTGTGGAAAGAACCACAGCATGGATACCTGTGAGAAGTTCAAAAAGCAGGTACACAAGGAAAAGATAGAGTTTTTGAAGTCTAAAGGTCTCTGTTTTGGATGCCTTGTACAAGGTCACTTAAGTAAGGGGTTGCACCAGAAAGTTGACCTGTCAAATATGCTCACGGAAACATCTGATGTATTCATGTATTACATGTGCAAAAGGATGAATCTGCAGAGGATGACAAGAACAGCAAATCTACGACACAGACCACAAGTGCTGTAGAGCAGGAGATGTGTGGCTACACTGGGGCCGGAAGCAAAGAATGTGTTTTGGCTATTGTTCCAGTGAGACTCAAGTCCAAGAAAGGTACACAGACAGTGGAGACTTATGCCTTCATTGACCCAGGCAGTTCAGCTACCTTTTGTACAGAGAAAGTCATGAGAATGCTGAACCTTAGAGGCAGGAAGACAGAGATCTTGCTCCGAACAATGGGACAGGAGAAGCTTGTCCATAGCCATATCCTGCCAGACCTGGAAGTTAGTGGACTGGAAGAGAACAAGTACATTGACCTACCTTCAGTGTTCACACAGCCTGAAATTCCTGTAAAAAAGGAGAACATTCCTCAGCAGAAAGACCTCCAGAAGTGGACATATCTTGAAGAGGTGTGCATCCCAAGTATCAAGGCAGAGGTTGGTCTGTTGATTGGCGCTAATGCGTACAGGGCAATAGAGCCATGGGAAGTTGTCAATAGCCTAGGTGATGGTCCATACGCAGTATGAAACAGCCATTGGATGGATAGTTAATGGTCCCATCCGGAGAGATCACCATCAGGACGCAGGTGAAGAATTACAGAGTGTCGCTGCAAACAGGATATCTGTGGCAAGCATTGAAGAGTTGTTGACTCAGTACTTTGACTCTGACTTTGCGGAGCGCAGTTATGAGGACAGAACTGAGATGTCACAGGATGACCGACAGTTCATAAAGGATGTGGAAAAGTCTTGTCAGTTCATTGATGGACATTACTGTATCAGTCTCCCATTTAAAAATCGTTCAGTGAAAATGCCCAATAATTGCAGCCATGCAGAACAGAGAGCAGTTAACCTCAAAAGAAAGCTCATTAAGAACCCAGACTTCCATAATGACTACAGGGCCTTCATGGATGACATTATAGCAAAAGGTTTTGCAGAAAAGGTGCCTGTTGAAAATTATCAGTGTGAAGAAGGAAAGGTCTGGTACATCCCACACCATGGGGTGTATCATCCTAAAAAGAAGATTAGAGTAGTCTTTGATTGTACTGCAACATATCAAGGAGTTCCTTAAACAACCAGTTACTCCAAGAGCCTGACCTCACCAATACCTTGATAGGAGTGTTGACAAGGTTTAGAGAGGAGTCAGTCGCACTGATGGCCGATATAGAGGCAATGTTTTACCAGGTCAGGGTACCCCTTGAGGACTCTGACTTCCTGCGTTTCTTCTGGTGGCCAGGTGGAGACTTGAACGGAATACTAGAAGAGTACAGAATGACTGTACACATCTTTGGGGCTACTTCCTCCCCTAGCTGTGCTTGTTTTGCATTGAGAAAGACAGCAGAGGACGGAAGGGATGACACTACAACTGAAGCTGTGAAGACAATGCAGAGAATTTTTTACATGGATGACTGTTTAACCACTGTGGCTTCAGAGGAACAGGCCATAGTACTTGCACAGAATCTGAAGGCTTTGTGCTTAAGAGGTGGATTTAACCTGACAAAATGGGTTAGTAACAGCAGACGTGTTCTATCAAGTATCCCTGCTAATGAGAGAGCTGCAGAGGTGAAGAACTTGAACCTAAGCAAAGACAATCTGCCAACCGAAAGAGCTTTAGGAGTCCAATGGTGTACAGAATCAGACACCTTCAGGTTCAAAGTGAATGTGCCAGAAAGACCAATCACCAGAAGAGGAATACTTTCAATAGTAAGCTCAGTGTATGATCCTCTAGGCCTAGTTGCGCCATGTATCCTCCCAGCGAAACTGATTATGAGAGAGCTTTGTCAAGAGAAATTGAGCTGGGATGAGGAGATCGACAAAAGGCATTCACAAAGATGGCTTCAATGGCTTGCCGAGCTGCAGGAGCTGTCCAGCTTCCATGTGGACAGATGTATCAAGCCGATTGGCTTTGGTCCCACTCTGAAAGCTCAGATACACAACTTTTCAGATGCAAGTGGGAGCGGTTACGGTACAGCTTCATACATTCTGCTTACTGATAAGGAAGGACAAAGGTGCTGTACACTGCTAATGGCTAAATCCAGAGTGGCACCTCTGAAGAAAATAACAGTCCCTAGGATGGAACTGACTGCTGCAGTCATAGCAGTTAAGGTGGACAGACTATTAAGACAGGAAATGGAGATCACATTTGAAGAGTCTGTTTTTTGGACAGATAGTCTGACTGTCCTAAGGTACATTGAGAATGAGGCTTCACACTTCAAGACCTTTGTGGCCAATCGAGTTGCACTTATCAGAGAAGCTACTTCTCCATCTCAGTGGAGATATGTTAATAGTTCACTTAACCCAGCAGATTTAGCTTCAAGAGGCATGAAGTTTACCTCTCTAATTAAGAATGACCGTTGGATTCATGGTCCACATTTCCTTTGAGAGGATGAGTGTGAATGGCCTACAAGACCTGATATACCCAACACCATGGACAGAGACAGTGAAATTAGAAAGACAACACTAATCACTTGTTGACACAACTGAAGTTGCAGCTATGACAAAGTTGGTAGAATACTACTCTGACTGGTATAAATTGAAGAAAGCTGTTGCGTGGATGCTGCGATTAAAGGATTTGCTCCCCTACTTTGCTATTAAGAGAAAGGAATATGTAGCTGTTGTTGCTTTAACAGGAAGAGATGAACTAAAGCAAAACATGAAAGTGCAAGAGGAAATGAAGAGATTACGACAGGCAGTGGACAAGAACGCTTTATCAATACAAGATTTGGAGGATGCAGAAATTATGTTGATACGCTATAGTCAAAAGAAGATGTATCCAGAGGAGTTGGCATCACTCCAGAGTAAAGTTCCCCATGTTAAGAAATCTAGTCCACTTTACAGATTAGATCCTGTTCTGCAAGATGGCATCATCAGAGTTGGTGGTCGGTTAAACAAATCCGCCATGCCTGAAGAATCCAGATGTCCGGCTGTGCTACACAAAGATCACCACCTTGCAAAGCAGATTCTTCGGTATGTCCATAATCAGAATGGTCACTGTGGAAGAAATCAGTTAATTGCAAAGGTCAGACAGCAATACTGGATAATAGGACTGAACAGAGCCAGCCGTACTGTGATATCTAAATGCATCACCTGTAGGAAACAGCACGCAAGGCCTGCAGAGCAAAAAATGGCAGACTTACTTGAGGAACGGGTTCTCCCGGACCAGCCTCCCTTTACGCATGTTGGCGTAGACTATTTTGGACCCTTTGAGGTACGAGGGGCACGCAGCATGGTTAAACGCTATGGTGTTCTTTTCACATGCCTTGCCCTTAGAGCAGTCCATATAGAAGTGGCTCATTTATTAGATACCTCATCATGCATTAATGCCATCAGAAGATTTATCTGTAGAAGAGGGAAAGTGTCTACTATGCGCTCTGACAATGGCACCAATTTTATTGGTGCAGAGAGAGAGCTCCGTGAGGCCTTAGAAGAGCTTGATCACTCTCAGATAAGAGATGAGCTGATGCAGAAAGGAATCACTTGGATTTTTAACACCCCAACTGCCTCTCATCAAGGCGGAATATGGGAAAGACAGATTCGCACAGTCAGGAAGGTGTTGAATTCTGTATTGAAACAACAGGTATTGGATGATGACGGCCTTCATACTCTGCTATGTGAAGTAGAAGCAATCATCAATGACCGTCCTTTACTGCTGCCTCAGATGATCCCAGCGACTTGGAGGTTTTGACTTCCAATCATCTTCTGTTAATGAAGAAACAACCAGCTCTTCCAGTTGGTGTATTTGACAGAAATGATATCTACAGCCATAGAAGATGGAGGCAAATTCAATATATGGCCAACTTATTTTGGTCAAGATGGACCCACAAATACCTCCTGTTACTTCAAGAGCGACAGAAGTGGCATACTCGGAAGAGGAATTTCACTCCTGGAGACCTTGTGCTCATTGTGGATAGTTCCTTCCCAAGGAATGCTTGGCTGTCTGGAAGAGTCCGACAGACCTACCCAGATGAGGAGCTGTCCGGAGGGTCCAAGTTCAAACCAAGTCTAGTTCATTAGATAGACCAACTAACAAACTTTGTCTTTTGCAGGAAGCAGAATGAGTGAAAAAGGACTTTGACAGACTCATTACCTGAATCTTGACAGAATTTAAGTTAATGTACTTATTGACGTGGATATGGCTCTATTTGTTTAGTTAATAATTATTATGCATTCAGCCTATACAATTAGGGGCCGGAATGTTAGAGCCATAAAGATATTTAATATTTAACATTTAAAGGCCCACTATGCAACATTTTTCATTTAATTAATCCGTTAATACTGTTTAGGATGCTAAAATTAGTCATTACACGGCGAACGAACGGTGTAGAATGCGCCACCGTGGCCAATAGCGGTAGATACAGCACTTGCAATGTTCAGCAGCGCGGACCGCCTCCAATAGAATGCAGTGCAATACAATACAATACAGCGGGTTTTAGAGGGAGCTCGTGAGAGAGAAAAACAGAATGTTGCTTAGTGCCGGTTTAATATTTGTTTAATTTGTGTATAACTATTTTTTTTGTAATGTGTATATTATTTTATAAAGGAAAGAAATTCAGTTAAAGTTTATAGAATGTTGAATAGAATGTTGAGTACTGGAAATGACGCACATGCCTTGTAGCGCGAAGACTGATGAAGAGATTAGAAGGAGCATGGTCATATATAGTTTTTTGACCGTGCTTGCCGTGAAGGAAAGTGTGTTTGGTGAAACGGCTATAGAAATTATAGAATCATTTTGTTTATTGATTATGTAAGCTGTGACAATTTTTATAGATAAAGATTTTTCGTTTTTTAAACACGGTTTTGCACGCGTCCATTCTTTCCAACGTGCTCCTTATTGCTGAATGGCACGTGTATTGGATCCACAGCCATAACAAGACCACTATCATATACATGTTTTCATCATGAAGATCTGAAACAAAGAAGAGATACCATCAGACCATTAAATTAACTTTTTGTCATCTTCTTCAAAAAGGGAGACATGGGAGATTGTGGGAACCACAGGGGCATTTCACCCTAGTCCAGCACAGGTAAGATCATTGCTCCGATTTTTTCTCCGATTCCCCTTTCAGATGAGATCTTCCTTGAACCACCACTGGCCTGATATCACCTCAAGACAGCTGCAAGAGAAATGTAAAGAACAAAGGCAACCACTCTACATGGCCTTTATAGACCTCCACAAAGCTTATGACTATGTCAATAGGCCTTCTGGAAAACCTGTAAAATGTGGATGCCCAGAAAAAAAATATCAGAATGCCAAAGCTCCTACATGACAACATGGCAGCGACTTGTCTCTGTAATGGTAGTGAGACCAAAAACTTCAATGTTGAAACTGCCCTTACCATCTTTACAGTCATCATAGCACCCTGATCTCCTTACAAAAACCAAGCTGCTGGTATACAAAGCAGTTATCCTACCAATGCTTTATATACCTAGACCAACTACAGCCAACATTTAGGAGCACTAAAATTCTACCACCAAAGGTGCCTACGTAAGATCCTGCCCAGGTAGGAAGAGCAGCAGACAAACATTTTTAAGAAGACAAATACTGACAGCATCATCACTGCCATCACACCAGCTAAGCTGGACAGGACATGTGATTCGCATGCCTGACACACACCTTCCAAAGCATGTCTTCTTAAGAGCTCTCTACTGGCCAGCAACACTTGGAGGAGAGGATGGAAACAGTACCCTAGTAATGCTCGACATGTCAAGTTTTGGTAAGAGTCATTACAATATACTGTATTTTGAAATTACTGTTTTCTCTCTTCAGTATGCAATCTTAATTTAATATTTAGTTATTTATATTTTGACCTTTAACCAAACTTACATTATTTTGTTTATTCTCTTTTAACTAATTACTTTTACTAATTTATTACTTTTACTATGTGTTATTGTTTCGTTTCCTTCATGTATTATTTCTCTTTGTACTGTATTTTACTTATTTTATCTTATGTTGTTTCTTTATATGTATTTATAGTTTGTGACCTTGACTGCTTCAATATAAAAAAGTATGTAAAATTGCCCTGCTTAACAAAGGGAATACTAAAGTAATAAAGATTTTTACCCAGAAACTAAGTTGCCTATGAAAACACAATAGCAACATCCTTTAAAAACAGAGACAGAGAGAGACAGACAGAAAGGATTTACCCCAAATGCTCTTTCAAATAAACTTTAGGCCTAGCATTGCCTTTAGTAAAAACAACTACTAATGAGTACTCTCACAGTTTGTGCAACAAACAGATAATCTTATATGATATCATCTGCATCAACACCAACTCATAAAACCTTATTTTGACAGATGGAGTACAGAGGTCTGTAATGTCAGTTATAATTCCTTTGTACTATTCAATCTTTAATGAGATGTGTACTTGTGAAGCCAACTTTACCCTTTAAATAACTAAAGCCTCCCAGAGACAGTCTGCACTTTTGACAGGCAAATGACGCACACAAAACATGATGGGAAATATCAAAGCACTACAGAATGTTCATGTTGTTACTCATGAACAACACAACAATATGAAGAGGTACTTGAAATAATCCACAATGCCACATATGTCTGTGTGTATGGCATTTGACAGACATAACAGCTAGGCATTCATTCATCTGAATAGTGACACTGGGCTTGTGAGTTAACTCTTACACATCCTTATAAAAGAGTGACACCACAGTGACCTAATTTCAGTGTAGTTAGTTATGTAAATTACCGGCAACAATTAGTGCAATCAAGGCTAGCTGAAGAAAAGGTCAGGCAAAATTCTTTCTGTTCTACACACACATACAAAGCCTGTATGTTATAGCTAACATCTAATACAAAGCCTTCACTTGGACAGCTTGTTAGACACTCTCACCAAGAAGCATTTTTGTGCGGCAGATATCACTTGACACATTTGCCCATGAATGCTTGGCAGTAGAACAAATGTTTGTTCCAGCCTTTGCATTTTCACACAAAGTCTCTTTTTTCACTGAAAAGCAAACTCTGACAGATCTACTGTATCTTATTAGAGAAAACTCCACCTACGGTGTGTCGATACAGTTGGCTCATCAGAAAGTTTTTAATTTATTTTTTTCCCTTTTACCCCCTGCTTCACAGAATATATGCTATGTAAACATTCATTCTCCAGTCATAGTCTGTTATCAGTTAGAATTTTAACTACATTACAATGCATAAAACAAATAAAATCTGCACATTTTATTACTGGTAAACATAACAGCCATTTGTCATAATGTTCATAATATTTCAGCTCAAAGAAAGTCTGGTTGCCTTTATTATGACTACCACAACCTGGATAAATGAGAATCTTCACAGACATAACAGACAGCTACAGAATCTTAAACCAAACCTTTAAACCTGGTCATGTGCCGGGGGGCACATGTGGCCCTTTAGGCATCCTTGTCCGGCCCACAGTATGCCAGTCATATACACAAAAGTAAAGTCATGATTAGAGGTCGACCGATTTATCGGTTGGCCGATATATCGGGCCGATATTTGCATGTTTTTAAGTCATCGGCATCGGCCGATATCCTTGCGTGGTCGTGCCCGATTTGACGTCAGGCACATCCGCGGGCAGCCGCATGTTATTGGAGTGGTGCAGCCGCATGTGAAGGACCCCTAATAAACTTTTGTAATATTCAGTCAGAGACACTTCTAAAGACAGTCCTAGAAGATAAAGGTAAGGCTTAAATTCTTACATTTTGATGTCCTGTTGTCATGTATTTGCTATTATGTTATAAGTAAACTATGTTGTGTTGCTTCATTTAGTGAAAGAAAAAACGAATAACATTTAACCGTCTGGAATTGGCATAATTCTGTAGTTGTTTGCCGTTAGCTTTAAAAACGAAAACATATCAGCACCTTGCTTGCAAACATACTAGCCCCGTGTGTTTATTTCTCCTGTGTGGGGATTGTAGAATTCACTCTGTGCATGGGGCGGGGAAGGCGGCATTCAGCATTCACAGATTCAACACCACATATTGCGTTTCGTTATACTTTTTATTTTATTTTAACGCCATTGAAAAACACACAGCATTCGTTAAGCTGAATTTCCTTTCCGCTGCTCTCCCTCTCTGTCACTCACGCGTCTGTCTCTCATACACACACACACACGCACACACACGGCCCCTGTCCTCCATGCACACCGCGTATGTCTCCATGAAAACCAACGAGATCATCCCTGGAAGCGTTCACACTGATGCACCTGACGCTGCTAGGGTGAAAGCATAAAGTTCTTCCGCAACTTTTGTAGACTATACGTGCAACTTCACCAAACAGTAGAAGTAAACTCATTGTCCTTGGCCCGCTATCGTGCGTGCTCAATGGACACCCGCCCTCAACATATTTAATCCAAATATAACATTCACAATAGTGAACGCAATGACGCAAAGAAGACAACTAATTACTGTTAAATCCGGTTAGCATCATTAGTAGGCTATGCTGCAGACATTTGATTAAAACTCTTGCATTCAAGTTGACTGACCATCTACCAATGTTTTTCAAAGACTTATAAGGGCCTGTCCCAAGGAGTATTTGCTTACCTTGAAACTTAAACACATCCACAAACTGAACAGTCCAAACAGTAGAGTATGATAGCCTAAGCTTAGCCTGCTACTTTGTTTACAATATTTTGAGGCTTCAACCAGACAGCTGAATTTAAGAGGCGGAGTTGTAAGAATACTAGGCTATAATCTGCATAAAGTTTGCTGTTATGAATATCATTAAAAAATTTTATTTATGAAGTTGTATTTTTATTTAAATGTATATTTAAGTTTATGTTTATTTACATATATTGCTCATTGATTTTTTTCCCCTTAACTTTAGATAAATATTTTATTTTGTTATATTTGATATAATAAAGATTTCAAAGATATTTTAAGCCAGTGTTCAATAAATTATGTTACATTTGGAAATCTTGTGCATCCTCTTTTATTAGTATGATATTTTAGCATGCAAATTAAGGGCGAAAAGTAAAGGTATCGGCCCTAAAGATCGGCCAAAAAAAATCGGCAGCACATCGGCTGACTCCGACATCTAAACATCGGTATCGGCATCGGTTATAGAAAAACCCATATCGGTCGATCTCTAGTCATGATGTATATTTTATATATATGGACGTATCTGTGTCTGTCTGTCTGGTCATTTTCTCTTTCATGTATACACCACAATTTATAAATATAACAAGTATTTACAGAAACTTGTGTTCACCTGCTTACCAGTAACAGTTTGTAATAATGTGTTTTGGCTGCTTTTCACAATGGGAGAAAATTAATATTGGGCAGAATTAAGTTCAAATTATCGTTGGTTCGGCCCTACAACACAGCACAGATTTTTCTTGTGGCCACCGGTAATATTTAATTGCCCATCTCTGCATTAAACTATAGTTTTAATCCATCGCAAAACAGTCATTAAGGATATAGACCTGCAAGTTCAACAGGGCCCTTAATTTTATATTAAGGTCCAACACAGCTTCACTTGCAAATACAAAGCTTTATCTCTGCAATATTCATTTTCCATTCCATATGAAATATTAACACAAACGTAAGCCCATTGTTGTTGCTTTCTCTTGAATTTTGGCTCAGAACCCCACCACTGTGTAAACATGTTTTATTCCCTTGTTTCCTGACTCCATCTTTGACAAGCTAGAAACCCAAAACATCATTTCATAAATTATGAGACAAATGCACTAACCTCAGGATATGCATTTCCAACAAAGTCCTTGACTTACCAGAAACATCACATCTCAAGACTAATCAGATCTGAATAGCTCTTAACTGTGAATGCATTAAATGGTGGTAAATTTATAACAACAGTTTCCATCCTACAGATCTGAGTCTAAGCACAGTTTGAAAATAGCATAGAAATAGTAATGTACGCACTGTCCCTATGTATAACAATATTTAGCTGTCAGTGATCAGTTCTAGAAAGTCCCTATGTGCACAGCAGGAGTGTCAGGAGGCTTGACCGTTTACCATAATTTTGATACTTATACTTATGTCTAATATTTAAAAATTACACAACCATTCTTATTCGGTTTAAGTATGTAAACTACTATATAATGGATGAAAAGCAAAGTGCAGTAAAATTTACCTATTTATTACTTTGAAATGATTAAATAGGCCTACAATGGGTGGAAATGAGTTCCAAAAAAAAAAAAAAATAGCAGTCCACTGGAATAATATGACTTAAACAATGAGCAAAATCAACAATGGCATCACTGGCCTATAAAATTTTATTACTAACCATTTTAACCCTATAGAGTGCCCCAGTGACTTCCGTTTTACTTCTGCCTCATGGGACCTCAAAATGTGTACGCTCGCCATGTATTTCTATTGCGATATTCTAACAATTTTCTGGTCACGTTTGAATTGAACCATGAATGGGACATATGTTGTTTGTCAATTTAAAATATAATTTTTAATAATTTTTTTGGGGGGGGGCTCAGAGGTCCCATGGAGTCTAGCGGAAGTGGCGTCACTGGGGCACTCTATAGACACCATAGCGGCCAGCACCTGTTACTACTGGAAAACAACGTTGCTGAACTGTAATTAAACCCATCATTAGTTGTGCATTAAATGTGTATGTTTGTATTCAACTATTTTAAGATATAGTCACGTTTTTAAGATGTGTCCCTCGGCTGCAGTTTAGACTGACATAAGAGGTTCTGCGTTTGGGCACTAGTCGGCTAATTTTGCTTTATCACTATAGCTTTTTTTTTTTTATTTTGCTATAGCGATGTTTGATACATTGCATGTTGCAGGCTTTCATTAATTAAGCTTCTGTTGTTTCCTGCGGCAGTATACCAAGTATTACTTTGTAGCAACTTGCCGCCTCCTCTTTTGACTCGATTACCTCAGCCGCAGAGATTTGGGCTTCAGGTGACAGCTTCGCAAGACAAAAATGACAGCTTTGAAAAAACTTTTTTGTTTACTTTGGAGGTGATTGCACTGTAGAGACAGAGTTTCCTGGTTCAGATGTCAGTGATAATAATCTAAGTTGTAAATGTGATGTTGATATGTATACAAGACAAATGTACTTATAGTCCTACAACAGTTTTGATTAGCCATGCTTTATTGATTTTTCAATAAAGTTTTTTTTGGCCAGCAGCGCAGGTCAATGTCTTTCAATATAGCATACATAGACAACTATACTAAGGGGTAATAAAGCAAAGATGATAACCATTACCTTATCTGTGACCATTGAAGACTCTGTAATGTGATAATTTGGAAAATCCTTACTGTAGGGGATAGCGACAGTGCTAGCAAGAGCTACTTGAAAACTTCGGAGATGAGAAAAAAAAACGTCTGACAAAACTATGGATTTTTTGTTAGAGTGTGATTGCTTGTTTGCTCCTAGTAATCTAACTGACTGCCAGGTATACTCTAAGTACCCTACAGACATCATATTTCCCAGCTGTACAGTGCTTATCAACAAACATTTCAAGTGATGTGCCTTGCAATGAGATTATTTGTTTCTGGACAAGCAACGTCATGTCTCGCATGCAGCATAGGTTGCCAGAAGTAGACTATGATCAGTATGGTAATTTGTAATTGTGCAGACGTATAGATAATACATTTTAAGGGAAAATATTGGATTTACAGTAGTGGTATAGCTGTAGAGGTTAGGTTGTAAAATTGTTGGTGGTAATCTAACCATATATAGTGAAGTTTTGAAGTGGGTCCACTGAGATAGGTTGCCAAATAGGTCACTATATTTCTCTGCATTATCGATTCGCCTAAATATTCTACATATTACTTTATAAGAGTGATAATCAATAGTTGGTGGAAGACCTGACCTGGCTTGCTTTGTAAAATATTGCATTGCTTTCTAAAAAAAATGTCGAAAAAGGAGAGCCCTTTCCCTGTTAGTGGTTTATGGTTTTAGATGGATTTGGTGTGTGAGAGCAGTGAAGCAGACTCAAGTGATGAAAATGAGGACAGTGATGATGAAGATGAAGTAACAGAGGAAAAGGAAGCGGAGGATGGAGAGGAGGCAGAGGAAGAGGAAAGAGAGGAGGAGGATGGAGAGGGAGAGGCAGAGGAAGAGGAGGGAGAGGAGGAGGGGAAAGAGGTGTTGTGGACAACGAATGGACCGATGCTGTTAGGGCTCCCGCCATCAGACTCCTTCAAATCCTGCCAGGTCTCACTACGAGTATTGTTGGGGTACTAGAATTATTTCTGCTGCTGTGTTTTTTTTCTGCAATTTAGCGATGCACACAAACACCTATGCTGGTCTGAACAATCCTCCTTCTACCTGGTATGATACTTTTGAGGAGGAGATTAGGGCCTTTGTGGGATTTAATATCCTAATGGGTATTCATAGTTTACCTTCCATAACCGATTTCTGGAGCACAGATGAATGTCTACGTGTTCCCTACATAGCAAACCGAATGTCCAGGAACAGATTTGAACAGCTTTGTCGTTTCATGCAGTGTAGAGACAATGATGAGCAAAATGTGAATGATAAGTTGCACAAGGTCAGGCCCTTTATCCAGGTACTGCAGGAAAACTTTCAAAAGTTGTTGTCTCCCTGGTCATCTCTTTCAATTGACGAGGCCATGATCAAATTTGATGGGCGGCTAACCTGGAAACAATACATGCCAAAAAAAACTGTAAAATGGGGTATAAAAATTTGGTGTTTGTGTGATGCTTTAACAGGCTACTGTTTAGCTTTTCATGTGTACACAGGGAAAGATGGTGATGGAGCAGGTGGGAGGCGCCTTGCACACAGGGTTGTTATGGAGCTTATGAGGGACTACCTGGGGAGCAATCATGTGTATGCTGACAATTTTTTTCATCTTTTCCTTTGGTCAACGATCTTCTACAGCACAACACATACTACTGTGGCACCATTCGAAAAATGATGAGGGGTTTCCCTACAAAAATATTAAATGATAGGCTTATGGTTGGTGAAAGCAGGAAAGTTAGCAATGGAGAAATAATGGTTTGTCACTGGCGTGACAAAAGGGATGTTTTTATGGTCTCCACAAACAATTCAGCGGAAGACACAGGGAAGCCCCGGACCAAATTTCAGCCAGATGACACCATTAGTGTTCCAAATATCATCTTGGATTATAACAGTAAAATGGGGGGAGTGGATCACATGGATCAGATGCGAAGCTACTATAATGTTGGGCCTACTGGCAGGAAATGGTGGAAATATGTGTTTTGGGGCATGTTGAATATTGCAATTGTCAATGCATATACTCTGTGGGTGCTGCAACAAATGCCACTGGCAAGAAATAGAAAGTCCTGGTCTCTCAAGGCTTTTAAGCTGATGCTCATGAGCTCTGTGATGGGTTTAGTGCCAGAATGAGAGGGACAAAGGGCCTTGCATCTGGCACAGTGGAGAGAATTGTTTCTCGCAACTTAAAGGCTGGGCATGACCTTGTGCGTTTTTCAGGACGCAAAAGAGGCTGTGTGAGTTGTAAAAGAGGAGGCAGGAGAACTCCGAGTGGAAGATGTGTTGAGACATCATTTGGGTGCTCCACATGTGTTGTCCCATTGTGTAAAACAGGACCATGTTTTCACGAGTTTCATGGGATGCTGTAGTCTGCTGTTGTACCAGCTTCGGTTCAAGATTTTTTCACGCATTATAATAATTTGAGTTATTATAGTTTTATAATAATATAATAGTATAATATAGCTTCATAATAGTATTATTATCATATTTAAAAGTTATCTTCAATTGAACTAAATACTTGATCACAGTTGCACCATTTACATATACAGTACAACACTGTATCCATTCTTTTCTTTTCTTTGGAATCCAGCTTAGCAGTAAGCCTCAAATAAAAAACATTATATTTAATTTGATTGAAAATATCTATTTCTGATTTTTTACATGAAATAAACTTGTAATTGACCAATTACAACTCATTTTGAGTTATTCTTAATTAAATGAGATAAGTTAAATACTGTACTCTAATTTTAAAATAAGCAGCAGCAACATTCTAGAATTTTTCTGGGGTCTAAAGGGTTAAAGGTTATAAATGTATGTTACGCTAAACATTAAACTTTACTTGAAAATAACAGAAAGCATCGGGTATATTCCATTTGACAAATACAAATCGAGGATATGAGTTATCTGGCAAAAAATAACTATCAAAATGCAAACTCGATGCAGGCTATTATGATGTGCAATCCACATCTATTTTGTACAATCCTACTATAATACCATAATACTACCATATGCCATCTTTATTCTGCCTTATGGACTAAACCCACACAAAATTAATGTGAATGTCTGAGGAAAAACCTTAAGGCTTGATAGGCTACGAGAGACAGAAATGCCAGCAAAAGAGAGCACGAGGTTTTGAAAAGTAACCGCGGACACACGGTTGAAGACAGTCAGGTTCACTTTATAAATTGTTCACATTATCATAAAGTGTTCACATTATTAACTGTTCTAGAGGGAGTTGTTCTCTTACGGACGGTTATGATGACCCTCCATGTGAAAAGGCTATAGCCTACTCCCTTTTTCAGCAGTTCAGAATTCCCCGCCTAGACAGTGTCCTGGTGATCATTCGTAGTCTAGATCTCATAAGGAATTTTGTCACATAGCCTACCAAACTTTCTATTCCAACTTTCTAACTCTAGCAAAAATCGGTTTCCATATGCCAACAAAACAGAGGGACGCTTATAATACATTATCCTCTTAAGTAGCCTACTTTCACGAGTGTTCTACAAACTAGCATTTTATGTCAGACTATCTAGGCTACGCTCGAAATCACGCATTTCTACAAAATAAAAAAGAATATGTCGCCTGCATTTAAGTACTGTAACTTACGACAGTAGGGCAACATTTGAAGATGAAAACGGTACCTTTATAGGTTAGCATGTTACCAATGAAAACGTGATGGAAATGTGGTGTGCCACCTTATTTCCACCACCTGCAGAATGCGCAGACTCACAGCAGCTCACTGCAGCTAGTCTCTTAATTTATTACACCACACGCCAAGGCTATATCAGTGTTTATGGTGAGTTGTTTAAATTGAATAAAAGAGGTAATATAAAAACATTACAGTTCAAGTGTAACCCCGCAGAGTGAGTGCATTTCTAACAGACTATATGATTCTCTCAATCCATTTAAATTGCAAATCCTCTTGTCACCATTACGGTGAACGCGGTTCTTCGTTATGGAAAAAAATGATGCTTACCTCCAGCGTACGTATCTCTTTCTGTGTCAAGTCGTTGGATGTGGCACATTTGGTCCTTAAACCCTCCAAACTGGAAATGCTTATGTCTATCATATTTTGCACCAGCTCGCACTGCTGCAAGGCTTTTTGCAAACTCAGGTTCTGCTCTTCGCTTTTTGTCATGCTATCTTCGTCCATAATTTGCAAGCAGTAGGCTAGACGATTAAATTTTTACTTTTCAAAATGATGGTTGAAGACTACCTTGATCAACCCAAATCAAAATCAAACGCGTAAAAGTAAATAAAAACGCGAGAATGCTCTGATGAAAAATGTAAAACCGATAATCTACGTAAAAGGTGACTCCATTGTTGTCGTGTTTATATCCTCGCGGTATGTTTTCATCTGGGTTGTGCAGTTAGTGGTTTTGATGGGGGCTGATTCAAGCACTACACACTGCCAACGATGAGAAATAAAATTACAGCAACACCATGGCTTCAGTGAAAACCAACAGACGCGTAATACATGGACCTATACAGCTTCAAATTAGCGCGTGCTAAAACAACGGATGATTAGTGCCGAAAAGCAGTTCTAAAGGTGATATCTAAACTGGGTGCAGGTACTCCCCTTCTCCTCTTCCATCAGCTGCATCCCGGCGCTCTCCCACCATACCGACATGTTTCCTGTCAATCACATACAAGCAATAGCAACAGCATCGCATCCGCGACTGAAGAACAGGCTTCGATTAAGGAGGATGAAACTCTCGCGAGATATGAATCAACGCAGTGAGCTCACTGTTTGAACCCAAACAACCTTAACAGCGATAATTTTGATATATAGTCTTCCCATATTTGACAAGATAGGCTATTTTAAAAAGCAAAGTAGCCTAAATATCATGTTAGTTGTATACTTTCTATTATATTATTCTATTGTTTATAGGCCAACGATATAATTGGTTGTCTTTTCAATTTTAATATTAGGCCTTTGCATGACTGACTGACCAAATGATTTCAGCGGTTGCCATTTTTTCCAGTAGCAGTTAACAAGGGTTCTGCACAATGTAATGTTTTGGTAATATTGCAATTTTTCAATGGGCTAACAAACAAGAGACCGGAGTTTGCTGTAGAGCAAGAGCAGCCTAGCAGTTGAATATCTACCCTACACCAAACCACAAACCGATTTTAAATTCACGAAATCTACTTTTCATACTGTTCATAATTTTTCACATCTTTATTCATTAACCATTACTTTGAATGTCCTGCTCTTACCAGACATATCCAAAGACGACATTGCAGTGTGTTGACATTGGACATGGTGTTGACCATAGTTTGCCATACGTATCTAGATGCCGTGGTTTCTTAACATAATTTATTATTCTTAAGAATTTATTATTCTGTTGCAATACAGTGCTGTGACAGTGCCTGTGTGTCGCGGGACAGTGCCAGGCTGCCACAAGACAGTGCCTGGGCGTCGCGGGACAGTGCCTGGGTGCCGCGGGACAGTGCCTGGGTGCCGCGAGACAGTGCCTGGGTGTCGCGGGACAGTGCCTGGGTGCCGCGAGACAGTGCCTGGGTGTCGTGGGACAGTGCCTGGGTCCCGCAAGACAGTGCCTAGGTACCGCGAGACAGTGTTCAGTGTCGTGGGGTAGTGCCAGGGTGTCGCAGGACAGTGGCTGGGTGCCGCGAGACAGTGCCTGGGTGTCGTGGGACAGTGTTTGGGTGCTGCGAGACAGTGCCTGGGTGCCGCGAGACAGTGCATGGGTGCAGCGAGACAGTGTTCAGTGTCGTGGGGCAGTGCCAGGGTGCAGCGAGACAGTGCTTTGCTGTCTCGGGCCAATGGGTACAGTACAGTACAGTTATTGCTCCCACTGCTACTGCCAAATTGTGTAGGGCAGCACATGCCACAGTAATGTCGCATGCCCTCACAAGGCTGACCCTTAATTTGGGAAGACACCGAAATCGTGCCTTCAGGAGGCCAAAGGTCATTTAAACCCTGGCACTGGTCCTGGCATGGGCATGGTTGTAGGCCTGCTGTGCTTCCCGGGGGTCTGTATAAGGTGTCAGGAGAAAAGGCTGGCAGACATACGCCCTGTCTCCCAGTAACACACCAGAAAATTCACCTGTCAACAAAAAGTCTCATCATTGCGACCTCATAAACAGAGTGACATTCTTGACACAGCCATGATGTAAATGTATATTAATAAGGGATGGCTCACCTTGTGATAGGCGCTGATAGATGTCGGACATCCGAAAGACTCTGGAGTATTGGACTGAGCCAGGCCATTTTTCCACAACATTGCTGATCAGACAGGCAGCTTTGCCGACCATCTGAAATCACAAAATGAGGTCTATTAAACCAATGAATACACATCACAAGCAATGGAGGATACAGTGTTCATCTATTGACAAAATCAAAACTTACGTTTACTTGACCCACCATCTGTGCCGTGCACGTGGGTTTTCTCTTTAACTGCTAAAATAGTCTAATAGCCTATAGACGGTGTGTGAGCAAGCACCTTCTGGGTATTATATGCTTTTAGGTAATATGCTTGTGCATTGTTAAGTCTGTCTTAGTCAGGGCCCTAACTATTCTGGAGAATGTTCTTGTATTTCATTTTGACTTTCTGCCATGTCGGCCCAGTCATGTTTAATCTACATTACACAGATTTAGAGCAAACACAAGAATAGAAAAACTTAATGTAAGTAATGTCAGTCAGTACGCATGCGACCTTAGGTCCATTGAAAGGCGTTATATAAATTCACGTTATCAATAGGCCTGTTATTATTATTAGCTCATATCAGTTACAATCTGATGAGTTACATTTACTCAGTTTCACTCATATCACTTATATCTGCAGTTCTCAATTAAAAAATCAACTGATTGATAATCAGAGTAGCCTACAACTGCAATGTTTAACTAGCCTGTGAGGGTGTGATCCCCACCGCACTTGATTAATTTATATTTTCTGTCTTTAAATATGATTTTCTTTATGTTTATTTTCAGACTGTGTCCTAGGTGCACATGGGTTCAGTTCTGCTTTGTTGTACTTTTTTTTTCATTTAAATATAGGCAAGGAAAGGCAAGTTTATTTATATAGCGCATTTCATACACAAAGTAGGCACTTCAATGTGCTTTACAAAGATAAAAATAAAAACAGTGGATAAGAGTAAACAGTTAAAAAGAATAAAAAGTTAATAAAGGACAGAAAATAAAAATAATTTTAGATTAAGGATTTTCCCAAATTCACAAATCTGTAACCTAAAAATGTCATCCTATACATCCAGCAAACAGAATCACTCCTGTATTACAATCTTAGAAATAAATGATCCAAGTCAAACACCTCAACTGACAGTAGCACCCCTGGATATTCCCGAAAGTAGTTCCCTAGTGTGCACTGTTCCTTTAGGCCTACTTTTGTTCTGTTCATTTAAACTGCGCATGTTTTCCCAAACGGGAGTAGCTTGTTGCCTCAATTGGCAGGCTGATGGCTCATTGCAGCCTGATTTGACCCTTCTGGGCAAAGCCATGTGATTGGCTGATGATGTGAGCACCTGGGCTATTTAAACCCTCTTGGAGGGAAACTGAGAGGCTCATTGCTGTAAGCACTCAAGTGCAGGCACCCCAGTTGTTGTGGATGGTTGGGTTTATCTTTTTTGTGTAAGTCAATTGGTGACACAGTTTCTTATTTGTTTTAATTTGCGTTGTGTATGTTTAGTGTTTTTGAATTTCTTTTTCTTACATTTTTGTATTTAGTTTAGCACTTGGTTTTGTTTTGTTTTTTGTTAAATAAATTTATAAATATTTTTCACCTTACTTTTTGTCACTGTCTTGGTTAAACTCTCCCACCCACGAGGCTACCCTACAACCATGGGCGTAAATTTCATTTAACAGGGGGGGACGATTTTTGAAGGGGACACAAATAGGTCAGATTGTTCTTATAAAGATATATTCTTATATGTTGTTTGCTGTCAAGCCATCAACATACAATGAAATGTAAACATGACTATTACTGTGAAAAAGATACATAAAATAAGTAAAGCTTTGCAACAAAACGGTTTAGGTGCACTGATAAACGATCTAATATCTGCTCTCCTTTTCTCTTCATTTTAGTCTATGAAACTGTCTGCAAGGTAACAATAAAAACAAGGAATTAAAAAAGGTTTAAAATGAATTACCGTAAGCTAAGACACCTAAGAACAGAATAGAAATTGAGTACAGTAGTCTCTTTCAGAAGAACAGTGATATAATGAAGACTCCCGCAATATAAATATACCAGCCACAAAAAACGTGATGAATCAAAGCAGAGATCTAACGTTACAGTGTCGCCTTGACAACCATAAACTAACGTAGCTGCTAATCGTCCATTCAGTCCGGCTGAGATTAAAAGAAATATCGCACAAAACACATACAGTACCCACTGATGGCCTTGTGCATTCTCTCCTCAAGCATAACACTATTTAAACTAAACATGACATCCTGTTAAATTAAATATGGATGTCTGCAAAAACACTGTGGCACCTGCAAAACATTTCAGATGTACTGGGGGGGCTAAATGCCACATAAACAAGCTAACGTTATAAGTATAACGAAGTAGCCGAAACCTTTGATGCTAATATAGAAGATTTGTGGGAAATTACATGGATAATCAGCATTTATGCTAATTTATAAATGAGCCCGCCTTAACTACATTAAAGAGAATCAATTTATTTAATGTGAATGAAATACCCTAGTACTAGCGTTCAACTTCATTGAGCTGCAGCCACGCATCCAACTATGTAGTGGAGAGAGGTAGTGTAGAAGTTTCTTAGAAGAACACCATAGTAAAAATAGTTGGCACCACATGTGTCGCAACTGTCATTTAAGATCCCTAAAGGGCAGTGTAGGTAGGCTACGGGTCCTTCCGAGGCATACAAGGATCTTTAAGATTGTACCAAGCATGTTAGGTTTCATGCAAAGATTTACGATACAAGAAGCACTACACAAATAGTCTAAACCATACAAGGGAGTGTTTTAGTGCTGTGCAGTGTGTTCTCAGTAGTATATAAGGTGTGTTTAGGATAGGAGAAGCTCAGAGAAAAACAGGTTGTTATTGGTCAGGCTTTCTCTCCTCTGTTGCAGAATAAACCATCAAAGAAGTATCTTTTTGTCTTAAATGAATTTGTCAAAAGTTACTACATAATTGGCGTAGTCGGTTTAGAGACGATTTAAAAGGAGACCTCTGCACAGCCAGGTAAGACTTTTTACTTGGTTATTCAAATGTAGACTATGCTCCTGCGAAAAGAATCTGCTAATTGGGGAACAGATGATTTGTTTTGCAACTGAGTGTCGACCGATACTTCTTATAATGTGCGCTTGCAGCACTTTATAAGAAAGGGGGGTGAGTAGTGTCATGGACAGTGAATGAGATGAGTGTTTGGGAAGAAGTCTA
>JAGFZM010000031.1:0-39010 GCA_017657215.1 Limnothrissa miodon
CTCTCTCTCTCTCTCTCTCTCTCTCTCTCTCTCTCTCTCTTAACTTCCTGTGGTGCTGCAGGTATAGCCTCCTACCAGTGTCTGCTCTCCCCAGTGGTTTGGAACCCTCGTGGGCCAGACCTCAGCAACTGCACCTCCCCCTGGGTGAACCAGGTGGCTCAGAAGGTAAAACACACACACACACATACACATCCAAACATAAACACAGGTATACCTATTTAGACTTATATACCTTGTTCTCAACAAATGTGCTTTTCTCCACTTCTCAATTTCCCACCTACCTCTCTTCCTCCACTTCCTCTCTCTCATCTCTCCATTTGCCACCCACCTCTCTTTCTCCTCCTTCTTCCTCGCATCTTTTCGTTTCCCACATACCTCTCTTGCCTAACCTCTCTCATCTCCTTCTTCACTATCTTTTACCCTCACCTCCTTCCATCCTCATCTCTCCATTCTCTAACTCTCTCCTTTTCTTCACTCTTCCACTTCCACTTATCCCTTTATCTCCTCACCTCAGCTCTCTCTCTCTCGCTCTCTCTCTCTCTCTCTCTCTCACTCTCTCTCTCTCTCCATTTCTGTGAGCCAGGAGTCTGCCACTCTGACATAGTGTTTTTTTTACTAAGCGCACGCGTAATAGACTCCCCCCTGCAGTTACTGTCATGTTAAACGACAGACGAACAAAAGCATGTGACACTGAACAGATTGTCATTGAACTACAGACTCAGATAAAGACACAGATTTAGATGTAGATATCGATATAGATTTAGACCTAAACACAGACCGATATATTTGACTGTAGATATAGATACAGATAAAGAAGCGATTCAGATCAAAACACAGATGAAGTTAGACTGGATAAGCTGAGCTGATAAGTGATTGAGGCGTATTTAATGTAGTTAAATAGAATCGGTGCCGGTAAGGTTGATTCCCTGCGACTGACACACTCACAGTCGAGCCACTGATCATCTTCCAGCTGTCGCGGTGTACTGTACACTGTGTCATCCGGCCTAGCGTCTACCCGACGCAACATCCACAGTGCGCGCGCACTCCGACAGTGGGAGAGAGACTCCTGCGGAGGGGATGCGGCTCAGCGGAGATGCTGCTGTAGTTTGGTCATGTGCTCCGCTTGTGTCTCTGCAGGGAGCTGAACACCGTGACCTGCTGGCTGTCTGCTCAGTGTTTCGCCAACTGAGCTGCAGCGCATTTATTGCATTAAGTCCATTTCTAATATAAAGATGCCTTTTGGATCCAATCAAAATGTCTCCTGTAATCCAATCGAGTGATGGGATTTGAGATGAGTCTTCTGTCTATGCTCTCTGTGGGTGTATTGTGTGTGTGTGTGTGTGTGTGTGTGTGTGTGTGTGGGCACGCGTGTGTTGTCGGTGGCAGATCAAGAGCGGGGAAAATGCGGCCAACATTGCGGTGGAGCTGGTGAACCACACGGGCGGGCGCATCCATGCAGGCGATGTCAGCTCCACCGTGCGTCTCATCGAGCAGCTCCTGGACATCCTGGACTCCCAGCTGCAGGCTCTCAAGCCTGGCCTCAAGGAGTCTGCCGCCCGCAACTACGGCAAGGTGTGTGTATGTGTGTGTGTGTGTGAGTGTGCGTATATCAGTGTTATGCACGCAGATGAATGGCTATAAAGATGAGGAGTGTCAAGTGCAAAAACAAACGAAAGTATATATTTTCAGCCTATATAACTACACTGAAAAACATACACACACACATACACACACACACACACACACACACATAAACACACAATTGCTTGTGTAACTCACAGGCAAAGGCATATGTGTACGATTTGTGTTTATCATCTGCCCACGTATACTCTCCCCAGTAATCGACTTCAAGGGCACTCTCTCTTTACGTATTACACAACCTCTAAAGAACAAACTTTCTCTCTTTTACACACACACAAACACACACACACACACACACACACACACACACACACACACACACATATGAAAACACAATGTCCAAAGTTCAATCCTTTTTACACAAATGACTTCCACGCACAGGTATGAACACGAAACACACATACTTACACCAATTACACCCTCCTCACCCCCACCCATACACACACAAACACACACACACATTCACACACGCATACACACAGCGTGCCACTGCTCTGATGCGTAACTCTAAATGTGGTTTGTGTCCCTCAGCTGCAGAAAAGAGAGAGGACCTGTCGGGCGTACATCCAGGTAAGCAAGTGAGTTATTGCTGATCAGACCTGTGAAATAAGCAGCCCCCTCCATATGGTCTTGCCATGCTAAATCCAATTCAGATACCAGCAATGACATTACACATACTGTAGACAATACTGGTGTATATTTGTCATAGCTTTGCGTGTGTTGCTATGACCACCTGCTATGCTGCACCAACAACAACAATAAGAAAAACTGTGTCCAGTCAGTCTCTGCTGGAGTTGAAGAATTTGCTTCGCTTTGTTTGTCTGTCTGTCTGTCTGGAATGACCACTGGGGCTTTTTTGAGTTCCAAAAAACTCTCCCGTCTCCGATGTCTGTGTTTCATATTCTCTTTTTGTCCTTACTCTAAGCCCCCGCTAATGCGTTTAGGTGGCTTTCTGTCGTCGTGGTTGTCATTTGTTTTCGCTCTCCTCTATTGACTATTGAGATTTATTTCTGTCTGGAAGTGGTGTCGTGGCCTCTCACATAACTCACTGCACTTGTGCGCTTCCTTACGGTGTCTCAGCCTCTCTCACTGTCCCTCTTTCATTCTCTTATTCTCTGTGATGCTTTTACTAGCTTGTCTTTGTCTCTTTCAATCACTTTTTCTCTTTCAATCACTCTCTCTCTGTCTCTTTCTCTCTCTCTCTCTCTCTCTCTCTCTCTCTCTCTCTCTCACTCTTTGTCTCTCTGTCTTTTTCACTTAGTTGCTCTGTTTTTCCGTCTGTGTCTATGTCCTGGTGCCCTTCATCCTCATGATTGTCTAGTAAATGGATTTTAAAAGTAAAAAGTCTCTGTCTGTCCTTGTGTGTGTGTGTGTGTGTGTGTGTGTGTGTGTGTACACGTGTCACAGGCGGTGGTCCAGACGGTGGATAATCTGCTGCGCGTGGATGCTCTGGAGTCATGGCAGGACATGAACAGCACAGAGCAGGCCCACACGGCCACCATGCTGCTGGACGTCATGGAGAAGGGCGCCTTCCTGCTGGCCAACAACATGTATGGCAACCGCTTCGCCGACCGCGCCAGCAATATCGGTGAGCTACAGTAACAGCCTACACTGTTACAATCAGCCTACACTGTGTCCCTCTTACTGGGTTTATACTAGGCAAGAAGATACTGAAATTACACTGTGCCGATCTGCAGAACAAGGCAAAAGTCTAGTTGCTAAAGTAATTGTAATTTGTGAGTCAATATTATACATATGTATGTATTTACTTGTATATGTGTGTGTGTGTGTGTTGATCAGATCTAGAGGTGCATGTGCTGAACACAGAAACGGACCTGCAGGACTTGTCTTTTCCTCAAAACTACACCAGTGACAGCAGCATCCAACTCTCAGCCTCCACAGTCAAACAGTACAGCCGCAATGGTCAGTCATTCACCGCCTTCACCTCTCTCTCTCTCTCTCTCTTTCATTTTCTTTGTCTTTCTCTCTCACACACACATACACACACTCTCTCTCTTTCTGTCTTTGTCTGTGTGTAACTCTTCTCTCTTTCACACACACACACACTTTCAAGCCCCCTCTTTTGTCTCTCCCTTGCCTCTTCTCTATCACTCACTCTTGTCACTCGTTCTTGATTGGTCATCAAAGAGCAATGATGTAAGTGGCCATTCACTGCCTCCTCATGCGTTTCCACGGGACCTTGATGCCTTCGCGGAGTTTCCAGCAAGTTTAGCTAGTTATTGCTTCATAATAACAGGCTAATCAGATTAACAAAAGCGCTGAGGCCATTTATTTCTTGATGGTTTCCTAACGGCACTCTTAATAGAATAGCTGAAGAGGCGTGTAGATTACTATCACCCAGGCCCTAGTCTGACGGAGCAATCTCAGCACTCTCGCTCACTTCTCATTCCTCTTGCTCTCACCTACCCACACACACACACACCACACACACACTCCCCAGACACCCACACACCAACCACCCCTGCTCTCGTACTCCCTGTCTCTGCGCCATCTTATCCTCTGTTCTCATCTCCACGGCTTCACTCCCACATTTCCCCTCTTTTTCTTCTTCCATTCTTCTTCTTTTTGTTCTCCCTCTTCTACTACTTTGTTTTTGCTCTTTCCTCCTCTCTTCCTCCTCTCTTCCTATTCCTTTTCGTTCAGTTGACGCTCCTCACTTCTCCTCTCCTCTTCCCTTTTCTCTCCTCTCTTCTCCTCACATCTCCCCTCTTCTTCTCTTCTCCTATTTCTTCTTGTCTTCTTTCCTCTCTTCTCTCTTCTTCCCTTCTCTTCTCTCTTCTTCTCGTGGCTTCTCCTCTTCTCTCCTCGTCTCTCCCACTGCTCTCTCACAGTGGCTGCGCGCGGCGGCTCAGTGACGGTGGCGAGATTAGAATGATTGAAACAAACGCGCATGAAATATTCATATGGAATAATAAGAGGGCTGCGCGGCCGTGACGCTCCGTGCCGCTTGAGGGATGGATGTTCCGTTGGCCCCCACATTAAATCTCCCCTCATTTCCACTAGTCAAAATGAAATGCTCTTTGCCATCTTTCCAACACTTGGTGATTCTCTATCACTCTCTCTCTCTCTGTGTATCTCTCTCTTTCTCTTACTGTGTCTATATTCAACATTCACTTTTGCACTCTCGTTCATTCTGTCCCTTTGTCTCTCTATTTCTCACTTACTTTATAGCATCGTACATTTTTACATGCTCTCTTTCTCTCTGTCTCTCTCTCCCCCTCTCCTTCTAATCTTCCCTCTCTCTGCCTCTCTCTCTCTCTCTCTTTGTTCTGCGCAGGTCAAGTCAAGGTGGTGTTTGTGCTGTACAAGAACCTGGGGGCCTTCCTGTCGACGGAGAATGCCACCGTCAAGATGGAGGTGGGGCCAGGAGCAGAGGGCCGCTCGCTGGCTGTCAACTCCCACGTCATCGCCGCCTCCATCAACAAAGAGTCCAGTCGGGTCTTTCTCACTGAGCCCGTGGTCTTCACCCTCAAACATTTACAGGTGTAGTACTCCAGGGATCCCACTGCACAGGGGTGCACATGCGCACACACACACACACACAAGCACGAACACACACGCGCACACACACACACACACACACCAAAATATCGGCATTTGAACATATGATATGGACATATGGTTACTAATTATGTAGTGTCTGAATTGCTTATGAAAATAATTTGCACAACACTATTACAACAATAATTTCCATGGCTAAAAGATTTGTTTGAGAGAGTTGTTTGGGTGTTAGATGGTTAACTGTGGTTTGATGGGGGTGGATGAGCGCCATACTGTAGCTATTATTCCCCAAGGGTAGTTTTTGTGTGTAGCATCTCTCTCTGCCATCAAGGATTTAAAGTCTGATATTTTTTGGGATGAAATAATTGTGTGAGATGTGAGAAACAAATGGGCTTGTCGAGCAAAATGCTCATTAATCAGGACAATTTGTCTTTTTTGTATTATTTTAATCTTGTTTTATCTGTTGAAATCTTTCTTTTTTGGTAAGCCAATTATAAATGCTGTCATTTGTAAATGCCATAATTTCAAACATGCACACTGCACAGTTCTGCCGCAGATGAGGTCTTACTCATCAGTTAACTTAACTCATCAGTGCTTTCAGATTAAAGAACTTATCAGTTAAATTTGTGAGTGCTTACAGATTAAAAAAATCAGGAAAAATGTTACATTTGTATGCATGACACAGATTACTAATTGTGGCATTTCTACTGAGGTCACCGAAATAATAATAATAAAAAAAAGATGTTCAATTAAATCAGTTAATTGAACCAGATTCCAATATGAAAAGTTACTCAGTCCCTAATCGGTGCTGCTGGTAGTTGAATATGAGTGAAAGTCTTTTCTGGCCCAAACCCCTGGTGCTATGGAGTCTGATTCCAGTCTCTGATTGAGTGTGTCCCACAAGGCACTGAGGAGGTGGAGCAGCTCGAAAGGAAGAAAGGGCAGAGGAGGGAGGAAGGCGTTTAAAAAAATATATGTATATTTTTCCTCAGAAGCGTGACAGGAGGAATCAGCGAGGCGCTATGGCATGTAGCCACATACTTGAGTCTAATAACAAATGGTGTCATCTTAAAAGAGTGCGGCGGCATGCGGTGAAATCAGCAGCCCACACACAGCTAGCCGAGCTGTGCGAAAGACAAATGTGTTGGGATGCTGCTCGTGTTTGAGACTATTGCGCTGGCTAGATGTAGGCCGTGGAGTTAATTATATTAAATGTCTATGAGAAATGGGGGTTTTGCTGTTTCATCCTCTCTCTTTTTACTCATCCCTCTTTTTTTCTTTTTAACTCTTGCTTTCATCCCATTCTGTCCATCTCTCTAAGTATTTTTTCACACCAGAGAAGACCGTCTTTCATCTTGTGTGCATGTGACACAATATACTCACTACATAAATAAATGAATGATCTGTAATTCATTGTGACGATCATTACTCTCTGTGTTTGTCTGTAGTTGGAGAACCACTTCAGTCCAAACTGTTCATTCTGGAACTACTCGGAGCGCTCCATGACGGGCCAGTGGTCCTCCCAGGGCTGCCGACTCCTGGACACCAACAGCACACACACCACCTGCTCCTGCAGCCACCTCACCAACTTCGCTGTGCTCATGGTCCAGCACGAACCTGATGTACGTAACGCTACACACACACATACACACACACACACATACACACCACACACCACCACCTGCTTGTATAGCCACCTCACCACCTTCGCTGTGCCCATGGTCCAGCACGAACCTGGTTTAAGTAACACTCCCCTGCACACACACAGACAGACACACACGCAGACCACCTGCTCTTGCAGCTACCTTAACATTTTTGACTTGATCATGGTCCAGCACGAGCCTGGTGCACATAGCACTGCTCACACACACACACTTACATACTTACACCTACACACACACTCACACACACACTCACACTCACCACCTGCTCCTGTGGTGACCTTACAAACTTTGCTATGTTCTAGAATTAACTTTATATGCCCTATACAACACACACAGACACACACACAAACACCTAGCACCATCACCACCACCACCTGCTCCTGCAGCTACTTCACCAACTCTTTGTCACCACAAAAACAGAACACAACACATACACACACCACACATACAACCGCCACACATACAACTGTTGCAGCAAATTATGTACTCCGTACTGCCGTTGTTAGTGGAAAAAGATTATTTCGTTTCAAATATTTTTGCCTTATACTGTATGCATGGAGCGTAAGAGGATTTCTGATGTAAAACCCTAATCCATTTTGAGAAATATACAAAAAATGTTGTTTTTTTTTTTTTTTTTAAATACTTTTCAAGTAATCTCTATCAAAATGGAATTTGAATGTTATTATTTAAAAAAGCCCATTGGAGTTGAATAATTAAATATCAAAATAATATAACTATATTTCTGTAAATTCATCGCACATGGACTCTATCTAAACTGATGGTTTTGCTACTTTAACATATTTGTTTACAAATTACACTTAAAATCCTTCCTTCCCTCGCTAATCCCTACTGAAATAAGGATTATCGACATACAGGTTCCCAGGCTGTTCTTATAACAGATGCCAGTTTTTTTTATCAACACCGTCACTAATCATCACTTGTCATGGTCCAGTGCATGCGCGCACACACACACACACACACACACACACACACATACACACACTTACAGTTGCTGATGATGATGATATGCACACATTAACTTAATCACACAACCATACAGATGTATTTCCATACGTACACGCAGGAGTACACACACATATATACGGATATTATATTTCCATATATACCTGCAGGAGCACACACTCATATATAATAATTTATATTTTCATACGTATGAATATTCATATTTCCATATGTACATACAGAAACACATATATAAGGATGTGGGCCCACATATACCTACTCACACACACACACACACACACACACATGCAGTTGGAAATAAGTATAAAACCTTGCAAAAGTATCCTCACACACACATGCACTTACACTCCTCACTCACACACACACTTTTACACACACAGTTTAAGCTTGACATTTTCTTTAGTTTCGTATATCCGCTTCAACTTCACACCAAATTTAAAGGATCATCCGTCCTGTCTCCCTCCTTTCTCTTTCTCCCTGCCTTCTCCAATCTCTTTCTCACGCTTTCACTTTTCCCTCCGTCCTTCTCTGTCTCTCTTCCTTTCCTTCTTATTCACTCTCTTATTCCCCCAATCCCTCTCTCTCTGCATCTGTCTCTCTTACTGCCTCTCTCTATCTCCCTCTCCCACCCCACCTTTTCTCTCGCGCTCCCTCTCTCTCTCTCTCTCTTTCCCTTCTCTCTCTGCTCCTGCAGTATCCTGGCAATATGCACGAGCTGATCCTGTTTGTGATCACGTGGGTGGGCATCGTCATCTCTCTGGTGTGCCTGGCCATCTGCATCTCCACCTTCTGCCTGCTCCGCGGCCTGCAGACCGACCGCAACACCATCCACAAGAACCTGTGCGTCAACCTCTTCATCGCCGAGCTCCTCTTCCTCATCGGCATCAACAAGACCAACTACCCCGTAAGGCTCTCCCTGGCACTAAACACACAGCTCCAGACTGCAGGGGTTGACCTTTAAAGATCCTTTGGTGGAGAGCAGTTGGGTTTAATGGTCCCAATGCTGTAAAATAAATTGATGCATTATATTATTTATTTATTATTATTATTCAGTATTATTTTTTCATGTAACCTTTACAGCAAATCTTTAGACGTAAATGCTATCATTTACATTATAAAGAAATATGACTTTTTATATACGTTATGGAAAGGAAAGGCAATTAGCATGGCATCTCTTTTTTGAGAGTTCACCCTGGATAGTCATTTGAAAGAATGTGAGCCAATTCAATTATGACAGAACAGGTTATGGTTTATACCTGAGAACTGCAGCTTTAAATGTACATACAGCACTGACACACACACACACACACACACACAGACACACTCACTCACTCTCTCTCTCTCTCTCTCTCTCTCTCTCTCTCTGAGGGAGTTGACCCTTTGGCCACTGGTGTCTGAGACGGGAGCTTTCAGTGTCTGTGGACGCTGGGTAGTGTAACGCTATCTGGTGCTACAGCACCCTATTACTGTCAGACCAGCACAGATGAGCAGCGCAGAGGAGAGGAAAAGAGGAGGCAGAGAGAGATGAGAGGAGGGAGGAATGGGGAAAAGAGAGGAGGAGGAGAAGAGGGAGCAGAGGAGCAGTGGTGGGAACTGCCGGTCATCAAAATAAATGAATAAATAAACAGCAGTTATCTCAGCACTGCTGATGGTTCGGCATCAGGGATTCCAGCACATTCTGCGCTGCGTCATCTCCTCTGGCCTTTGTGTTCTCCCAATTCGTGCCTCTCTCCAGAAGATTATTAACTCTGGGTCCCGCCCTTCTCTTTTTTCATTCGTTCCTCTCTTCTCTCTTCACTTTCTCTCTCTTCCTCTCTCTCTCTCTCTCTCTCCTGTGTGCCTCTCCTCTTCTCTCTCCCCACCTTTGCTATCCTTCTTTCTGTCATGGACTTTCATTTCTTAACCCCCCCCCCCCCCCCTCTTTATTTGTCCTATGGTCTATTTCCCCATCTTTTTTTTCTCTCTCTCTCTTTCTCCTTCTCACATTCCTTTCCTCCCCACTCTCTCTCTCTCTCTTCACCTTGTTTTTTTCTCTCTCTCCCTCTCTCTCTCAGGTGGCGTGCCCCATCTTTGCTGGCCTCCTGCACTTCTTCTTCCTGGCGGCATTCTCCTGGATGTGCCTGGAGGGCATCCAGCTCTACCTCATGCTGGTGGAGGTGTTTGAGAGCGAGTACTCGCGCAAGAAGTACTACTACCTGTGCGGCTACTGCTTCCCCGCCCTGGTGGTGGGCATCTCCGCCGCCATCGACTACCGCAGCTACGGCACCAAGAAAGCGTACGTGACACCATAGATGCGCCAATACAGAAAAGGGGGTTGAGGTCACAGTGACCCAAACTCTGTGTGTGTGTGTGGGTGTGTGTGTGTGTGTGTTCATGCATGTGTGTATGTTTGTGTGTGTGTGTGTGTGGTCAGTCACAGTGGTCAGTCACAGTAGCTGTGAATACTAAACACAACCCTGTGACCTGGAGATTAGCTGATGCTATAAAAAGATTTTCCGCTATCTCCGTCCTCCGCCCTGCATGCAGCCTGTAGTTATGCTGTCTTATGGTGTTTTTGTCACAGGAGGACGCAAGGCAGCAAATTTGCCTGTGTGTGTGTGCACCTGTGTGTGTGTGTGTGTGTGTGTGTGTGTGTGTGTGTGTGTGTGTGTGTATGTGTGTGCATTTTGTTTTTTTTGTTTTAGTTTGTGATTTGAATAAACACACTGTGGATGTGTATGTGTGTGTGTGTGTATGTACACTACATAGTCGGATGATTGCTGTTGTTATTTGATGTTTGACAGTGCATTGTACCTAGTACATGTATGTACTGTATATGCCTGTACATTTGCGTGTGTGTTTGTGTGTGTGTGTGTGTGTATTGATCTACTGTCTATCACACAGGTGCTGGCTGCGGGTGGATAACTACTTCATCTGGAGCTTCATCGGGCCCGTGTCCTTCATCATCATGGTACGCACACGTCTTCCTCCTCTTCCTTCTTCATTTATTAGCACTACATCACATCTCATCTCTTCTCTACTCCTCACCCCACACTCCCTCCATCTCAATCACTCTCTTCACCCCTCATTCTCTCCATCTTTTTCTTCTATTCACCCCCAGTCTCCCTCCATCTCTCCCCCTGTCTTTAGCATAACTGTATATTCTCCCTCCATCTACTGACAGCTGCATCAGTACTAATCAGGCTGATCGCTCCCTCTGCCTGGTAACACACTGATGGAGAGGAGAGGTGTGTGTGTGTGTGTGGTCGGCCAGTGTCATACCCATCCTCTTCTATCTATCCTCTACCACTCCTCTTCTCTCTTTCTCTCTCTACCTTCTTTTGCTCTCCCCCACCTCTCTCTTTCTCTGAGCTGTTGCCTCATCTTAACCTTGTTTGACCCCTCTGCCCTGCAGCTCAACCTGGTGTTCCTCATGATCACGCTGCACAAGATGGTGCGCAACTCCTCCGCCCTCAAGCCTGACTCCAGCCGCCTGGACAACATCAAGTGAGTGTGTGTGTGTGTGTGTGTGTCTGTGTGTGTGAGATGTAATGGTCACATAAAACTCTAATATAGTGAGGTACTGTAATGAGACCCTATGCAGTCATAGTCATTAAACGTTACGGATACTAACGTATCCTCGGTTCTCTGAGTGAGAAGCCGAAACGTACGAGTGGATGATGCCTATCATCTCCTACTTTTTCTGAAGTCAATTTTAACCAACCCTTTGAAAAAAGGGCAGTAAGTGCTCTGACGCGCGCAGGCAACTACTTAGACAGCCCTGTGTGACGTCAGAAAGTCTATATATTGACTGCGCTTACGCTTCAGGTCCTCTTTGCCAAGCTCGCCAGCGTCGGCGACTTGAGGCCCGAAGCGTACGTTTCGGCTTCTCACTCAGAGAACCGAGGATACGTTAGTATCCGTAACGTTCTCTTTCGTTTCGAAGCCGAAACGTACGAGTGGATCACTACAACCAAGCCTCAAGAGCCCTACACCGAGGAGCCTGAGGTGGGAAGACCCATGGGACCGCCGCCGGGCCCAGAGAGAACACTCTCTGCTACACCCGGCCTGGTGACGTCCAATGCGTAAAAACGCGCGAAGGTGTTGCTTGAGGCCCATGAAGGGCTCAGACAGATATCCTTCATGGGGACGCCTTTCCAGAAGGCCCAAGAAGCCGCCACTCCACGGGTGGAGTGCGCCCTGACATGAGCAGGCGGAGGAACACCCGCCGCCTCATATGCCAGACGTATGGCTTCAGTAAGCCAAGGCGACATGTGTTGGGTAGACAAGGCCTGACCCTTGGCACGCTCACCATGGCAGACGAACAACTGGTTCGTTTTCCTGATGCTCTGCGTACGCGTCAAATAGGCACGAAACGCTCTGACCGGGCACAGAGTGACGGGCACAGAACCGCCCGTCTCAGGAAGGGCTGAGAGCTCAATGACCCTCGAACGAGGGTCAGTAGACAGCACTTTCGTCGCAGCGTTACCCGCGCGTCATCTTGCGCGAACTCAAGACAGTCAGGACTCCGAGACCAGAGCGAGCAGAAGCGCAGTCTTAAGGGAAAGCATCTTTAGACTGCCACTCGACAGAGGGTCAAAGGGCGTAAGGGCCAGTCCGCGTAGGACAGTGGCCAGGTCCCAAGTAGGGACCGAAGGAGTGGAAGAGGGGCGAAGCCGCCTGACGCCCTTCATGAAGCACCTGGGGAAACGCCAGCATAGCCAACATGGCATGCTGAAATAGCTGCGAGGTACACCTTCAAAGTAGAGGGTGTACGACCCTGATCAAACAGGTGTTGCAGAAAAGCAAGCACCTCGCCAATAGGGCAGACTAGAGGATCACAGCCTCTGTCTCTGCACCACGTGCTGAATACACGCCACTTCTGTGTATACAACGACCTAGTGGATGTAGCTCTAGCAGCCTGAACAGTCTCTATAACTGCGCCTGACAGGCCGCTCTCTAGGAGACGCGCCCGTTCAGGGGCCAAGCCGTCAGTCTCCATGCTTCCGGCTTGGGGTGCCACAGCGACCCGTGAGCCTGCGATAGGAGATCCCTCCTCAGAGGGAGGGTCCACGGCTGGCCGTCCAACAGTGAGACCAGATCTGAGAACCAGCTCTGAGATGGCCAATTGGGGGCGATCAGAATCACCCTGTGAGCCCCCGCTCTGATCCTGGCCAATACCTGACGCATCAGAGGAAGGGGGGGAAAAGCGTAGAGCAGACCGCGCGGCCACCAGCGAAAACCACGCTGGACAGTGAGCGTTCTCTCTCGAGGCGAAAAGATCGACTCGTGCCCGCCCGAAGCGGGACCAGAGGCTGTGCACCACGGCTGGGCAGAAGCGCCAGTCGGTTGCACGCGGAACACCCCTGGAGAGGAGGTCCGCGCATGTGTTGCGTACACCTGGCAAGTGCGCTGCCCTGATCGACAGGAAGTGTCGGGAGGCCCAGGTGAGCAGCTTGTACGCCAGGCGAAACAGGTCCGGAGAGCGCGTGCCGCCCTGGCGATTGATATACGCCACAACAGTGGTGTTGTCTGTACGCACAAGAACGTGTTCTCCTCCGAGAAGAGGGAGAAACTCCTTCAGAGCGCAGAAGACAGCAAGGAGCTCTAACACATTGATGTGTAATCTCCTGGAGGCTGTGCCCCATGTCCCCCTGGCGGGGCGACCGCAGCAAACGGCGCCCCAGCCGATCTTGGACGCATCGGTGGTCACCGTCATGCGTCTGGCTATAGCGCCCAGGGCGCCGCCTTTGGTGAAGGACGACGGCCTGCGCCAATGCGCGAGGGCTAGCCACATGCGTCTGGACACTAAGATCCGACGGGCGGGGTTCGACCTGGAGGACACACCAAGTTCCGCTAAGGCAAGCTGCAGCGGGCGTAAGTGTAAGAGGCAGAGTGGGACAGCGCCGCCTGCGGCGCAGAGGAGGCCCGTCAGTCTGAGACACAGCCTGGCCGAAACGCAGGCACCTAGTCTGAAGTGGCGTAGACACGCCGTGACGTCCTGAAGTCTCTTCGGAGTGAGCGGCGCTCTCATTGAGCGTGAGTTCAGCCTCACGCCCAAGAACTCGACCTCCTGAGAGGGAGAGAGCATGCACTTGCTTAGGTTTACTAAGAAGCCCAGATTGTGCAGGTGACGCAAAACAGTGTGAGCCTGTGACGTTAGGAGCTGTCTGGAACCCGCCAGCAGCCTCCAATCGTCCAATTAATTGAGGAGTCTGATCCCCTGAGCGCGTAGAGGAGCGATCGCCGCCTCCACGCACTTGGTGAAGCACCGAGGTGCTAGAGACAGACCGAAAGGGAGGGCTGCGTACTCGTAAGCTCTGCCCTCGAAGGCGAAGCGTAGAAAACGCCTGTGCCTGGGGACTATACCTATGTGAAAATAGGCGTCCTGAAGGTCTATGGTGACCATGTAATCCCCCTGGCGGACTGACTCCGCCACCATACGCCCCGTGAGCATGCGAAAGGTGAGAGGTTTGAGCAAGGCATTGAGCGCTCTGAGGTCTAGAATAGGGCGAAAAGCGCCCGACTTCTTGGGCACAAGGAAGTACGTACTGTAACGACCTGCGCGCGCGAGCGTCGGATCTACGTGCTGAATAGCGCCCTTTCTCAAGAGATCGCAAAGCTCCTGTCTGAGAACAGGGGCCCTGGAGGGGGGCACCACTGACTCCATGACACCTCTGAAGGGCGGGGGTGGCCACCTGAACTGCAGTTGATAGCCCTTCAACACTGTTGAAAGAACCCAACGTGACATTGTGCACATCACCCAATTCTGCCTGAGCAGAGCGGCGGAATGAGGAGGCAGCAAGGACAAACGAAGTGCTATGCTGCCTCGGCGAAACGCCCTCCCGGACAGCGCTGAGGCAGAGGCAGGCCTAGCCTGCTAGCCGCCTGTGTAGCCAACAAAGCTAGCTCAGAAGCTAACTGGGCGGCGTGGGTCTTCAACACAGGTGGCAAATCACAGTGGCGCAGCCTTTAGCGGAGAGGAAGGAAGCGAGCTCCTCCTCGTCCACAGCTTCGATAACCGGGTCGTCATCGTCGCAAAGGCAGCGCCGATGGAGCTAGCAGGGCTAGCCTGGTGGGCCGCGGTTAGCTGGCTAGCTGGTAGCTGACTAGCCGCTGAGAAGCTAACCGACGGCCGAATAGCCACTGAAGACCGGTCGATTAGCCCAGGGTGCGAGGACGCCGGGGGAAAATCGATAGACTGGTAGGTGGGGAGAGCACTGGCGCCAACGGGGGTAGAGGCCGCCCCTGGACTACCAGCGCAACCCACGAAAAATGCCGCTCTGTTGGCGATAGCCGCAGGGGAGAGGCGTTTGCAAGCCGAGCAGAGATCGGGCTGCGAAAAAGATACAGATGAAGCAAATAGCATGGCGGTCGGAAATCGCCATGGGACGATCACAGTCGGTACAACGACGAGTAGCCATCTTGCGTCTCGGGGTACCAGAAGTCAGGGACCGGCGTGAGCACTTGGAGCAAGACGGGAATCCCTCGGAGAGCTTTGAAAAAAGCTTTTGTGGTGGGCTTTCAAAAAAGCCGTTGGTATTTAGAAATATTTGCGAAAGCAAATGAAAGGCGACTCAGAAACACACGCAGTAGGCGAGGTGAAAGAGGCAAAGAGGACCTGAAGCGTAAGCGCAGTCAATATATAGACTTTCTGACGTCACACAGGGCTGTCTAAGTAGTTGCCTGCGCACGTCAGAGCACTTACTGCCCTTTTTTCAAAGGGTTGGTTAAAATTGATTTCAGAAAAAGTTGGAGATGATAGGCATCATCCACTCATACGTTTCGGCTTCGAAACGAAAGAGAACTATTGTTTTTTGTTGACTGATTGTGGCAAAGTGACTTTTGTTGCCCCTACCTGGTACATTTTAGAAAACAAGCCATGCAATATTTGAAGACACCTTTTGGGTGAATAATGCAACAACAATATCAAGGGTTTTGTTTTTCTGAGCGCGTAGTGGTAATCAAACGCTTCCATGAAAAAGTGCTTGTGTTTTACACTGAAAAAAGGAATAGAAAACAGAATGTAATTGCAAGAGTTCAGAGGAACTGTGTATGTGTGTGTGTGTGTGTGTGTGTGTGTGTGTCTGTGATGTTGAGATGATAAGCAGAGTGGACTGTGTGTGTGTGTGTGTATGCATGCGTGCTGGGATGATTTCTGAGACGATGAGCCGAGTGGACTCCGTTTGCTTCCTCTGCACAAATCCTGTCTCAGCTGCAGCACACATGCATATCAGCATTACCTCCCCTGTTTGCTGAACATCCAGCTATTCCCAATGCCACGTTTATATTGGGCCTGTGCAGAGAAGGCAATATTCCTGCTCCCTCTCCCCCGCCTACTACTGCACACACTGCATATAACACACACACACACACACACACACCTGACCCACCTGCTGGCCACAACTGACTACTCCAACTGTTTTGTGTTTTTTTTTTTTCTTTTCTGTCCTTTCTCTTCCTTCTGCCCAAAGTAAATTGAAGTAAAAGTGAAGCATGGTGGAACTTACACATGAATATTTTACTTTTCAAATAAGTTCCACTTACACATTGTTCACACAGCATTGGAGGGATGCACCCTGCTCATCAAACCCATGGGTATAGTGGTTTTAGCATGAGAACGCTCCAGCACAATTCAGGATGTTCTTGTTGTTTGTAAACAAATTAATAATTAAAAGCGCCATTGTTTAAAGTAAGACTGAGTAATTATTCATGGCATGAGAAACTTGTTAAGGACAGCATTAATAAATCAAAACAAAAAAGAAATCTTCTTAGCCTTGGAGCTGTCAGAAGTTTAACGGGATTCAGCTTATTATTTCCATCTAGGGCCACCCATGAGAGTCTGCCTGCCACTTACAGTGTGTGTTTGTGTGTGTGTGTGTGTGTGTGTGTGTGTGGGGGGGGGGGGGGGTTGTCTTTTGTGTTGTGCGTGTGGGTGTGACATTTTTTAGTGGGAGGTAATGCGAGATGGTGCAGGTCAGCGAGGCAGCGAGGTCCAGTCACCGTCCACTTCACTGCTGGGAAAAGGAGCCAGCCTAAGGGACACTGATAGTGGCAGACAATGGCCAGACATTGACTTCCTGTCCATCTCTGTCTGTGAAGTATCGACAAGCTGTCTGCCCATGTTGGCATGCTCGTAATATAACCCACGTCGCGCGCATAATTGAAAAATGTCCACATTTCTCCTCGGATACAGACTCTCCTTTTAGATGTGTGGGGTATTGAGCTTTTAAGCTCTTGCAACAAGCCAGGGAATCTGCACAGTGTCACAGCCCCTGAATTCTGAATGCTTTCTTCCCAAAAAGTTAATGGGTGAGGTGGGAGACCTTGACATGATTGGCACCGTACTGTCACATTGAGATGTTGGCCCCAGTTGCAGACGTTTGAACAGCCTTGGATCATCCTCATAAAGGCCACTGGTCAGCTCCACTAAAAAACTAAATCCATCATGAGTTTGTAGGCAGCTGATATTGTCCACGGGCAAAGGATGATGCTTGGTGACTCCTGGATGGTGAGAACGTGTGAAAACTGTGCCCAGCGTGGTGTAATCGAACAGACATGCGCTGGCTGTCTGGAGAGAAGTGTAGTCTAAGTGAGGGGCACTCCATGGATGAATGGCGCAGACAGGGAAAGAAAAGACATCTCTTCCATTCTGTCCAGTGGCTGTTGCTAGGTTAGCGACTTAAACAACATAGATTCCACTCTTCACACTGTTGCTGAGTTACATGACTCAAAAGCCAATCTCCAGGGATTCATCACCATGGTAACACAAGACATGACATGTCACCTTCCCTGGTTGACTGGTTGATGTGTCACCACTTTACTTCTGCCTGGGCCACTGTATGATCTTCTCAGAAAAAAAGAAAACGTCTGAACAGCTGAAATACTCCTTCTAGTTCAAAAACAAGAGTCAAGCTGCTTTCTCTGAGAAGTTAGAGAGCGAAGATGACCAGAGGAGACCTTGTGCATGCAGTAGCTCTGTCAGGGTTTTATTTTGTCTGATCTAGCCAGTCTGGCTGTAATAAAATTGAAATGTCTCTGAAACTACAAAAACAACTTTATTTTCGCTTCTCTCTCGCCTCTGCATGTTCTTGCTGTCTTTGTTTACATCCGCAGAGCAACAGACTAGACAAGTCAATAACAACTAATGTTTGCTGCACAGTCATAGAGACTTACAATAATACAGACTTAAACTTCTTTAGAATGTCTCCGTCATCGTCTAGACACATGTCCCGCTACAACAAACAGACCACTGTAAAGGCAATATAGTCTGCTAAACCACCCCGTTTCCCATAATAAGGTTGATTTATTTACATCAATTTAACACTTAAACCCATGTTCTGTTTTTGTGTGCCAGCACTGGAGTTAAAGAAATCTTTCCCATCCCGTGTCCTTCTGTATGATGTCACTCATTTGGACTTGATGTGATGTGTTTTAAATCTGTAATTGGATAATTCAAGTTATTATCCAATCTCAATAAGGTCTGGACCTTGGTGTTCTCATATCTGTTCACGTCCATGTTTGTGTCCACACCAATTCAAGGGGACAAATACTTTCACAATCGACTGAACAAATTAAACCCTTCCAACACCTTGTGCGCGTTTCCCCATTGCTTTTGGAGGAAGATGATCATTAAACACTAATGGCACAGGAGTGAAATGGCTCTCAAATCACATGCTTATCAAGTCCCAAACTCAGCAGACAACAACTGTATCAATCTCAAACGATCTCTCCTCCTCCCGAAAGCTGTATCAAAGGTTAATAACAGGACAGGCAGGAGCGAAAATTGATTTTTTTTCCTTTGCTTTATTTTCATGGTGTAACTTCTGTGGTCAATATGTTTTGGTCAAGCTTTGTTCGCTGTGGAAATATTTCTGTGTTTTACGTTATCTTGTGTCAGAAACAGTAATAAGGTCTAAAAATGTATCAGGTCATTTGCCCAATCTCCAGGACAACACATTCCCCATCAATTTGAAAGTATGGCTGCCAAAAACTCTGAGGGGAAAATAATGAATGTAAAAATAGCAAACATGTTAGCATTATTTCCCATGAACAGTTTGTCATTGATAGATGCACACTGTTAGTTTCTCCAGCAGTGCTTTGCTTGTCTGACAGTGTGTTCTTAAAACATATGGTGTTATTTAGAATATATATTTATATTTTGTTGAGTCAGCTGTCATCATTTGGAGCGCCTTTACAATAACTGTCATTTCATATTAATTTATATGCCCAGTCTTGTCATAATGATGGCATGGACGCTGGGAAATTGTGCACAAGTCATTAGGATGTGTGATGCAGGAGGGGATGACACCGACGATGACCGTACTGACTGTACACTCTTAATTATCTGCTGGATTTAGCTTGTTTGTGTGTGTGTGTGTGTGTGTGTGTGTGCTTCTTGTTCATGCCCTGACAGACAATCCTCCTCCGTCTTTTCCCTACAGGTCCTGGGCTCTGGGGGCAATCACTCTGCTCTTCCTCCTGGGGCTCACCTGGGCCTTCGGCCTCCTTTTCATCAACGAGAACACCATCATCATGGCCTACCTGTTCACCACCTTCAACGCCTTCCAGGGCATGTTCATCTTCATCTTCCACTGCGCGCTCCAAAAGAAGGTGTGTTCTAAGCGCATTAGTGTCTGTGTCTGTGTGTGTGCATATATGTCTGTGTATGTGTGTGTGGTGTGTGTGTGAGCATATATGTCTGTTTGTGTGTGTGTGGTGTGTGTGTATATGTCTGTGTGTGTCTGTGTGTGTGTGTGTGTGTGTGTGTGTGTGTGTGTGTGTGTGCATATGTTTACAGCACGGGCTGAGCTATAGATAATGAAATCAGTCACACATCAATAAGCACAGTGAAAGGCCTAATAGAGACAGCTTGAGGGATATGGGCATTTCCTTTGTGTAATACTTTATTATACTGTGGGTAATACTTTAGGTATGTGTAGTGTGTGTGTGTGTGTGTGTGTGTGTATCCATATGTGTGTTATTTTAATGCCTTTATGCTGGTATGCATGTTCACATGTCTTTTTACATGTGCATATCTGTGTATCCACCTGTGCTTTCATATATGTTTGTACTGTATGTATGTTTGTTTATGTATGTTTATGTATGTGTGTGTGTGTGTGTGTGTGTGTGTGTGTCCAGGTGCACAAGGAGTACAGTAAGTGTCTGCGCCACTCGTACTGCTGCAGCCGCACGTCCACCACCAGCTCGCACGGCTCCCTCAAGAACTCGGCGCTCAGGGCCAACAACCGCTACTACAGCAGCAGCAGCAGCCAGGCACGCCACGCAGCCACTCACAGACAAGTGAGCTCACACAGTAGACTAGAGCACACACACACACACACACACACACACACACACATAGCATGTTCTTCTGCTCTAAGTGAGAGAAAAACAGCAGATATGCGTGAGTCCGACATACACACCAGTGTACCTATACACTTATGTACATACACTACATTAGTCACATATAAGAATAGGAATGTGCATGACGTACGCTTTCTGTGTGAACAACACACCACTGCCAGGCCGAACCCTGCCATTAAGTTCAAAATGATCCACTCCCCTGTCAAATTTAGACTTATAGTCTATATTTATATGACCAATAGGTCCTTCAAAAATAATGGAGAAGGAAAAAACTTATTCCTGTGTGTTGATCTAATGTGAAATTGAATTGAATGTGAATTGGCCATGGTTTTAACTGTGTAGTGGCCTGTGTAGTGGTTTTAAGTGTGTGGTGGATAAAGCTGCAAACAGGTAGAACACAGGCAGTGTGAGGGTTACAAAAGGCTGCGAGTCGACTCGATAACGTGTCAAGAGTCTGAGGTTGTTTGGTAGTAATGTTACGAGGCAGGTGTGAAAAAAGAAGCGTTGTGAGATTGTGTGGCATTGGGCTTGATGAATTTTACTTCTGTCTGTGTGTGTGTGTGTGTGTGTGTGTGTGTGTGTGTCTGTGCTTCACGCACCCACAGAGCCGTATCCGGCGCATGTGGAACGACACGGTGCGAAAGCAGACAGAGTCTTCCTTCATGGCTGGAGACATCAACAGCACCCCCACGCTCAACCGAGGTATGACGCTTTACTCTTGTGCTCTTCTCTTCTTTTTTCACACTCTTTCTCTCTTGCTCTCTCTATCTTTCTCTGCCATTGTCTGCCTTTCTTTCACGCACACAAAATGCATGTATGCATCTCCTCTCCTTTATGCTTTATTCTCTGTAGTGTTTTGCCCCTTTTCTCCCCCCTCCTCCCTCCCTCTCTCTCTCTCTCCCTCTCTCTCTCTCTCTGTCAGTCCATGGTGTGACAGAAAGTTGATATGTGGTAGAGCTGCTGATTATTCTGTGAAAGGCCATCAGTGGCAGGCCCATAATATGCTCCTCCTCAGCCTGAGCGAGCCAGTGAATGATCACTCGCCATCGTCACGGCGACCATGATCATCATCATATGCTCGCATGTGTGTGTGTGTGTGTGTGTGTGTGTGTGTGTTTGTTCGTGCATCTGTGTGTGTGTGTGGGAGTGTGTATGTGAGTGTGTGTGTGTGGGTGTAAAGGGACCGCTGGATGACAGAGAGGCGGCTGCTAAATCAACCATCAGCGTCTATGCTAATTTCATCCATTTTGTTTTTAATGAAGTGATTAGCGTGTGAGCGAACAGGGGGAATTAGCCTAATTGAGGCGAGTGACGGGAGTGGCCGCACCGCGGCAGGGAAATCGGCGCTTTCCGGGGACTTCAATCAAGGCGGAGCGTCCGCCACCAAAGACGAGCCATGGGAAGATCTGAATCACAGAACAACAGAGGGGGTGGGGGTAGGGTTTGAGTGGAGGGGGGATGGGGGGGGGGCAGAAAGCGAGAGAGATGGAGAGAAAAGATAAAAGAAAGTGAGTGAGCGAGGGAGAGAGATAAGGGAAAAGCAAACAGGAATGGTGCACATTTACTCTCCCTCTCATTCTCTCTCTGTCTTTTCTTCTATTAAAATCCCTTCGGTCATTCATTTGAAAGGGAGGGGAGGAAGAGGAGGAGGGGGGAGGGAGGTAGGGGGGATAAAGAGAAGTTTCACTCCCGTCGGCAGAAAGAGAACGTCAGGCAGCGGGCTGGCATGCGTGCATGCGTGCGCCAGAGAGAGATGGCATAATAAAAAGCCAGATGTATCTCAGAGCTACGCAATGTCATTATCAGGCCCATCTCGTATCTCTCTCATCTCCCACACTTCACGCCGTTATGAACTTCTCTATCTCTCGCGCTTCCTCTCTCTCTCTCTCTCTCTCTCTCTCGCTTTCTCTGTCTGTCTCTCAGCTTGCCTCTCTCTGCTTTCTCTCTCACTTTCCGTCTCTGTTGTGCGTACTCACCAGACAATAGGCTTCTGTCCTGGAGACAGGCGGAGACACAACGCCAACCCCCCCCAGCACCCCCACCCCACCACACTCACACCCGCCTCTTATCCCCCCCCTCACTCCGTTCCTCTGTCCTGAGTCTCTTTCTGATTTCAAACTCAGACATTCTGACAAGATGCTCCTGAAAGATATTTATGCAAATTAAATACTGAGATTTCTGTGTTTGAGCGGGTGTGAAATGAGGGAATAAGAGGAGACTGTGCTCTGCTGCTGCTGCCGTGTGTGTGTGTGTCTGTGTGTGTGTGTGTGTGTGTGTGTGTGTGTGTGTGTGTGGAGGTGTGAGAAATAGTGGGGAGGGTGCATGTGTGCCTGGACTGTATACAGCTGTCTACAACAGAAAGTATATGTGTGTGTGTGTGTGCGTGTTTTGTGTACATGTGTGAGAGGGAAATGGTGTGTGCGAGTGTGTGTGTGTGCGTGTGTGTTCACACGTGCATCTCAAATGAATTCGTCAGTGGGCCGCGCACTGATGGACGAGTGGCGTGCCAGTGGCGCGGGGGTCGCTCTCCGCCTCAGACCCCTCTCACTCTCAATCACGCCGGCCCACTTCTAATTTCATGGCATTTCCGCTCACCAGCCCCCGGCTCCGGGCCACAGTACACGTGCATTAAAGGACATTTGGAGGGTTCAATCTCTTCCAATCGTATTTGTCTACTGGAAGCAATCCCATCTCCCTGTGAAATGAACCCGATTTTTTCGAGTGCGCTCCCTCTCTCGCTGGCACGCGCGCGGCCGGAATAATAGTATACATTAGCATTACCTATCGCCGGGCCCCCGTTTTTAAGGCGCGGAGCCATTTTCCCAAGAGCGGCACTTAAAGTGCATTTTCCCTCTCCTTCGTCAGCCGTCAGATAAACACTTTTTCTCATTTAAGGATTACAGTGCGTGGCGGCGGCGGCACGCTCTTAATGCTATCCTTTCAGATTTTTCCCCCATACTTCTCCAGGCTGATAACCAGTGGATTATACTTCTCAGTGTGACCCCCCAGAGTGGCACAGCGCTGTGAAACCAGTCCTCAATTGTAACTTGGCTCCACACATCTGTAATCATAAATGTCAGCCTTGCCCACCGTGATAAAGCTCTCTTTTCTTTCTCTCATTTTTTTTTTTTTTTTTGTTCATTCTCGCTGCCGGCTTTTCCCATTCTCTCTCTGTCTCAAGTCTGCCAATGTCAGTCATTCGCTGTGTGAAATTCAAAATTTGATTGGCCCTACTAGTCTGACAAGGATGAACCTGCTGCTAGTCCTGATGCTTCTGGCAGCTCTACACAAACCTTGCCGGACCTTCTTCTTTCTTTCTTTCTTTCTTTCATTCTTTCCTTTGTTTTTTTCCTTTTCCTCTTATTGTTTCTTCAAATCATTTTTTACATTTTATCTTTAATTATGTCTTTTTGTTCATTGTTTATTGTGTATTCAAGGCATATGCATACTGTATATAGATTGAAGTATGGTGCATATTAATAGTGCATACAGCATATAGACTGAAGTACTGTATAGTGCTTATTGTGATGAAGCATCTCTATTCTCAGCCACTATGGGGAATCACCTCCTGACAAACCCCGTGCTGCAGACTCGCTCAGGCACTTCTCCTTACAACACCCTCCTCGCTGAGAGCTTCACTCCCCCGTCTCCTGGAGTCTTCAACTCCACCGGTAAACAAGCACAACTCACACACACACACACACCTTTGGTGTTTACAAGTAGTATCAAAGCATGTCAGAAGTGTTTGTTCCCTTCTTTTTGTCTGCTTGTTACCACTACCATGTGTGCGCGCATCTTTTTGTGCTTGTGCTTTTTCTCCTACTTCCTGTCAGCTTTTCTTGGGGTATTTAAACAGCACCTAGCCATCTGGACGCCTTTTTTTTTTTTTTTTTTTTTTTTACACCTTCACGCTGTTTTTTAGTTTACCAATTTGGAATGGCATCTGTGACGGGGGGAGAGGGAGAGAGAGAGGAAGAGAAAGAGAGAGAGAGAGAGAGAGAGAGATAAAGAGGAGCATACTGAGTTTCACAAAAAGAGCTTCACACTTCCAGCTCCTTGATATATGTCAGGACTGAGGCACATCTAGTGCTGTTGTTCCCCTAATTCTCCAGCCCACTCGGAGCAGGAGCACATGCTGCGTGTGTGACGACTGTGACAGAGGCAGAATGAGAGTGTGTGTGGAATGGATGTGTGTGTGTGTGTGCGTGTGTGTGTGTGTGAGTGAGTGAGTGAGTGAGTGTAAGAAAGAAACGAGCAGCATCTCCTTATGTGGGCTGGGTTGAAATTTAAGACAGCATTTCTAGTTAATATTTGAAGCGCTCTGCTCTCAGCATAATGCGTCAGCCCTGACGGCCAGCAGCAGCAGCAGTGCGAAAGAGAGAGAGAGGGAGAGAGAGAGAGAGAGAGAGAGAGAGGAAAAAATAGAGAGAATAAAAGAGAGAGAGAAGAAAAAAGAGAGAGAGTGAGAGAGCAGACATTTTTAGACGGGTTATGGGGGAGAGGAAGTGGCAAGAGTGCTTCATTAGAATGTCTAATTACTCTCACTGGCTGGCGAAAGAGTGCTGATTAAAATCAAACCACGCATTAAAATTTCAAATCTGTGCACGCACGCGCACACACACACACACACACACACACACACTGAGCAAGAGATGTGTGTGCAGATGTGCATGCGAGAAACGAACACTCCCACACACATTCACTTTTGCACTTACACAGGCTCACACAGTCACTCCCTTTTAGGCACACATACTTTACACACACACACACACACACACGCACAACTCTCTGGCTCTTGAAGTGTTGATCGCAGAACGAAGCAGAATGAAAAAGAATATTCACCACATATTTTGTGCCAGGAAGCCATGTTGCAAAATAAACACGAGCGGTGCTCGAGCAGGCGACACATAAATAATGGGTACACGCGCGAAATCTCTCCCACAACCACAGAGCAACTGTATGTGCTGCCTATGGGCCCCCATTTATATATGAAGGCAGCTTAAAAAGTCACATATAGAAAATATACATTCTGTTTCATGGGTGTATATTCGCCATCTGTTGCACTTTCATTTTTGTGTAATGTAGTGTAAAAGCAATCAGAGTGCATAGTAATTATGTTTAAAGCAGGACGCCACAGTTAGTTTAGCTTCAGGCCTCATTCCGAAGCGTATGGACTGACAGAAAAGAGACTAGTATCTCTGATAATGTGGAAGCATGCTTGGAATGTCTGGCATTGCATTAAATGGCAATGTTGTTATGGCTTCGGGCATGAAAGGTTGGGTATCTGCACAAAATCCTCCTAAAAAACGTGCTAAATCCTGCTAAAAAACGTATCTATGAAATGGACATTTGAACATTTAAGAAATGGGCGAATTCTACAATATATTATTTTCAAGTGTTACACTAAGTAACACTTTGTGGTAATAGTAATATTAGGAACAAATACTGCTAGTGATGGGCCTCATGGGTTTTCATGCACAAGCCACTTGTATGTTTTTATATGCAGCTGACTGACTTTTATCCCAAAGCCATCTCCGTTACAGTGCTTCTGTACATTTTAATCTCTGTGTTCTGTGGCTGTGTGTGTGTGTATGTGTGTGTGTGTGTGTGTGGCAGTGTGTGTATCTGCGTGTGTGGGTTTGAGACTGTGTGTGTGGCAGTGTGGCAGTGTGTGTATCTGCGTGTGTGTGTTTGAGACTGTGTTCGTGTGTGTGTGTGTGTGTGTGTGTGTGTGTTTGAGACTGTGTTCGTGTGTGTGTGTGTGTGTGTGTGTGTGTGTTTGAGACTGCTTTGAGTCAGTAGTTGAGCAGGGGAGACAGCTGAAACGGAGAGGCGGTGAAAGTGCGTAAACCCCACAGAGGGCTGCTGAGGTTAGACGGTTGAATGAGACTCACTTATCTACTTTTCTGTGTTTCTCTCTCTCTCTCTCTCTCTCTCTCTGTCTCCTTTCTCTCCACCTCCTCCTCTTATACCTGACCGGCTGTCTCCAGGGACCTTCCGGGATCCAAGTAGGCCTCCTCTTCTTCTTTCTCTTTCCTTTTCTTTTCTTTTTTTTTGGTCTTCTTGAATCATTCATGACTTACAGTATCTCTAGCTTGTTTTACTTAAGCTTGTATCCTCACCTTAGTTTTTATGAGCTTCTCCGCCCCGTAAACATTATGCATGTCTTTCCATTTATTAAGCTTGTGAGCTATTGATTTATTCACACAGTCATAAATCTAACTCAAGCTGCTGGGAATTTAGCATTGTCTCTGCCCGTAGAAATTGCAGATAAAGACCACACCACCTCCTAGAGATTTTTATTTATTGTTTCTGTATGCCCCTGATGCATAACAACGTCTTAATGGAGCCATCTTGTTGATTTTTTGGAGCAGAGAGCACATTGGCGAAGACCCGAGACCCGTGTGGCATGGAGACGCTCCCTCTCAACGGCAACTTCAACAACAGCTACTCGCTGCGGAGCGGGCCAGGGGGCGGCGCGGGTGGTAGCTGCGACTTCCTGGGGAGCGGCGTTGGGGGTCCCGACAGCCCGCCTCCACTGCTGAACCCACGCGGCTCCGAGACGCTGGGCGCCATCAGACGGAACCTGTCAGACGCGGCCGCCTTCGAGAAGATGATTATCTCCGAGCTGGTGCACAACAACCTCCGTGGCGGAGGAGGTGGTGGTGGTGGAGGAGGAGGAGGTCATGTAGGCGGAGGAGCGGACCGGCTGGTGTACGGCAGCCTCGCCAGGCACGCGCATGCCCACAACGGCGGAGGGGGCATTCGGGGGGGTATGGGTGTCGGCGTTGGCATGGGCATGGGCGTAGGCATGGGCATGGGCGGGCCGGAGCAAAGCATGCTGGGCCTGGAGGAGGACGAGGACTACTTGTGCGGTGGCAGTCGCCAGCGCACGCCTCCAGACGTGGAGCTCCTCTACAAAGCCCTGGAGGAGCCGCTCCTGCTCCAGCGCGCCCAGTCCGTGCTCTACCAGAGCGACCCAGACGAGTCCGAGAGCTACACGGCCGACCTCACCGAGAGCCTGGGCCAGAACAGCGCGGGCGGCGTGAGCAGCGGTGGGGGCGTCGGGGGTCAGAGCGGGCGCAGCATTGGTGGCGGCGGTGGCAGTGGCATGGGCGGCAGCAGCAACAACAGCGGCAGCGGCGCCCCGGACTCACCAGCCCGTGACTCCCTCTACACCAGCATCACCAACCTGCGTGACGACTCGCCCTACCCAGACAGCAGCCCCGAGCCGCTAGAGGTGGTGCCTCGCTCGGCTCAGCCGCCCGAGGAGCTCTACTACAGCTCGGGGCGGCCGGCCATGCTGGGCTGCCGCGGCGCGCCCATGCAGACCTTCTACCAGTCGGCGGCGGCGGCAGTGACGGCCGGCCCGGGTTTGGCACCGCGCCGGCCGAGTGCGGAGGGCAGCCATGTCGGAGGCCAGCCCCTGGCACAGCAGCAGCAGCAGGAGCCCCCGCACGGAGAAGCCACAGACGGACAGATGCAGCTGGTCACCAGCCTGTGACTGTGAGGAAGAGGAGGAGGAGGAGGAAGAGGAGGAGAGCTAGATCCGAGGGCTAAGAGGGGAAAGGCAACTTAAACAGATAATGATGATGGTGATGATCTTGGCCAAAGGTCTTTATCCCCCTTTTAATCTCATCCCCGAATCTTTGTGGCTTCTTTCCTCTTCATCGATTGCCTTCTCCCCCCCCAACCCCCATCGTTGAAAGGGTTCTCTCAATGCAGTCCACTCTCTCACACACACACACCCCATCCACACACACCTACACACACACACATTCTCCGGCAGGCTGGGACAGAACAATTCAGTCCATTGGTCTACCCTTTTGGGCTCTCTCTCTCCTCCTCTAACTATAGACCCACAGTGTTCACTTTTTTGTTGTTTTTCTCTTCATCTCTCCCTTTCTGTCTTTTCCTCCCATCTCCCTCTATCCTCCTCTCTGCCATTCCACCTCATAATCTCAGTCCTGCCGTTAGTTTTAGCCCCTTTAATCCTATCAATCCTGTACCTTTCTTTCTTTTTTGCCTCTTTTCTTTTTTTCTTGTTTTCTTTTTTTCATTTCTTCCCTTTCTGTCATCCATTATTTATTGAGAGTTGTTAACTGTGGAGATGGGTAGGGGGGTTATGCCATTGAAAGGTAGAGAGGGGGAAAAAGAGACAGAATCTTTCTGAAAAAAAATATCCCCTCAGTGTTGCCAAAAATACTTTTTTTTTGAGCCAGAACATCAACCCACACACACACACACACACACACACACACACACACACACACGTATCCAAACCACACACTGACAGAAGTGCTTGTTATCGAACATCAGAAGGTGCGAACAGAGACTCCATGCCGAGGGGAAGGTGGACCATTCTTCGATGAAAAGGTAGCGGGAGCTGGCTCAGCCACGTTGCCTTTTATTTCTAAGAGCCATGACAGAGCAAACCGCCAGGACCAAGACCGAAGGACACCCAGCACCATGCCAACCAAGGAGTCAAGGGCTCGGCCCGCCCTGTTTGACCCCCACAGGGACCCATAGTGCAATGAATGAACATTTGCTTTTTTTGTTATTGTTGATATTGTTTTGTTTCAGGCTTCCTGGAAATTTCAAACGCCTCACTTGGGTTGAATGGATTTGAGAGAGACCTGAACTCTCTGTCTCTCTGTCTCTCTCTCTCTCTCTCTCTCTCTCTGTCTGCCTGGTTTTGTTGTTTGAAATTCCAGACAGACGTAGAACTGAGTCCTCGCTCACTCAAGGATATTTATATAACGGTGGACTTGATCACCTCCTGTGTGTTACTGTGACGAGGACCTCGCTTGTTTCTGCAAGTCCTGCTGATATTCAAGCCTAACCTTGTACATAGAAATCACATGACACAGCAACTCTTCTCTTACGCTGTAAATAGGAAAAAAAAAGAAAGAAAACCAGTAAAACATCAAAAGCAACAAAAAAAGAGTACCCAGACAGTTTTAAAAATACTGAATTCTTGTACTGCAACAGAACGAAAAGTCAAAGGGGAAAATACAATAAAATTGTTTTGGAGTATGTGACCTGAATGATGCTCAATCTCTCACTTTCTCTCTCTCCCTCTCTCTTTCTCCCTCTCTCTCTCTCTTGTGTGTCCTGTTAGCAAAATGACTGTATCTGAGTAATGGAGAGACAAAGAGAGTGAAGAAGGCAGACAGAGAGCGAGAATGATTTGGGATACAATTGAAGGGCAAAATCCCTTGCACAATTTGATGTAATATAATCCATGACATGTTGTTAGTGTTGGACCTTTGACTTTCCCAGGGAGGGGGAAACTCAACCAGTGAAGGGGGGTATAAACATCATAAATGTCACACTGTGCCTCATGGGTCCAGTGATGCATCATGGGTAACTAGGCAGCAGCCATAATGGGGACTTTGAGTCTGGTGATGTAGAAGAGCTGCCATAAAAAAGCAAATCTAGCAGGCAGCAAGGACACGGCAACGGCGCTGTGCAGTGAACGGCACAGACGGACAGGAATAATTCATACAATAAAACCTTAATTGCGTTTGACTGTTTTTAATCAGTCATGTCAGCTTCTAATCAACAGCGGAAACAACAGTGTATCCACACATTTAACATGTTGTATGGATGGATGTGTCTTTGTTCTGAGGGATGTGTGTGGGTGCGTGTCTGCGTGGGTGTGTATTGTTTTTTCTTGTTTAGTTTTTTTGGATGATAATTGAATACAATTAAGAACGTTTCCATTTTCAGAGGCTATTTTATATTGGCTACATTTTGAGTCCTCTTTAGTCAACTACTGAATCTTAGTAAATTCATATCTGTTACGTGACTGAGGCCTGCATCCACCTCATGCCCAGAGACTTCCCCAGCTCTTTGAGTAACCACAGTATGTGAGGTGGGGGCTGGGTTTAGGTGATAGACTGCACTGCAGTAGTAGTGTTGGTGTTACAGTAGGAAAGGGAATAGGAGCGCTCATCAGACTCCCAGCCATTCAGTATGTGCATCCAGAGCTGTGTGCTTGATATCCTTATTAGATTGAAATTTGTAGTGCCATGGAGATGACTGAAGCTTTTCTTTTTCATGCTGCAGAGAGACAATTAGGAGGGAGTGATTCAGCCTGTTCAGTCCTACTTCTATGTATAATAGACTGCCTTATACACACACTCGTGATAGATTGCATTTTCTATCCATGTTTATTCATTGGTTGGCTTGTTTTTTTTTTTTTACCTTCCACACATGCTTTTGCTTCTGTTTCTCCTCCTCGTATTTCTCGGGGCTTGTCTTGTGCGGCTGATGCCTGTGAGATGGAATAGCTTAAGGGCAAGAGTGTTTTGATGTAGGCCAGTGGAGCGTCCTCGCGTCTGCCTCAGATCAATGTGCAGTGCGTAAAAGGCCAGCGACCTGCACAGAAGTCGGTCACGGGCGGCAAGGCACCACAACGCAGTTCAATGTCAAAGGAAGTGCTTTTGGAATATTGTTTCCGTAACGGTCTCGGTTATGATAAGTCTTTCTCGCTTTCGCCGGTTCCTGTGGGACAGCGAGCCTGCAAGGCTACCCGGGAGTCTACAAGAAAGGAAAGGAAAACATGTTTTTGAAGGACAAGCATTCAGTGGTGTGCATGAGAAAAGCGCTCGGTGTTTGATGAACAGCAAAGATTGGGGGGGTTCTGCCTGTCGATCAATATTTTTGAAAGGTTTTTTTTTTTCTTTTTTTTTTTTTTTCCTATTGCCCATCTTCCAGAGCTCCGGCTGATCAAATGAACGCCCCAGCAATGGACAGTCGGTTGACAATTTGAATGTATTCTTTATCAGTTTGGGATGTGTCAGCCTGCCCAGTAATCCACTCATGGACGTCACTGCTCTCCGTGCACCAGCCCGGTCCCCAGGCACCCTAGCTGCGGGGGGAAGGAAAGGTGGATGGGGTGGGGTGGATGGAGGAGGATGGGGAGAAGGGATGGGTGGTTCAGCCTGAGGCTGCCCCGGGGATGTAGCCTGTTTACGAACCTCGGTCTCCGGAGAGCGAGGAAAGTGCGTCACGTTGTATGTGTCTATCCGCACCCTCCTCTGTGTTGTCTTCCCTCACTTTCGCTCTCCATCCCTCTCTCTCACACACCCATTTTCATCGCTTAGTATAATCCTTATTTCGATTTATTTCACAGTTATCTTCCCCCAACCCCCCCAAGCTGTAGCTGCACGGCATTAGGCAATGGGTTCTGTTTTAATTTGTCAAAGGCTTTTGTTTACAGCACATTGATACAGTAATGAGGTGCAATGCTAGTCTGTGCTGGTAATGATAGTGATTATATAGCCTAAAGCACGGCAGGACCACAGTCTGCTCAAAGGGAGAGAACTCCCTTTTCGGAAATCCTCCAGGCAACCTCTGATTAGTATAATAACACACAAAGCTGGCGTGCAGTGCTGTGTGGTGAAATTGTGAAATTGCAGAGCCTGCTCATTTTTCTTGCCTTTACCCCCCTTTGCCCATGCCCATCCAATCTTCTCCTCTACCCACCCACCCCCTCCTCAATCGTTGCTTTTCTCTCTTTTATTCCTCCTCTGCTGCGTGTTACCTCTTTCTCTTCCTCGTTGTTCTCTCTGGTCTTCCCCACACGCAGGCCTGTGACCTTATCCATGGCTCACGCCAGTGTGGTGGACCAAATCCCAACAGGCAGCACAGCAGCAGCCCAGCCCAGCCCCAGCCGTTCCCTGCTGTCCTGTCGCTCCTACCACCCCCACACTAATGGTGGCAATGTCCACAGAGGCCACCTCACCCTCCTTCTTGGGGTCATCTGGTGAGCCTCCTTCCCCCTTACCCGCTGGGCGCCCTGTCGGCCAGATCACATGGCTCTGCTCGTGCCAGTCATCTGACAGCCTGTCGACCTGCGGCTCACCCCCTGATACACACACACACACACAGAAACACACTCACACTACAGTACATCAGCCCCATCGGGAGACAGTGTTATGGCCCACTGACATGCTCTATCGGTGGTGTTTTGCATTGCTTTGTTTTCAGTTTCCAGCATTTACAGGCTAATGTTAAATACAGTGCCATAGAGATGTCACTAGAAAAACATAATATGTGTCCGCAGGCATTGAAACCCAGCTGTTTTGGGGTACACCGACTGCACTTGATGAAAAAGATATTGGTATAATAACATTTTGCCGTTTGTGTGTATGCGAGTGTGTGAGTGTATGTGTGTGTGTCTGTGAGTGTGTGTGTGTGTGTGTGTGTAGGGAGTCAGAGGGGTTTTCAGAAAACAGTGATTGTAATCATAAAGGCATCGCTCGTTCGCACCTCACCCAGTTCTATTCACACAATGTGCCGCTGTGGGACTCAGTACGGTGAGTCATCCAGATTGAATCGCTCTGTGTCTGAGCAGATTTTTAGTGCTGGTAGACTTATGTTAAGCTGTAAGACTCGACGATGAAGAATGAATGACTTCACTTTCTTGTAGAGACCCTTTTTAAAAAATAAAATAAGTGAAATAAAAAAACTGTAAACAGTAATAAAGTAGTACTATTTTGGTATTGGTCTGTTGTTACATGTCCACACGACTATATACAGTACCTATATAATAGAATATAAAGAAAACGTACATATAGGAGTATGACAAAACCCAGTGATGAGGATTGTGCTGTTCCAATCTCTTTTTTTGTTGTGTTGACTTCTTGTGTCTGATGAGCCCAGTGGGGGGGTGGATCCGTATGGAGAGGTTGCTGTGCGGGGCAGGAGTGTCTGGCGTGTTGGCTGGGACGGTCTAGTGTGAGTGTGGAAATCGAATTAGTCAGTCAGTCGCATTCCACAAAACTTTACACAAACAAAAAACGGACCATGCTATAGATCAACTACCATTTTGGGGATTATTCCACTGTATGTGAAGTGGATGTTGAGGTCGTGAGGGAGAGATAGGGGAAAAAATAATATGTTTACATGTTCAAAAGGTTCTGTTTTTCTTTTGTGGGAGGCCAATGTTGAGCAGACATTTTTATGTGACCATTTTTACATTACATTTGGCGTGCCTGCTGCATTGCTTTAGCATATCTTAGCTCAACCCCTCTGTCTGCTGTTGCATGTGGAGTTGGGGGGGGGGGTGCACTCTCACTCTGGTCTGGGGAGAGGAGCTGTCTGCAAAGACGGGATTGAAACGTGGAACAGGCACTAGCACCTGGGGCAATAGGTGGTGGGAGAGGGGAGAGGGACAGGGTTGCACCTTTAGGGCTGTCCTTTCGTATATAAAAGCAGCACCAAAGACTTTTCAAAACCTTCAAATAATGTTTTCAAAATCGTTTTGGTGATCCATCAACTCGTAACAAGGTGAATAATACTTGCTGCATTTGCTCTGCGGCCCTCAAGTTTGCCCAATCGGGTAGCGATCTATAGTTCAAGTAAAACTGCAATTGACTTGCCTTATGGCAAGCTTCCGTTCCAATCTGTGGAGGGTGCGATTTTCAAAACTCCTTGGTGCTGCTTCAAAAAACCTGAAGGAGGAAGGTTCCACATGGAGGGCGGGGGTGAGGGGCTTAAAATATCTGAGAACTAACAAGAATGTACAGGGATTAGGTGTGTGTGTGTGTGTGTGTGTTGGGGGTGGGGGTAGGGGGTGAATGGTTGGAGACGGGGTGGGGGTTATGGAGGGACTGTGCCATGCACTCTCAGCATGTGTTTATAGATTTTGACCAGGCAGTATTGGACCTAGAGTCATTGGAGCAGAGCAGCAGGGGCCAGGTGGGCGTGTGTCTGTGTGTCTGTGTGTGTGTGTGTGTGTTGGGGAGGGGGCTGCCACAGCCACAGAGCAGGGGAGACGGGGGGCTGTTTGTCATCACAAACGGTGCCATGTTTTTCGTGCCATGCGAGGGGTTCTTTGCGGCTCACCTTTTCCTCACCTTTTTTTTCCCCCACAGCTGATTTCATTTGCTTTCGTTTATTTATTTATTTATTTATTTTGTTTCAAAATGTGTTAATGATGCTGTGATACACACTTTGTAATGACAAGGTTACTATTCAACATTATAGTTTAATTTTGATCTGTTTTCATATTGATCTGATTTTTTTTTTGACTGCAGTTTGGTCCAAAGGGGTTGTTTTCTGTAAGCATTTGCGTCATTGCAGGTCAGAATGACCCTGTGTCAGCACATATTAATAAAAAAAACTACTTTCAAAATCCACAGTGTATTGTTTGTGTGTGTGTATATGTGTGTGTGTGTGTGTGTGTGTGTGTGGTTTGTGTGTGAATGTTTGTATCTCCTTGTAATTTAGGCTTAGTCTTCCATTCTTAGGCTTAGTATTTCCATTCTAATGCTGCATTGTTTTTGCACTTTGAGGTTAGGGTTTGTTATCAGCAAGAAAAACGAGAAACAAAATCAGGGGTTGGTCGAAAAACCTTTTCTTAGTGAAAAACAGAATCACAAAGCAAGTGGGAAAAGACTTCTATTACTGAGACAAAATGTTCAACAAGAAACCAATCTTTCCTCTGTGACTCATTCATCGAATATTCAACAGTAGTGTAGGCGCAGAGAAAAAGACAGGCCAGACATATTGTTGTTTGCAAACCTCCCCAACCCCACTCGATTGCCATAGCAAGCCTGCTAGTCACTCACGATGAACAGAAGTCCTTTTATACACAGATCTAACAACCCAAGTGGTTAAGAAAAAAAAACTCCTATTATGCAGCCTTTGCTCGTAAACACTGAACAAAGGAGGCTTAATGGCGCCCCAGCGTGTCCTTTCACATAGCGTGGCGGCGCCTTGCCATACATAGCACCAAGGTTGCCTATCTATAATGCTGCATTTGAGACCTCTCTCAGGATATTTCCACCTCAGTAAATATTGTTAGAGTGTAACTTGAAACCATACCTCTGACTGTTAAAGCTCAAAGAGCTACATTCCCTTAAGATTGTGTACTTATTGTCAATATACATCAACACACCAAACAAAGACTAATAAGCACACTGACTATTATCAAAGGACTAATAAACAACAATAAAAACCATTCTTTGATAAATCATAAAGTGGCAGTGAGATGAGCAAGGACCAAGTGGTTCATACAAGTGGTTCATGGGAGGGAATTGCAGTATTGCAGTATCAAAACTGCAGTTTTTCTATAGTATTACTGCAGTAAATGCAATATTTCTGACTCAAAACGACTGCAGTTATTTAAAGAAAAACGACAAAAGTACTGCAAAAATACTACTGCACAATGCACAATATATACGGCATGAAAACTGCATTTTTGGCCTTCTTCTCCAACAGCTTTTAGCACAGTAATAAATCAAAAGTTATACTCACAAGTTACCCTACCTAAATGAAGAGTAGTGTTACTATTTCATTTACTTTAACAAAATTATAACTAAGTATATTTGATTATATTTCAATTCATTCTCTACATTTGAATTCATTTTTAACTAAAGTCAACTGTCGACCATTTTCAATTTTTCAAACCTGGCCAGGTTCACTTCACAGCATTATTCAACACTAACTACTGTCAAAATCTTTTTAGACTCCCTCAACACAGTCAGCCACCTGCTGGGTTTGCAATAGCTATGCCTGCTAAATCAAGTATTTGAGCGTTCACCAATATTTGGTGAACAACACTGTATAAGCAGTCATGCGAGATTGTGAATATGTATGCCTGCTCACTGCAGATAATTTTTACTTCCTGTCATTGGCTGGCAAATCTGACATTGCAGCCCTCTTCTCAACAGCAGTTCAGACCGCTTTCAGGCTGTGCAGTAGATCCAGAAACAAGCGCTGTTGGGAATATTACCAATTAAAAATGATGTGACAACCAATAATCTCAGAATAGTATCAGACTTTCAGCTGTAAATAGAGGATGCTGTGCACAATAACAAAAAAGCTAAACAAAAGTATTATTAAACACAGCCAATGTTTCTGCAGAAATTGAACTGCTTCCATTTCCTATAGGATGAATAAAGTATAATCTCATCCAAGGGCGGGGAACCTATTTGACATCAACGGCCAAATCAGTATTTATAAGCTGTTTATTTTTATTATATTATTATATTTTTTTATTAATTTACCGCAGAGCTGAGCCCATATACACACGCAGACATGCAATAATTTATCTTTGTGTACATGCCTCTGCAAACTCATAACTGTACAATCATCATTTTTTAAAGCTCTCGGCTCATTGTACCTGTCATCCTGCGCCTCACCTTTGTCAACCTGGCTCACGAAAGACATCAACAAGCAACCATGCAACACCTTTCGTGTAACTGGTGGCCAGGTATGGATAAAGTTGCTAATACACAGGTGAAGAACTGCTACCTACTGTATATCAGTCTATGGACTAGTTTTTCCCTCTTTCTACTGCTCTTCTGCAACCAGTAGAGAGCCCTGGGATAGGAGACATTGTGGTTGGTCACTTTAAGAATCTGAACTGCAGCTTTGCTCTTAAACTGACTGACTGCCACTCCAGGCCTGAGAGATGCGTTCATGTCCGTTGCTACTACAGCAAACATGATCACCTTCCTTCCTTCAGTGTTTAGTAGCTGGGGTAGCCTGACAATCATTGTACCAGACAATGGGCCCTAATTCCTGTCATATATACAGAGTTAGCAACATCCTTGAAAGCAGTCTACCACCCTGCAGCAACAGAGTGGGTGTTCAACATTTTCACCACCATATAGATCCTCCATGTAGTGTATATATATATATATATATATATATATATATATATATATAGATCCTCCATATTTTCTCTGATCTGTAATCTGTACAGTTAGAATTTCTAAGCTACAATACACACCACCTCCAAGCATAACACAAATGACTACAAAAACATATTCATATGCATCATGTTAATAACTACTTTAATTGGCAGGCTGCTTCAGCAGTTTTCCTCACAGACGTTGCCCTTTGCCTGTAATTTAAACTGGAACCGTCACTGTGAGGTCACTTGAATGCTTTTTTGAAGTATGATATAAATGGTCCTGACCACATCTCAATTGTCTGTCTCTTAACTTCATTTCCATTTCATTATTTTACGAGGACATTAATTACAGTGATATTAATCAGTTAGTCCTGCTTAGAATTAGAAGTGTGTCATATAATAGTAATAGAATGGGGGTTCCACCACTGCAGTCTTATGTATAAATCTTCGTATGTAGTTTTAATTATGTTTTAATATTGTAAGTATTAAGTGACATAAAGTCATGCCTGTGTCTTTGTAGTACCTCAAGCTATTTTGATGCATCTGTTTTTTTTATCTATCAAACATTTGAAGGCTTAAGCTTACTCACAGTACAGCACTCAACAATCCAACCATCCACTGGAAAAGTACCCATCTCCCTGAAAATGAAACAATCTCTTGAAATGGTAATGCGTGTTTGTTTGTTTGATTTATTCCTGAAAGCCCACCTCTCGTATCTAACCATACTGATGCATGTTGCCTCCTTTTCGTGCACTAAGACGAACAGCACAATATGAGTCTTTTGTAATGTGTGTGTGTGTGTGTGTGTGTGTTGGTTTGTGTGTGTTTCTTTTCTTTTTCTCTGTGTGTGCTCTTTTGAAGTGCGTGTGCATATGGAGATGGTGTAATCATTCTCTCCAGAGGCGTTTTCTGCTCAGGGTAAAAGAGAAGCAGAATAAAAGCAGAGTGACCCCTCCCATGCCAGCTCTTTCTCCCACTCAGACAGCATCATCCACTGGTCACCGTTCGCTCTTACTGTGTGTGTGTGTGTGTGTGCGTGTGTGTCAGTGTGTGAGTGGGTGGAGGGTAACAATGTGAAAGTATGGAAATGTAAGTGATTGTGAATGTGAAGGTCTGTGTGTGCACATGTGTTTTAGTGTGTGTGTGTGTGTGTAAGAGAGAGAGAGAGAGAGTGCGTGGGTGTGTGCGTGCATGTACATTCTTATATACGTGTAAATATATGTGCAGTTTTTACCTATGAGGCCAACGGCTCCTGGGCAGTGTGAAGGAGCATTACAAAAAGGATTAGAGGTTGAAGGCTCCTGGCATCATTGTGTACACAAGCGGACATTGAACGCTTCTCAACTCGAGCCTGAATATTGAAGCGAGGGGTGGGTGAGGGAACAAAAGCTGCATGGGCTGCATTTTCTTTATTACTGGATCATCACGGACATGGATAAATTTGGGAAAAAAGGCTCCCCCTTCCTTGATGTGAAATAATGAATGGTGCCCTTTAACAGAGTGACACTAATGGGTTTCACTCAAAAAAATTGAGTTCTCTTTCGTTTCGAAGCCGAAACGTACGAATGGATGATGCCTATCATCTCCTACTTTTTCTGAAGTCAATTTTAACCAACCCTTTGAAAAAAGGGCAGTAAGCGCACTGACGCGCGCAGGCAACTACTTAGACAGCCCTGCGTGACGTCAGAAAGTCTATATATTGACTGCGCTTACGCTTCAGGTCCTCTTTGCCTCTTTCACCTCGCCTACTGCGTGTGTTTCTGAGTCGCCTTTTCGTTTGCTTTCGCAAATATTTCTAAAACCAACGGCTTTTTTGAAAGCCCACCACAAAAGCTTTTTTCAAAGCTCTCCGAGGGATTTCCGTCTTGCTCCAAGTGCTCACGCCGGTCCCTGACTTCTGGTACCCCGAGACGCAAGATGGCTACTCGATGGCTACTGTGATTGTCCCATGGCGATCTCCGACCGCCATGCTATCTGTTTTATCTGTATGGGGAGCGAGCATGCTATGCTCGCTTTTTCGCGGCCAGATCTTTGCTCGGCTTGCGAACGCCTCTCCCCTACGGCTATCACCAACAGAGCGGCATTCTTTGTGGGCTCCACTGGTGTTTCAGGGGCGGGCTCTACCCCCGTTGGCACTAGTGCTCTCGCTACCCGCCAGTCTATCGATTTTCCCCTGGCGTCCCCGCACCCGGTTGGGCTA
>JAGFZM010000031.1:59010-72175 GCA_017657215.1 Limnothrissa miodon
ATGCTGATGGCAGATGTGTGTTAAGGAATTATGTTTAACATGCACACTCTAAAATAAACTCTAGATCCCCAATGACAGTCTTATCAGATAACCTTTTGGTTACATGAACTGACCGAGGCTGCACCTTCAAGGCCATGCTTTTAGAACCTGGGGATTTCCAGAAACAGGGAAGGATATTGCATCCCAGGCAAAAGCCCCAATTAAATGACTGAAGGTGAAGGGGAGAGTTGACCATGCTATATAAAACTGAATTGCTTTACCCAGAGTGAAAAAGGCCTTTAAGGCTCTAAATTGTTATACAATGGTAACAGTTTACCATCTCGCACATGACTGTCTGTCACTCAATGTTGATTTCGATCCATCAGGCCGTTCCATCTGCAGATGTTTGTGAAATGCTCCATGCTGGTATTCAGGTGAGCAGCACTGTCCTACGTGTTAAGGGAGCACACTCACATCTCTATATTGCTGCTAACTGAGTTGATACTGATCATAGTCCTTGGCTTCGACCTGCTGGACCGGCTGCTGAGCTATTTTGGGTCATATTTTGTTCTGCGTTAGTGTTCTATGCATATGAAATGAGCTGACCCGGCGCAATCCCGGCGGTGGAAAGAAAAAGCTGTAGAAAAGGGGGGGCATGGGGAGATTTATTTAACTTTGAGCTCAGGCTAGCTAATGTGTTTCACAGGCCAGTGCAGTGTCGGGACACATTGTACTGGCTCTACATGGTAATGGCTGCAGGGACCAAAACGTTGCCTTTCTATTTTTTTTCCGCTGGCATGAAAAAGGAGTGGGGGAATATGCACCTCACGAGAGCCGAGCACAAGGCTGGAGCTCAAGCATATAAACAGGCAATTAATCCTGGGCTAATTCTATTAAGCGCTGAGCCGGCCTTACATAGCGTTCCAGTGTTTGGCCACAAATTTTAAGATTTCATTATTTATAAATAAATAATGAAACCCAAGGTGATCTTTTTTCGTCCGGGCAGATTTAACTCATGGCTCGTAACCCTCACCTCATTCACCCCGCAATCTGTGCGCTCGCGGTGCAAACACGTTTTTGGTAGAATGCAAATTCTCTGATTAAACCATGAACACCGTGCAGCTCCCACGCTGCCCGCTTGAATAGTCTTCTATTACTCCACGCGGTCTCCAGAGACATAAAAGGAGAACTTGGACAGCCCGGAAACCGCTTTGGTGTGTAGGCCTACTGTACAGCCTACATAGACACATGCAGCCTACCTCGATCGGATAGCAACAAACCGCAAAACACGCATTTTGTCATGTCAATGAGGCCTTAAGCATCCCCATCATGAATTGCTCTGTTGTTGCAAGAAGCACAATGTTATTGCACATAATTGGTTAATTGGTACTATTTGCCTTTTGGCAGGGGAGTGATCAGATAACCTCAGGTATGCGAGAGGTGATCCCTGCCAGGTATGTTGACTACGAAGCTGGCCGTAAGGTAGGCGGTAGGAATGGGCTGTCTAGCTAGTGGAGAACAAGCAGAAATATGCGTCATTCAGATTCCATCAAACTCGAAAGCGGCTTCCACTTCAAGACTGTGTCTGAACACCGCTATTCTTTTCGTTATATCATTCATCTGTAAACACTTATTATCAAATGCATTCCACAGAATTAGAGCGACAAGAAAGCCAAAAAGGGAGAGGGCGGGAGAGGAATTCATTTTTTTTCTTTCACAATAATGCATGTAGCCTCGACGTTTCGCAGTGTGCGATTAGAGCATAATCAGCCTGATCTCGGCGGCCATTGACTGACCGCTACTGTTTTCCAGCAAGCCGGACTTGGCAAGGACATGCCGACTTTATACAGTGGCGCACTCAGGCCCCATGCTCTCAGGAGGGAGGGCTGTTTTTATGCCAGTCAGGTCAAAAAGTAACAAACTTTATTCCGCAATGAGCAGGAATGCACTCGGGGTATAAAGATATTGGAAGACACCTTGAAAAGAAACTTTTTGACATCGATTGGGCCACTGATTCTCACAAACAAGCTTATGGTAGCCAGTATGTTCTGTGTGTTGACTGCAGTGTTGAATGCAAAGCTTGGGTGCCAATGATAAATCCTGATTGAAAGCAGTCTCTTAGTAACAGCAGCATATACAGTACCAAAAACTCGGGACCCTTCTCACATTCCTTCTAGCCCCATTGCTCCACACCCAAATTCCTTTTTTTCCCTCACCATCTTCTTATACCAATGGTAGCCCGTTGCCCCCTCCACATACCACCCCCCACCTCTTTTATGGCCCCCTTCCCAATATCATACCACTTCCAAGTCCTTCATACCAAACCTACTCTCCCTCTCTTCTCTGACTCTTTCTATCCCTCTCTCTCTCTCTTTTTTGGACGGGCGGCCGTTGTATTCTTCTCACTCAGCTAGGAACAACACTGTCCAGATGAATGAAAAACAAAAATCTGTTCTTTCCTTCTTTCTTTTCATTCCACCCCTTCAGCAGCCTCTATCTGAGCAGGCATCGCCATGGCAGCCTGACCCGAGAAACAGCCACTATGCTCCAGTGCACTCTAAAGAGTGAATGAGTGGGTGGGGGTGGGTCTGTGTTGTAGCAACTCAAAGTGTGTGAAATGTGTATGTGTGTCAGTGAATGTGTGTGTGTGTGCGTGTGTGAAGAGAGAGAGAGAGGACGCAGTTCTTAGAGCCGCGGCTCCTAAAGATTGTTTTGGAAATATGGTTAGTCAGTTCCTGGTTCACCTTATCACCACACAGTGATGGGGAACATGCATTCCAGGCCAAGCCCTTGACTGCAAACTGGGTGAGTGTGCATGCAAGAGCCAGAGAGAAACGGACACGAACAAGACCAAAAGAAATGAAAAGAACACCCTGATGGCCACATTGGTAATATAAAGGTGAAACATTCATTTTATTGGTTTGGTTTTTTTTTTATTTCAATACAGTGGTTATTTTTTTGCCTTAACGGCCTTCACAGGGAACACAAATACAAAGGAAACAAAACTAGACATAAAAGAGTATAGCTTTCTTGATAGAACTCTGGCTCAGTCACTATATAGTATTAGAACAGAAGCAACTTTTTCCGTACCTGATCAACACAGAAAAACAAAACAGAACGTAAAACAACTATAACAATAACAGGACCTAATACTTTTGAAATTATGGGTGGTTTATAAAAGGAGATATTTACATTCAATCAGGATAATTAACCTCAAGAAAAAGAAAACAATGACAAACAGAGAAGTCTGAACAAAAACAGAGGAAGCGAACACTGATTATTAATAAAACTTGAGATAAAATATATTTATATATATATATTTATATATTTATATATAACATTTAATATACAAATTACAATGTTTCTTTATGTAGTTCAAGTGCTATAGAGAGTAATACACAGGTTGTCCCAGATAGGGCTCTTCCCTGAACTGAACTGTTCTGCTCTAAAGCAAATGATCTCAGGGCAAAGGTCAGAGGGTAAGAGTCAGTGGAAGGTCAGGCTTCTGTTAAGGGCTCTATTCAGTCACAGCTCCACCTCAGAGGTGCAGTAAAAAAAGTGGTTAACGACAAGACGAACAAAAGGACCCTAGCTAGGTCTAATAAACTAAGTCTTTCTCGTTATTCAGTCGGACCAAAGACTGAACTAGACGGCACAGGGGCAAGATAGAGTGAATGAAAGCATAGTATATCAACAAACTCAAACGGACAAATGAACAAACAAGATAAAAGTTCAAACATGTGCTATCTGTGTCAGTGCCAGTGGCTACTTCTATGGTCATTCAGTGACAATCTGTAAAGTGGGGTAAGGCGGGCGGGGTGGGTGACGGAGGAGAGCAGTCAAACCGCTGGGCGGACTGTAAAACGGGCTGGTCCAAAATCGGCCTCCGCCTTGGCCTGAGGACCATCACGAGAAGCACACTGAATCACAATCGACGGTTCTGTCAGCGCCTCTGGCTCCAGTCCCAGAGGCTATTTAGGCAGATGTAAAGATCAGAATTGATGACCTATTCGCATGGACGATGTTGCAGAGAAAAGGTCTGGCACTGTGGTTTCAGCGTCTCAGCGACATGAATGAGGATTCTGACAATCAGGCATTTTATAAGGCAAGAGACTACTGTACACCAGCCCCTAGCAAAAAACAATCAACATGGTACAGAACAACAGCTTTAAACAGTTGGCAAGGAGTCTATTGTTAGCAGCTTCCTCCTCAAAACATTTTCTATTACTGTTGCTCAATGAAAATAGATTTCTGTACTCACACACACACACACACACATACAGACACACACACACACACACATGTTGGATATATATATGTGTGTGTGTGTGTGTGTGCAAGTCTAATGCAGGTGTTTGATGTGTGTGGAGGATGTGCAACTGCTGTTGGGTGAGTCAACAGTGGGCTTTGTGGACATACATATTTTATACAGTCTCTCCATTCCCTGTCTTTTGTCTGTGAAGCATCCCACCACCCAGGGCTCCTCTACTGCTCCTCCATCTTCTTCTGCTTCTGCTTCTCTTCCTTTCACCTCAGCAACCCATACAATTGCTTTGCTCCAGGGCGAGGAGTCGGCCGTCAGCAGACGGTCTGCTGGCTGGACAGGGGACTCTCCAGGGACATGCTGGTGGGTGTTAGGTCACTGCAGCAGGTCTTGAACATGGAGGAGATGTAGAAAGCCTGGGAGAGAACAATGAATGGGCAGTGTTATGTACACACTGTGGACAGAAAGCCACACACACACTCAAACACACACACGCACACACACAAGCAGACAGACAAACGGGCGGCTGCACCTTGAACATGTAAACAGGCATGTGTAAACAACACCTTGTGGAGCACAAACATCACACAAACATAGGATAAACAAGCTCCTGAGCACGGATGGGTGCATACACACACGCACGTACGCACCCACGCCCCCACACGCAGCCGCACACAAGCACGGTACACAGATCCAACACATAACACTTGGTCAAATTAAACAGACACAGTAGAAACACAAACAAACCCCCACACTGTGGCAGCAGATGGTGCTCGGACACAGACTCATGGGCGCGAATAGAAGGACACACTCATGATTCTCCTGTTTCATTCGGGAATTTCGAAGTTAATGCTTAAGTTAATAAAATGAAAGGGGGCCTGACAATGACAAACTCCATCCGTTTCGCCTGTCTCTGTCCATATGGTCTAATGTGGGGTGGGGTGTGCGTGGGTGCATGTGTGCGTGTGTGTGTTGATGAGCGGGGATGCTTACCACCCAGTATGCGGTGAGTGCCCCCTGTAGGCAGCCCGCAATGACGTCGGTGGGGTGGTGGCGGTAGTCAGAGATGCGGCTGAGGCCCGTGTAGACGGCTAGCATCACCAACAGGAACTGCACCAGCGGCCGCAGCAGCCGCGCACCACGCCAGGAGAACCTCGCCTGCAGGTAGAACTGCAACGAAAGAGAATTCATTCATTCATTCATTCATCCATGCATTCATTCACTCACTCATTAGCACTGGTGGTGGCCGTTTTAATCTGCAATACTATACATGCCAGAGTGGCAACTGTTTTGTGGCACGCACAAGAAAGTTCTCTTCTGCAGACTTTAAAGGCTCAAAACATACAAAAATGTTTTGGTCGTGACACTGACAAGTTCTTTGGCAGAGGGTTTTTGACTTTCCAAATCAAAATGACAAGCAGTCTTAGAAGACTGTTGATGTGGGGGCGTTTTCTTGTGGCACCTGTACACCTGCAGCTAGGCATCGCCGAGCAAGAGGGTCGGGCGATACGTCAAGGCAAAATGGATAGATGCGCATTCCTGGCCTGAGCTCATTCCCTTCCTCTCTCTTTAAGCAGATGTCCCCTATCCTAGCTCCTGACAGAAAACAGCTGGCTTTCGCTGCAAAATGGGGCCTGCATGTTGCTGCAGGTAGGCGACAAAACCTCAGTCAACACTGCCAGAGCAGCTAGTTGTTACCTTTAGGTTTTGAGGCTCGTTTTTCGAGATGTGTGTGGCAGTGATAGCAGACAGCCCTGGTGTGAGATGGATTTATTTCAGTGGAAGAGGGCTAACAATGACGGCACCGCAGCTTTTCGGAGCTATTTCAAAAGGGCCTCGAGTCTCTCACACTTGTCTTGTGTTCCCCCCCCACCCCTCCTTCCTCCTTTTCAACGGTGCAGCTCAGGCACTCTAGCAGTCCCTCTGGGCGAGAGTTAACAAACAGCAGATCCTTTACAGTCAACTCAAAAGTTTCCCCAGGCTTTTTTCCCTCTCCCTCTCTCTTCTGCTTCTGGTGCATGGGTATGTGTTACCGAATGCGCAGAGTTCCAAATAGCGATAAGGACACCGTGCCAATATTTATCAAAGGCGGAATATGAATAATGCTGGTTTTCTATCAGATGGCAACACCCTGTTCTGATGAGCGGTGAGCGAGTGCTCTGACAGTTTCTCTCGGCTTCGCCCTAACAAAAGCTGAAAGAAGCCTGTCCATCTCTCAGCAGGGCCAAAGCCCCCCCCCTCAACCCACAGCCGAACAAGGACTCCTCTGTCCGTGGCCCTTTTTCACTCAATCCTTCCCTCTCTATCCTCTCGCTCGCTCCCGCTCCCGCTTTCTCTCTCCCTCTCTCCCATCTATTCATCTGCCCTCTGGAGAACTTTCCCTTTCTCTGTCCCCCTTCCCCCCCTTTTTTTTCGTTCGAAGCCGAATGCCTTCTGGGAGTTTCTGCTTTCTCAGAGGTTTCTTCTTTTGGTATGGTGTGAGTGTTGTTTGTGTGTTTATGCATATGTGTTTTTTTAGACTGTGTTTGTGTGTGTGTGTGAGAGAGTGAGAGAGAGAGAGAGGGAGGGGGGGGGAGAAGGTATTTTGATTGTGTGTTCACCAGGCATGGACACAAAGAGACAGGAGAAAAACACAATGAGGGCCAAGAGAGACGGCGGATGGCTGAGGAACTCACCGCCAGGTAGAGCATGGTGTACATGGCAAATGATGCGTGGCCGGAGAAAAAAGACTTCCTGTGGGAAACACACACAGGAGATTGACAATTGGTATTTCCACTTGATAATTAATTAGAGCCTTCTAATGCCATCAAAACCCCTTGGCTGATAAGCCCTGAATTTTGCATCTTGCTTCGGGCTAGGTCCCTTTGTGTAACACACACACACAGAGAACCACAGGGCCATAATAAATTAATGGTGACATTTAGAGTGCATGAAATATCTAGAGAGAGAACCATCTGTAGTCTGGATCAATTGCAGGCACATTTAATGATGAGCCATGTAACAGGTTCACCCTCAGATTACCTGCGCCGGTTGGCACCGCGTTCTGAAAAAAAGAAAAACAGGACGGATCCGTGCACTCACCTGGCCTCCTCCACCATCTTGTCGTTGGACTGCCTGCAGGCGATGTCCCGGATGTACGTCCCCGGGGTGCAGTGGATGGACTCGTAGGTGATGTTGCACACCGACAGGAAGTTGGGCCGGAGCCGGCCCACACTCAGCTTGGCCATGTTGGTGAGCGACTGGCCCACGCAGCAGCCAAACAGGAAGCTGCCCAGCTCCTTGTAGAGGCAGGAGATGTAGCGGTTCTGCACGAAGGCCCGCGAGTGCACGCCGCGGAATCGCACGCGGTAGCACTCGCCCAGAGCAATCTGACCAGAGAGAAACGCAGGAGAATGCTGTTAGTGGCGCTGAGGAATTACACAGACTCTGTCCTCTACTCTTGTGTGTCTTATTGTTATTCGTGTCAGGTACGTCACACTATTTCACACTCAAGCTTCTTGATTTAGAGAATACAATTAAACATACACTTGTATGTTAAAGTTGTACACTTGTGAGTTAAAGACTACAAAGTTCAGTAACGACAAGTTCATACTTTTTGTTATAACTTTTATTACGGGAGGCAGTGTGGAAGAAAATGTCCTACATTCTAAGTCACAAATATCGAGATATCACAATGTATGAATCATGACCTTATCAGGCCGTGGTGTGTAATTACGCTCAATTCTCTGGTTCTTCCGACCCCTTTTGTGTTCTAACCTGTGCAGTGTGATTTATTTTAGCGGAGCATTGAACACTCATAAATACCCTATAGATACTCAGGCTTAGGAGCAGAGACCTGTATTTATGGGTGCTGCGTGACTTTATGGTCGTAAACTGAAGCGTGGCCCAACGGCGAGGTATCAGATTCCCATATATTTTTCGGTAACAGATGGCAAAAAAACGTCTCCGTACTGAACTATATAGCAAATTACTGTGAATTTATTTACAGTGCCGTTCCACAGAGCCCCTGATGGTCTCTTGGAAGATGGCAAAAAGTACTCAAACAGATGGTTGTGATGATGATGATGATGATGATGATGATGATGAGAGTGGTGGCAGTGGTGGTTGCGTGTGACTGCCCTCACCGTGAGGCCGGTGATGATGATGCCCCCGGCGATGAGCAACCCATCGGGGATGGCCTCGCGCTCAATGTAGGGGTAGGTGATGGACGGGTCGCCGCAGAAGAAGCCTCTGCGGTAGGGCTTCACTGCCTTCAGCTCACAGGCGAAGAAAGGGATGGAGGCTGAACGGGCAAAAACAGATAGAGAAGAAAAAGGACATTGCATGAGCATGTTGCATATTTAATTTAGAAGTCTCAAAGACGACAAAGACTTTAATTTAATGTGTTATTGGTTAAAAATAGGTTGGTAAGATGATAGAAAGTCTCTCAGTTTTTTTTGTGTGCCCTTAGTACTTTCTTCTCCTATAGAGAATGAGTTAATAGGTTTCACAATCTTAGTAAAGCTTCATTCAGAAGGTCATGAATATTGCATTGCTTTTCAACCAGCAATATGGCTCTCATAATAACCATCTGCCATTGAACCGTAGTAGTCTGTATGTGGATGGGTGCACTACAGTATAGAAAAATAAGTAATACGGAGTGCCAGTATAAAAAAGGCTTTTCATTTTATCTAAGACTTTAGCTGTCACACAGTCAGCTGAACATGCCTTTTCAGTGTGATTTAAGGGAAGCTTGAGGAGTCTGTCACTCTGTCTCCTTGAGAGGGATCAAAATTTACCCCACGGATCTGACATTCCTGACATAACTCAACCAGAGAGAATGAGGGAGAGAGAGAGAAAGGCATGTGACAAAGAGGAACGGAGGAAGGGGGGGATGACAGCACAGAAAAGAGGATAATTGAGGGGGAGAGAGAGAAAGTGAAAGACAGAGAGAGGAATAGAGCCGCAAAGATGAAGAGGCCTTATAAAAGCAGCAAATGAGTGAGTGTGGAGAGACGTGGGGGCTTACAGTGCGTTGGCAGAGACAAAGACCCATAGTGCTGGACAGCTCCGCCCAATAAGGCCCCACAGGGGACACTGTGAGCGTCCTCTACGGTCAGTCAAGGACTGAGGCTGCATTCATCCTACTGGCTCTATTGTAAGTCTAATGCAATATTTTCTGTGGTACAACCGGATCTCGGTGAACTGGAGGCAGTTCACTATAATCTGACTGTTAAAGCAGAGTGTACATCTAGCTTTGGATATGACTGTTCAGGGCCCAAGCCCCTACGCCGAGCAAATAAACCTCAGCGTAGTGGGAAAACTTCAGTGGATACCAAGTTGGACAGTGATTCTGGATTTGAGGTTGCTAGTTGGACGAGGATGAGAAAACACGGGACGTGCTGGAGATGAACTCTGCTCTGGATAGTTCACTTGATATGCTGGTGCCTTTCTGTGTGTGTGTGTGTGTGTGTGTGTGTGTGTGTGTGTGTATGTTTGCGTGTCTGTGACCCAGGAATATCCCATGCCCTTCTCTCTCCCTTTCGCCCAACAAGCCAAAGAGAGCATGGGACTAATCATTAACCTTCCTCTCGTCGGGGGTAGCTGGAACGGGCCCAGGGACAAACACTGCGCCTGCCAGGGAATCACAGTGTACGTGACCGCAGGGGGAGGAGGAAACACAGATTTTCAGTCAGGGACAGGCGTCTGGTGCCGACGGACAGACAAGGCATATAGTCCTGACTGCAATCGATTGCCAAGCAAAGAGAGCAACCGGTTTAAGGCCACTGTGTGTGTGTGTGTGTGTGTGTGTGTGTGTGTGTGTGTATGAGTTTGTGTACCTTAATCACAGTTCAGTCACTATGGACCATGTTTATGTGAAAGGTTTAACTAAGGCTTTCTCAGGTGAGGTCAGTTATTCATTTGCCAACCACCACCCTGCTTACTCTCTCTCTCTCTCTCAATCCCACACATATACACACAGACACACACACACACACACACACACACACACACAGAGACACACACCTACACAGATACAAATGTGTTAAGGGGGAAATATGTGTCATACTGGCCCTGAAATTCAGTAGCCCAAACCAGATTTAGCAGATTCCAGTTATTTCTTTACACATCAATGGTGACCTCCTTCTTTCTGAGAACCCATAGGATTTCATGGAAGAAAAATAAACCCCAATCAAAAACAAAAACAAAAGCAAACAGCAGGTTCATGACAGGGGAAGGATAGGGGGGCAAGAGGGAGGGTGTGAGGGAGAAGGCGAGGGATAGAGAGAGTGAGAGAGAGGGCTGACAAGGGATAAGGGAGAGGCTGACACGTTGCAGCAGAGATAGCGGGCCTGGAGCTGACGCAAGAGCTGAAGAGGCCCAGCGCTGTCTCATCTGACCCCGATCTTTGGCTGTCGGGAGAGCCATCACATGCTTCGCATTTAGACCGGCGGAGGCCCGCGCCTGCTGCCAGACGCGCGGAAACGCAACCACGTGGCACCCATGCTGGGCCCCCATAGGCTGTGCACACTCTGGGCATCCAGAACGGTACGCCTGAGCCCAGGAAAACCGTGCCAAGCAGGGTTGAGCAGGTGTGGATGGCGGGTCATGCTCGGGGGGACTATCAGAGATCAGAGCGATGCCAGAGGGCAGATTATGTGAAGGTCTTTCTGACAGATTTCTTCCGTATTTTGACCAGGGGAAAGAGAACAGGCTTTGTAGCGGCTAGATTTTCTTATTTTCTGTAAACATCTCCTACAGAAACCTACAGATGTTTTATTGATGTAGTTGTATGTATGTAACATAACACAGGAAACTAGGCCAATATTGCTGCTGTATGTCATGTACTGTAGCATACAAAGACTAAGTCAATGTCAATGCTAAAGGGTGACCAGTCACTTGTACAGTGACTATGCACATTACTTTTCAGAGGCAAGTCACCATGAGTGTAAGGGGGTGGGAGGACCTGTGTTACAGCATGAATGACTAATGTGCTAGCCACTGCTATTGACCTGAATAGAACCTCATTCACATCTGACACCCCACCCTGATTTCGTCAGGGCAGGCAGCTCCACACTGGCTGCGGGAAAGTCATGCATCTGACTCAAGGCTGCAGCAGCAGCTACGGTGGAGGAAGCCACTTTGCAATAAATGACAGCAGCGACCTCGTGGTGATTGTCTGAGGGGGCAGAGAGAGGGCACGGAGGGAGTTTACTGACGTCTGGTAGTCACACACTTTACTCGAAACGCCTCCACACAACCTGCCTGGCTGCTCAAGGCAGATAGGCTAGGACAAAGAAGGGCATTTAAGAAGACAAAATAATACATATCATAACAAAAAGCTAAATTATAAAACTGCCCTTACGGCTGTAATGAATTTCCAGAAACTGTCAAACTGAGACTGAGAGGACGTTTGAGGGGAAAAAATCCTCCTCTGCTCTTAATCCCCTTATCTCGGTGTGTTCACGCCTGTGCTCAGGAGGGATATTAAAGGATCCAAGATAGGCTTCGCTCACCCACCACTGCCACTAATGGGAGTTCAATTTAGTCTCACTCACGCACACATTTGCCTATGTGCATCCATATATATTTGTACATATATACATATAGCACACATGACCACTAAGGTGTGAATCATGTAGACTGGCCTTTAGTCATTTGCTCCACTGTCCACCTACACAATGTATGACACAACCACCTCTGCTTAGTGTCATCCCTGCTACCCACCACCTGTCACCTGGCAACTGGGTTTTGATCAACTTCACGGAGGAGCCATGTCAAGATCAACCCTGCTTCTCCGACGCCCTGCAAATGACCCTTTTTCACAATAGCACGAACTTGACCCTCCCAATGCGAGCTCCTGGATTAATTAATTAATTGCACTTCTTGACTTGATCAGAATGTCAAGCGGCTACCACACTACACTAGACAAATTTTGACTATCACCTACAGTATGACTTGACTTCTATATTTGGAATTATATCTTGGAATTATTATGATTCCCAGGGAACAGCATGGACCAATGGCTGTCTTTCATAGCAACAGTTAATTGTAATTTTCCTGCATGACCCTAGGCAGTTTGAATAGCCCCTTTGAGTTGTGAATCTGGCCAAAGTTTCTTCCTAGTCTAATACAGAAAAAGCACAAAGGAGTTGGGTCCTGTGGCTGACAGGTGTGTTCTTTCCTGTGAAGCACCATGATTCAATGCAACTGAATTGAATTGAAAATAGTCTAACACACTCAAGCACACACTAGACTGTGGTCTTACACACACACTCACATACACTAGACCATAGTCTTACACACACACACTCACACACACACTCTAGACCATGGTCTTGCACACACTCACACATGTCAAACTTGTCTTACACACTTATAGATACTCTCCTAAATAATCAAATTCTCTCTTTTAGTTTATCCCTCTCCCTCTGTCTCTCTTTCTCACACACACACACACACACACACACACACTTGCCTTAATGGTTTCACACACTCACACACTGGTGGTCTGCTTGGCCTAGCCAAACAGGAAGCAACCTTTGACCTAGATGTTTCATTAGCCAGCAGCTGGCCTCTGTCAGGGTAACAAACTGGCAGACGCCACCGGCGGGTATCGCTCAAGTGCTGCATGCCCCTCAGTGCAGTCCTTGCCATCGCATCAGACGGGGTCAAGGACTGCCGTGCCGTCTGCGCCAATTCAAGAAAAGAGAAATAAAAACAACCTTCACTTTATAAGACAACAAACGTCACTTAAGAGAGTTAGCTCAAGTGGTCGAATCGACGCGTTGGTAATAATCTTGTGTGTTTTTGTTGTGTGCAAGAACAGGCAATGGAGTAAAGAGCACAATGGGCTTGGGCAAGCATTACGTGCCACTGTCTTTGCACCCGCCTCAAATGTCTATTACGGTTGCCAGTAAGTGACACTTTAATTCGTTCCCT
>JAGFZM010000031.1:72575-111675 GCA_017657215.1 Limnothrissa miodon
TGACCTGTAGCTTCACCTTATTGATAGTACCTTTTCATTCTTACAACAAAACTGTGTAAGAGCCTATAAATTGAACAGCTACTGCCTGACACAAATGCAGCTTACCAGTTTACTTCTGTGTGAATTTGAGAGTCCAATATAAACACCTCCGAATGATGACTAAACAACTGTTGTACATATTGACTTTATGCTATGGTAACCATTAAGAAACTGTTATGCTCTAAGTTACATACCAAAGTATACCGTGATATATATCATCTACCGTCTATGGTTCAAAATATATCGCAATATAAATTTCAGACTATATCGCCCACCCCTAGTGGAGGCAATATGAGGTTTAGTAGAAAGAAGGCAAGAGAAGGAGAGATGAGTCTGGGTAAGGAGTGAAAAACAGGACAGGAGAGTGCTAGTGTAGAGAGGGAGACATTACTCAAGTCACAGGGAGAGAAGAGAGAGACGGCCTCCGAGAGAACAGGGAAAATTGGGGTTGTGTCGAGTGGATTCTCCAGTGGAATGAGAATGTCTCTGGTTTTAATTTACACTTGAGCAACCACAGCCCAGAATGAGCTCACCGTGAAAGAACAACAATAAAAACACACACACACACACACACACAGACACACACAAACACACACGCGTGCAACACAGAGGAAAAAGAGAGAGGGAGAAAGTGAACAAGCTAACCATGAGAGGCAAGAAGAAAAACGAAAAGGGGCCTTAGGAGGTAGAGCACATTTTTTTGCCATTAGTGTATACTTCAGTACAGGCCCCGTGCAGTAAAAGTCTAATGTAAACATGGGACGCATGCTTCAGGCACATAAACCACTACGACACCCGACTCAACTTGGACTAGGAGCGGGGAAGACACACAGATCAGTGGCTACAGTACACACACAAATGAGAGGACTACATGAGGGAAGAGTCTGGAGTAACTTAAAGGAGAACAAATATTAAAAGAAATGGAATGGAAGGGACAGAGAGAGGACAATAGGTTACAGGGAGAGAGGAAGACAGAAAGAAAGAGGGGGGAAATAGAGATACAGAATGGACCGAAAGAAAGACACAGACCGGGAGAAAAAGAGAGGGGAGAGCTGGAAAGACGGGGCGTTCTCTAGAGAAACGCAGACGGAGGCGATTAGTGGTGGTTCTGGAATGTGAGGGTCAGAGATCCGAGCTGTGCTGAGGCCCGCTCTGTAAACACGGCCCCACCTCACCAACAGAACCCCTCACAGGGCCGCTCAGAGGCGGAACAGCACAGAACAGGCCCGATTCACACAGAACACCACAGTGCAGTGAAAAGCAGGAGAATGGCACAGTCCACAGCAGAACTCAGCAGAACACACAGCAGCAATAGCACAGAACACATGGTCCATGTGTCAACACATACAGCTGAAACAGAAGGCCACAACAATTACACAGACTTCCAGATGCTTGCACTGACAGCGCACTTGTAAAACACACACACACACCAACACAGACTGATAAACGTCTACGTGCACAACATCCCTGTAAACAACTTAGCACTGGTGTACCTCACTAGCCACAAACACACACATACACACACACATTCAAGTAAGCCTTGTAATGCACGTGATGAAGGATTATGCCATGCGATGGGGCACCGAGGCACAAGAACAATGCACCAAGGAGCCATTACGAAGCGGACGCCCTGCCAGGAAGGCCTGCAGGCAAAGCGCATTGAACGGCGCAAAGCCACATAAACACAGGCCATGGCTTCTCCCGTCTCAGAGAGCAGGCCGGCCTGGGCAATTACACGAGCCAGCGCAACCAACCCGGCCGCCACACCAAAGGAGCCGCAGAGGCACTCAGGCCACTTCAGACCACGGTGCGTCTGAAGAAGTGTCACCAAGCCGTTAAATTCGGTGGACTTCCTCTGACATGTGGAGCGCGGCCTGGCTGACGGAGGCCGCCGGGAGCTCACTGAGGATGGGCAGCTGCAGGGGGCGGCAGCCATCTGACAGCCATGGCAGGCCAATCAGGACAATGGAATGTTTGTGAATAAAGTAAACAAAGCAATGTCATGCCATCCTTCTTAAATACTGGAAATACATTCTTATGTGTTACACTTTTCTTGTACAGAGAATCAACAGCAGCACATAGAAAAAAAGAAACTCAGTAAGATAAATAACCACCCATAGTGTTCAAAGCCGGATTAACACACAACACAAAACTCTACTAGGAGCCAAAACGTCAACATCCCACAGACAGAGATGCAGATTTTTTTACCGACAGCCACGAGCGGGCATCAAAGCACCACAAAAACCTCTGTCACTCTGCATCAGCCGCAGCCTGGGCAGACATGCTTCTGTCTATGTTTGGCATGCTGATGGGAGACTAAAGGGGCCTTTGTGCTAAAGGTAGTCAGGTGTGTCTGCCAAAGATTATGGGTGCATAAACTCACACTCATGCGCACAGACTCACACACACCTACTGTACGTGCAGCCACATACCCTAACACATCCTCGCTCTCTTATTCTCTCTCCTTCAATCTCTCTCTCTCTCTCTCTCTCACACACACACACTCACAGGTGCACACACACACAGACACACCTGCACATCTGCACCTAAACAGACTTATTCAAACACCTCTCTCTCTTTCGCACGCACACACATCTGCACATCTGCACCAAAGACCAGTGAACAGACTTGCGCAGACATATTTCTATCTCCCCTTCCTTCTCTCTCTCATACACACACACATACACACACACACGCACACACTCATTTTCACCCTAACACTAGTGAGCCCACACTCGCTCATGCAGCTGGCAGCGGGTACAGCATTGTTGGCTGAGCCAGCTGAGAGGGATAAATGGGCTGGCGAGGTGTTGCTGATTAGAGTGAGAGTTAAGCAGGAGCACACCGGTGGCGCACACACACACACACACACACTTGCCTAATTAAAACCATTGTCTTCCGGGAACCTCAGAGAGAGACACAGCGGATGAAGGGGAGAGAGGGGTGGATGCCCACAGCATCATGGTGGGCCCAATCAGGCCGCGATCAAGGCTCCCTCTTCTGCCGTGATAATTTGGCCTGCAGGTCTTTTCTATTTCTTTGATTCTTCTTTTCTTCCTCCCCTCTCCTTCTTCTTTTTGTTCTTGGGTGTCCTGTTTTGTCTGCCCCGATTGTTACCAAGAAAAGAGCTAATCATGGCAGCACAAAGCACGGCGAGACAGAGGAACAACTCAGACACACACTCTGATCTCCTCCTGATCATTTTTATCACCTGCATCAAGTCCCCGGGAGTGTGTGTGTGTGTGGAGGTGGGACTGAGGGGGCTGGGACGTTATGAAGTTAAGATGCCTCTCAGCTACTTTTGTTCCAGATAGAGAACAACACCAGCACAGCAATCTACTCAGAGTGCAATTTCGCACAACAGAACACAAAACAAGTGAACAAGCAAACGTCTGAACGACCACTGGAAACTCAGAATAAAAACGTTTCAATTTGGATCTGACTTGAGCCAGGGAAGGTGTGGTAGACTGTTATCAATCCAGTCTCCCCAAAAACTCAAAGACTCACACAAACACACGTACACACATCTAGTTTGTTGCTGCAGTTGTTACTGTTGCCAGGTCCAGACATGCTTTCATAGACTAGAGTTGTGTTTTTGAAGCAAACCTCCACCCTCTATCACACACATGTGCACACAAACACACTTTTACCTCCACTCTGTGAGGTGCATCCAGAGCATGCAGGAGGAGAGTGAATGTGTGTGTGAGAGAGATGGTGTGAGAGAGTGAAAGTGTGTGTTTTTGTGTGTGTTTGTGTGTGAAAGAGAGGGGGAGTGTGTCAGTGCATGTTTGTGTGTGAGAGAGTTCATCACATTAGTGTGGGTGGCGGTGTCTGAGGACAGAAGCCTTGTGTGGTCTGCCTGTCTCTGCCTGTGGTTTGCCAAGCTCCAGACTGTCGGGGAAGTTTGGTCTGAAAGCAGTGGTGTGTGTGTGTGTGTGTGTGTGTGTGTCCGTGCATGTATCTGCACCTAGTTGATAGTGTATACTAATGTGTGTATATTAGTGTGTGTGTGTGTGTGCTTGGCAAGTGAGATAGAGCGCTGATAGGTATGATGTGTGTGTGTGTGCGTGTATGTGTGTGTGTTTGTGTGTGAGCACCAGTAGCAACAGCAACAACACCTGGGGCTGTCTGAGAGTTAATACTACCGGGACAGAGTAGACTCATTAGTTTGTAGAGACAAGAAGACAAGAAAACAAAAATAGAGAGAGTTTGGAGGAAGACTGATTGATGATGAAGAGATCACATCTTTAGCCAAGAGGTGAGGAGAGGAGCTGCCCAGACCAGTAGAAGATAACAGATCTCAGGTACAGACAAAGACAAGCCTCTGACACAGAATTCCTGTGATTAAGTAGTGGGCCTACGTGCAATAATGCTTTTAGGGCCCAAGTAGTGATGACATGATTAGTCTATGACGCACAGGCTATCCACTGAACTCAGATCAGTAACAATGCATTATTAGCCCACGGGCTACATAACCCATTTGACATGCAGACACACTGGTTTAGCAGCAGCTTAACATCAGTGGAAAAAGCAGACCAAAACAGAACAGTAACAAACAGACAAGTTTATTAGGCATGAAGCCCATGGAGCCTGGCCTTAAAATTAGAGTGCGTGGCAGGCATGTGAGAACACCACAGCCTGGAGGAGGATCCCTGGAGCACTGGCTGTTCCGTGACCCATCAACCTCTAAGGATCCGTGTCCTCCACTATCCATAAGGGCCCTGCGAAGCCTGCAACCCCATCACAACCCCTCCACCACCAGCACCACCACCTGGACCAGCACTCCCAGCAGGGCCCTGGGGCAGTTTCCTTGTCCAGGCCTGCGCTGAATGTACTGTATCAGTGGCCAGAGGCAGGGCCATGGCTGATGCTGCCGCCTGGAACCTGGGCCACACGCTAATGACTGATGTGAGGATGAGTGCAAGCAGGTCCAGGCCCCCTGGGCTAATGCACTACAGCTACGCGCAAAATAAAAGGGGGTCAGAGCAAACCAACAGAGATGAAGAGGGGCTGGAACAGAGAAACAAAGTACATCACATTTTCCATTTTCATAGCTCCCTGGACTACTTCATTAGCCCATGTAAATCGATGAAGCTTTGGATATTTCAGCTAGCCAGTGTAGCCATAGTCACTTCCTAAAGAAGCGCAGAGTAAGCCTGGCTCCTGTTTTACATGCCGCAGATTAACGGAAATCAGATTAAATATCCTCTGAACGGCAGACTGGAATAACAACACATGACATTTCAAAATGATTTTCATGTAAGTGAGTTATTAACGCAATCATAGCAGGTAAATATGCCTTTTTTGCGTGAGCCACCTGGACCTGTTGATAATGACAACCCAGCTAAAGCACGTCTAGACACTGCCACAAATAACATGCGCTTTCTCGCTGCACCTCCGTCAAGAATCAACACTGCAACAGTTACTGTGCCACTTTCACTGCATGCATGTTGCGCCGGCAGTGGCATGCGGAGGATCCGCGTGTGAAACAGGAACAGTAACGCCCAGAGGATGCGTGTGTGACACATGGAAGTATGCCGGTTGCCCCACAACGACATGCTGGAGCTTGCTGCTGTCTCACCCGGTGGCTTTCACTGCCAACAGGGGAGAGACACAAACCCACAAAGCACACAAACAGAGCTGAAATATAAACACACAAACACGAGCACCCACATGCCTTTCAAAAAACCCATCAAGCTCTCTTAGGACCTTCGGTCTGCAATTGCATTCCACTAAAGAATGGAGAAGAAAAAAGGGGGTAGAGGGTGGAGAGAGATAAGCTCGAGAAGGGGAGGAGGAGGAGGAGGAGGCAGTCCTTCAGGGAGCCTCTGATCACTCAGGGAGATAGGAAAGTTTGGCCTGTGGCATCTAGTTTAATGTCACACATAGACACACACACACACACACAAACTTGTTCACTTAACTACATAGTAATTAATTTACTCATTTACAGACACAACAACCCTCTCCATCTCTCCGCCTATCAGTCTGTCTTCTTCGTGCTGCCCTCACTTTCCTCCTCCACAAGCTAGAAACCTCAACAGGGAACTATCTGCTGTTCCGCACAGGGAAAACAATGGTCATCAAAATGGCCACTGATACTCAGGGCAACTGCAACCACGCAACCACACACACACATATTTTTGTGTGTCAGAGATTTGTCAGGCTCACACACACAGTGGACACACACTCACTCACACACACTACACTGGTACACACATATGTGCACATTCACACACATTCACACAACTAAGAATTGGGCAATAAGGCTTAACAATACCGTGCTCACTAAAACACAATAGAATTGTTTTATTTGCATTATTGGTACTAGTTGCGCCCACAGGGAGAATCAAAATTAGGGACAGCTGTTCTTTTACAATGGCCCCCATTTTAAAAAAAAAATCACATCTCATTCCTGAGGAAACAACAGCATATTATTACATGCTCGCCTGTGAGCTCCAAACATGTAAAATGGATAAAAGTAATGACTGCAGAATCTTAAATAGGCTGATTGCTTCTGCACAGGTGGAGCAGCCACTGGCAGACTAAATTGGCTTGAGAAAGATTGATGGGAAAGGTAGAGCCTGGCGTCTGGGGTCTGCAAAAAACAATAGTTTAATTTAAAATAATAAAAAAGCTTTCCATTTTTCCCCAGATAGGTTTTTTATGATGGGTTACAGGATTTAAATGAACTACTAAGACATTTACACTTTTACCATGTTTTACAAATTTATCATGCCACACATCAACTTGTCCTCTATTCTAGTAGGCAAGATGTTCGCTGAGACATGATTGGTATTTGTTTGATGGTGGTGTGGTCTCCCACCCACAGCAGTAGCAGGGGTGTGAGGGGCAGCCTCTCTTGCTCCCCGGTGACCCCGCGCTTGACGCCCTGTCTCAAGCTTGACTGCAGGGCACACATTCCTACTCGGACGTCACTGTAGCCCACAAGCAGTCAGGCAAGTGGGGGAGGGATGGCAGGGAAAAATGGTGTGGGGTGGCGGGGGGCATAGCCGTGACGCTTGCTCTTTCTCAATTTCCCTTTCTCTGTCATGTTAAGACACACTCACACTTGCTAATGCCCTTACGCATCACTTAGCCTAGGCCTAGAGCACATGTTCTTTCTCACACACACACACACACACATGCACACAATCAAAGAAAAACTGTGTTGAACACCATTTGCAACCATGTAATTTTCTTAATGCATGGTGGCACGTACCCTGGATGACTAATTAAAGCAAAGCGTCATGTCACACCTTTGGCAATAAGAATTGGTTTGCTTCACAGGTACTGTGACACACACAACCCTGTGAGTTTTCACATCATATGTCAGTCTCACACCACTATGAACAAATGTCGTCAGGGTGACATTCTGCAGGTGGACACACAGAATGCAATAATAACTAATCAAAGCAGTCTAAAAAAAGGGAGAAAGAGAAACCATCAACTGTCAGTGCGTACAACAACCTACATGCTACTCATACATTACGAAACTATGTAATCCAGGCTCCTATCTTCGTTTGGCCTTGGCCTTTAGGGTTAAGTCTCTCAAACCAGAACAAGCCCAGCACACATCAGGTATCAAGTCATGGTACAATATTCAAATGATAGGTAGAATATTTAAATAACGATAGGTCTCTCTGTCCATTAACGTCATGTGGGTCAACAAGACAGCATCATTTACATTTTTACATGCAACAACATGGTGCATATCAATCAACAATGTGCCCAGGACCCTGGATGGATGATCATCTCGGGAAGCATCAAGCATGGTGGCCCACAACCGCTAGTGTGCAGACTTGTCTGTCTGCCTGGACAGGTTCTGTTCAACAGGTGCTAGCAAACCATGTCTATAAAGGTGTAACACGTGTAAGTAATAACCAACCTTCTCGTCAAATGCACTATAAAATATCTAATCGTTTGACCCACCCTTTCCTTTTCCATTTGTAGGCTACTTTCTCTTTTTCTCTCTCAATACTTTGTACCAGAACAATCCAATTTGCTAGTCCATTGATTTGTTTTGACTTGCACGTGTGTCTAATGCATTTTGATTATTCAGCTTCTCTGTTGTTGTTTTTTTAAATACGTATAATTAAAACTAAACACTCCAGGTCCTTTATCTTCTAAATACCAACAATAACGCAAAAAGAAAACTCTTAAAGTATTGAAACAAACTGTTGAACCTGAATGTGAGAATTATGCACATTTACTGAAAACCAATAAACCTATTGACCGCAGGTAGGCCTACTACACAATGGGGTCGTAAAAACAATTCAACGTGACTTGGCCTTCAAAACTTTTGAACTTTTGTACACTGAAAAGTATGAAATTACATTTTTAGTTACTTACCTACGAACAAACAGATAATGTCCAAGCCGACTAACATCTTTCTCTTCGTGCAAAATGCACTGTCCACAGGTTCAGTTATGTGTTTCTTCCCATTTCCCTTCATGGGCTCCCCAGCTGCCCCGTTATCGGCTAGCCGCTGCTGAAGTTCAGCGTCCCGGGTCGCTGTGGTGTTATTCGTTGTATTAAACTTTTGCATTGTTGAACAGTTTTTTGAAGCCAGTCGTTCAAAACTTGTTGCGCACAGTCCTTTCCACAACACCCTTAGGTCATTTGTAAACGCGCTACGGCTCCTGTAATAGATAAACTAAAGTTAAATGAAAGTTTTAATAAAACAACGTAGGATACTCATTTCTAAACTGAACACGTGTATGTTAACATTACCATTATCTTCAGACGTTTGAGGTTTGCAGAACGCTGTAACCTTCAAACAATGTAAAACTACTCAGAAAACAACATCGACTGGGACGCTGTCAAACTTCGGTGCTCTGTCGTTTTGCAGCTTTAAAAAAGTTGAGCCGTTCTTGGCATCACGCGGAGTGTTGGCCAATCAAGCCTGGATCAATTCTTCAAAAATGAACTTAACACATTGATTCGCCTGTAAACTAAGTCACCACAGGTCATGTCTAGTTAATGTTTCCAAAAGGAAATGTGGTATTTTCCATATGTCCTGAGTGTTCCTCCTACTCTTCAGTAAACCTCTCGGAGATGTCCTGATTTGCAAGCATTATTAGACTACCTCCGCCCTCGTCTGCCATAACCCCATCCTTCTTCCCTCCTCTGTTGCACTCCCCCTTCCCACCTTCCCCCAACACCCGACGCTTGTCCTCTCCCTCTAGCTCTCTCTCCCACAGGGAATTACCTCACAACCATCATGTTTTAATTACTGATTCGCATGACTTAAATTCAAGGGTGCCTTTCCCATATTTTAATAACTTGCAATTGCTGTCGTATTCTGAGAGGTGACACTTGAAAGGGGTTATTTTTCAGAACTTAATTGTGCTCTGGAGGATTTGTGTCCTTGAAGCAGACATTTTTATGTTTACACTCCCCTAGCAGACCTACTTTGGGGGGAATTATTGTGCTCACAAAAGGCCTATGGGTGCTCAATGGTGAGAACATTCTTGTAGACACTGGTAAATTCTGCCATCTGTTGAAAGTTTTTGGTATGAGTGAGTTGTGGCATACTGCCATGTCCTAGCACTGCCAAACATTTTCCTGTGTGTAATGTAATTCACAAGTGTTTCTAAATAACCCAGCCCCTCTGTCACTAGATTTGTTAACGACTCCTAAGTCAACCTTCTGAGTCTGTTGACGATTCAGAGGAGAAGTTTTTATACTCTTTTTCATTAAGTTTTAAACATAGGAAAAGGTCACTACTTTCAAGTCTTGTTCCATCAGGTTGTAGACCAGGTTGCTTTCTCAGAAGTGAGAAAAATTTAAAGTTTTCTCATGGCAGCGTACAATATCATTGCTACCTAGAGAAAAAAACAATGTTTCTTGGTTTACACAGTAAAATGGCATTTCCATTAAAGACCCACTAAGCAACATTTTTCAGTTAATTAATCCGTTTCATACTGATTAGGATGCTAACACGACTCATTAATGCATGTATGCATTAAAGCATTATATGTGCCACTGTGGCCTACAACGGTAGATACAGCATTTGCAGTGTTCAACAGCAGCGGTCCGCCTCCAATAGAATGCAGTGCAATTCAATGCAATACAGCGGTCTTTAGAGGGGGCTTGTGAGAGAAAAAAAACAGAACGTTGCTTATAGCCCTGCTTTAATGCATACATTTTGGAGACGCTCTACAAATAGCGAAGCTAAACATTTTTGAGTAGCATGGCTTTAGTGAAGCTATTCTGAATCTGATACTTTCAGTAGTTTAGCTATTTTTTGGCCATGTACTGTGGCAGCTTTCCTCAAAGTTATGTTAGAGCATCAGCTCACAGCAGTAAATATTTGTCAGGATCCTGTCCCGGGACTTTGTTTTCTGTTCCCCCTGCTGGTTGTTTTTAGTATTGTCTGCCATGTGGTTACCTGTCATGTGTCCTTTGTTTTGATTTTCTCACCCCGCCTTCCCCCTGTTCGACTTCCTGTCTTAGCTTTCCCGCCATTTTGTCTGTACACCTGTGTTCCATTCGTCATTAGGTCTAGTATTTAAGTTCTATCTACTCTGTCCTTTGCTGTTGGTCCGTCTGTCTTTGTTGGCTGTCTCTGTTGGCTGTTTGAGTGTTTCTACGTTTGCAGTGTGTTTGGAGTTTCTCCAGGTTGTCTTTTGTTCTTGTTAGTTATGTTGCATGTTCCGTCTTAGATTTTGGTGTATGTGTCTAGCTTGTCTGTGTATAGCTTGTTTGTTTATCTTGTCTGTGTTTGGTTTGAACATTTTGTTAATTTAATTTCATCCTTTGTCTCAGCAGTTGTGTTTAGTCTGTTTGTTCGCTATGCCTTCAATGTGATCTTCAATGTAGTCTGTTACCTGTGCCTTCTGTGTTGCCTGTGCTCAAGAGTCCTTTGTGTACTGTTACCGTGCTCTTGTTTAACTTGTCTGATTTGTTGTCTGTTAGTCCTAGTCCTGTCTTTCTAAAAATAAAGGCTTTCTGTGAAATATCTGGGTCGTCCTGCAATTCCTGACAATCTATCTAGGCCTACATGGAAGATCAATTCCTTACAATAATGTAATGCATTTGTGTCAGTGGTACCATAATTTTAAAAAATGTCCACAATGTATGGTCGCATGTACCTTTTATTTTATACTAAGGGAGTCCAGTAGAACATTTGAACAAATTGTGTAAAATGTACTCCTGTAGACAATACACTGCCTATATAAAGCAGTAATAATCAAACTGGGCAGAGTATGTGTTACTCTATAGAAGTACATTTGTGTTCGGTGGTAACCACAGTCTATGGGTTTAAGTGTGTACAAATTTTACCGTACTGCTAAATTATCACATTCCACTCTCAAAGCACATAGTTTCAGATATTCTCAACACCTTTAAGTAAACTTAAAACTTTCCCCTTTACTGTCCCCTTTAGAGATGGTGCACAGTAAGCCACCACTCTTCATAGTTTTACTGGAAAGAACTGCCTCTGCTGTTACCTCTTGAGGCCGCTTGGTGGCCACTAAGTCTGAGACTCTGTGGCAGTGTTGGCTTGCCATAAACCATTCCTTAGTTATGGTGTTATAGTTTAGTGCCAAAAAATGTCACCACGTCAACTCACTCCGTTTCTCTCTCCCTTTCCATATACATCTATACATGCAATACACACAGTCACTGGAATGTGATGTAAACTGGCCTAACTCATCTTCTTCTGCCCATCCATGCCACTACCACCTCTGCTGAGTCATCCCTGTCTCCCACCACCTGATCATGTGCCACTAACCTCCTGGATGGACTGCAACCAACTCCATGGACAACCTCTGACATGACTGACCCAGCTTCCAGTCGGACCTGCAAACTGCTACTTCACTGCCCAGGACTTTTGGTAATCTATGGCTTAACTGCTCTTTATGATATGGGACAATATATTGGGATTATTATGGGACTATTATGACATTAACACCATGCACTTCATGATGTGGGACTACATTTTATGATGGGGGACCACATCACACACATCATATAATTATGATGCTATGGTTATGCTGAGTCAATACCTAGTTAATACCATAGAGTAATCACCATCTGAGTAATCACCATTTCTTTCTAAACAAAAACAAGATGGGAAAAAATTGCCCCGGTTGCTCATTGGTGCTCTCTGTACTATGCTATGAGACATGACTCATATGACATTGTATAATGTGCTGTACAAATAAAATTGAATGACAGAACCAAGGATACCATGCAAATCATTAAAATCACCACTAGAGGGCATTAAAGACAAACAAATGATTTTTACCAAAAGGACTGTAAAACTGTGATACATATGAGTTATACTGTCTGTTGTGCCATAGAGATCACTGATCTTGAGAATTTATACAGGGGCTATCAGTGTATGGGTTTATAAACTGACGTTTACAGTTTTTTCTGAATGCTTAAAGGGATAGTTTGGTTTTTAACACATTAAGCCCCTTTCACAGGTTGTCAAAAATGCAATAATGTGGTTGACATCGAAATTTTGACGATTGCTTCTGTCTCGGCTATTTGGGAAATGTAGAATCGCCTCTGCCTGCCTTCAAAATGGCTAGCAATGGGCATGTGTTGTTTCTATCCTTAAAACACTGGTTTTAAAAAAGTGCTACTCACCAAGTGGTTAGTGGTGCTCAATGATGTTCCAAAACATGTATAGTAGCGAAATGAAGCTTCCGTCATGTTTTATTTGGCACTTTGTTTATATGAAGGAGTAAATAGATCCCTATGGGACTTACAAAATGGCAAATTAAACATGACAGAAACTGTATTTTGCTACGATACTTGGGTTGGAACATCAATCACTCCATGAGTAGCACTTTTTTAAAACCAGTGTTTTAAGGATAGAAACAACACATGCCCATTGCTAGCCATTTTAAAGGCACGCAGAGGCGATTCTGTATTTCCCAAATAGCCGAGACAGGAGCAATCATCAAGATTTTGGTGTCAACCACTTTATTTCATTTTAGACAACCTGTGAAAGGGGCTCAATGTGTTAAAAACCGAACTATCCCTTTAAACACTAACAATGATTCTTGTAGCACAATTTCTAAAACTATTAAAGATCTCATTCCATCGTATTTTCATTAATTTTGTTGTGGTCTCTTATCTAAAATAATGTCATGAGAGTTGGTTTCGACTAAAAATATGCTGTGGTTGTCTTGTTTCAAGCTATTTTAGTTAGGTGAAAACAGCCTAACGTTTCTTGAGGGCGGGTTAACTGCATAGCTAATGTTCAAATTGACGTACATTTGTGCAGCTTTTCCGATTCGCTCGTTTTTCCGGGCAGTTTTCTATCACAGGCGAATACAGACTACAGGGGTAGGAGAGCATTTAGAAGTTGAGCATAGAAGTACAACTTGGGCTGACCTATGGTAATGTAAAAACATCAAGTCTTAAACGGTTTATTTTGGAAGGAGACCTTTAATAGTTGTAGGGAAACTACTAACTGAGTTTGCATAATTAAAAGCACAAACACTGCTTTGCACACAGTTTGCACTTTTATAACACACAATTTGTGAATGTATACACAACTCACTACTTTACACACAATTTCCAAATTATTAGCACACTCCTAGTAGAAATATACACATTTATTGCTATTATTTACACTATTTTGCCAACTGTTAACCACACTGTGCCATGCAGAAACTCTTTTTTGATAATTAGTTCACTTTGCAACTATAAATAAGCTTTCAATGTGAAGAACAATGGGGGTGGGGGGGGGCTGAGAAAAGTGAGGATTAGAGGAGGGCGAGGAAGAGTACGAGGACTTGAAGCAGCAGGTGGAAGAGGAGGACAAGGACTAGGAGGTGAATTTAGAGGAAGATAAAAGAAGGTGATGAAGGGAGAGGGTGAGAAGGTGAAGAAGAAGGAGGAAGGATGAGAAGACACTACATTATACTGTACACTGACTACATATAATATTCAGAGACCAGAGCAGATCAGGTATGTCATCTTATGGGACAATGTTAGGTTCCATAGAGCTGCTTTGGTCCGCAACTGTTTACAGATCCCCTTACTCTCCATTCTTCAGTCCAATTGAAGAATTCTTCTCAGCCTGGTGCTGGAAGGTCTATGATGATATTCCCCATCAATCATTTCTCTCTCTTTCAGTGAAATTGTATGTTTTCTTGTGTTTGTTTTGATGTGTGTAAATAAACATTCATACTTATGTGAATCACTGTGTGTTTACAGAACTACGTATGACAAAATTATGACAAAAGTATGACTGCAAATGGACTGCAAATACCTTGTGCACAGAGAAAGCAAAAGCCAGATGCGTTTTTCATTTATACCATCAGTGTGTAGTTGGCACATTGTGTGCTTATAAATATGATGGTTAGTGTTAACTGTTTGGTACAAAAATACAATTTTTACAAAGGTTTGTAGGGCTATGTAAGATGTATTATCTTTTGCAAGAAATCTAGAATGTTTTGCTGATTTGGTCAAAGGTTTTTCAATTTGTGTGTAGAGTTTTGCAAAAATAGCCAATTCTTTAAAAAAGAATGTGTTTAAGCAATCTGAAAAAACTGTAATGGTGAGGTCACAGTAACTTGGTTTTATCACTGATTTATTTCAAGAACACATGGGACAGTTTAGATGTGATTTGAGATTAGGTTAGATAAGAGTTTGCTATATGTGATATATTGCATACAGTGATGAAATAAATTAATTTTATCAGGATATTGTTGTATACCAAAGAGTAGAATAAAAGTAAAAGATAATCAACTAATTAGCAAAAATCAGAAACAAGTAAGTACTACTTGATAGTGGCTAATTGTTTTGGGTCATGCTTTTCAGTCTAAAAAAAACTGTTTTTTGAACAGAAAAGATATACTTGAATTTAAAATTTCAAACCATTGAGCGATAGGGCCTTGACAAAGGTCGAAAGTGGTCAAATATAAATGGCCTCCTAAAGTGAGACAAGATGGAGGATGTGAGGAAGGAGAGAAGCAGACACAAACAAAACACAATAAACACAATTTCTTCTCTTCTGGCTGTGATCATATTCACTTCTTCTTTCAGCTCGGCTCTTGTGTCTGATGCTCCGGTTATCTGTAAATGCCTGAATCTTCTTCCTTAGTTAAAATGTAGAATTGGCACTTTCAACCATAATTATGGCTGGCTACTTCTCCTTTACTGCATCTGCATACCATCCTTGCATCACCTTCCTTTGTCCTTGTATTTGCTACAGTGAGAACTGTGATCATTTGACGACCACTCTCTGCATTGCTAAGGCTGTGGTCACTTGTTTACAGCTTGTAGGTGTGCAGGTGTTTGAAAATAGAACACCTAGATGAACAAGATCAAGAGGATGACGTAATGATGGTGCCCCAAAACTTTCCCATTCTCACCACATGATTAGTGCATTGAAACCACGAGGGACATTGGCTGTCATGACATGACATGTCCCTCAGACATGCAATTTGTTTTTTCAGAAAAGCAGAAGACACCAATTTGGTCTGAAGAGGGCAGGTGTGGGGACAATTGTGAAAAATTCATTTGTTTTAATAAATAGCTCTCAAAACCCTTCATAGTCTTCATCACTGTAGTAGTCCTCCTCATTAGAACAGCCATCAGGACAGTACAAATGCCACGGCTGCCGCCAATGAGGCAGAGCAAAGTTAAAGCCTATGTAAAAGTCTGCTGGGTCTCTTTTTGGTCGGATCATTCTGTCAGGTTTGGTGCCTCTTAGAGGCATGCTTGAGACCCAGATCCAGGCAACTTTACATAGACAAATTATTTATTAATGAAACACAGACTAAACAAACAAACTTACTTCAGAAGCAAAGACAGAATCAAAGACTTGAAACATGAGACACCAGACATGCGACATAAGAAAATGATCCAACAACGACAGAGAAATGGGTCTAAATACACTGGGAGATTAGGTAACAAGACACAACTGAGAGAAATCGGGATGAATATCGGGAAAATCTGGATACAATTATCATGAGACAATAAGACAATAAGGTGAGGGGTGGAACTTGGGAACTGATTGAGGAAACAGGCGGGAAGACAGAATCCCATTACCACATAAGGAAGTAAATAGGAAAAGACACACGTCAGGAATGACAGGAGCACAGGACAAAGCCATTTTCTGACTCTAGAGAATATTCTGGACTTAGAGGAGAGTATTCATAGCCTCAAATACGGTTCTGCCTTTGGCACTAGCCACGACACAACATTTTTAATTCTTTTTTTTAGTTATATTTGAAACTGAAATCGAGCAAGCATGACAGGGGGCATAGTACTTTAGTGACTCATGCTAAAATTAGGGCAATTTACTTTTAATTTATTTATCCTGTGTATATATCATGTCATGATGTACACATCATATATGTGTTCTATGGTAGAGGGGGTTACAAGAAAATGGTTTAGAAATAAGCATTAGACAAGTTTTACACTAATATACCATAGTATGTCCTTGGGAATCAAATGGCACTTAATGACCCATATGGTGCAGGCCTAAAGAGGAACCTGACCTCACATAAATCATAAAGTCTACGTAATTCATAGTCTATTATACACTATGGATTACGCAGCCTTAGGACTTTAGCCATGCTTTTGACGAATAAGCAATAAGGAACAGAATTGAAATAAAGGAAGCATGAACAAGGGAGACATTTGAAAACAACCACATACAATGCCTTTTTGATAACAGTATCAGTGCTTGAATGACTAAGTGTAACATCTTTCATTTCATTTCAATCAGTGACATCAACTAGGCCTAGAAGTGTAAGGTCAACTAGATGAAAATATGTGATGGCGTTTCCCATTTCTATCGACTTCCTCTTTTTCAATCTACTCTCTGCACGTGTTCAGTGATGTATGTGGAGAACCTGTATGCAGTAGTCTTGTTGTGGTGCCGTCTCCCCTCGCTGTGTTTTCCGACAGTCACTTTCAGAGGGGAAAGTAGGCTACTGCTGTGTCAGCTGCACACTACGGAGCACAAACATACAAACAGAGGCTGACATCAAACAAGAAGACATGGTACAACAGGTACACAGATCAACAGGTACACAGCACACTTTTGCCTAGGGCTACGTCAAGGTAGCCTATCCTTGAGTTGGGTTTCTCTTGTTTTTTTTGTTTATTGAAACCACTAACACAGTGTTTCAAAAAAAGAGACAAGCAGTTACGAGCAAAGGAAGACCAAGGAACAGTTAACAGGCTGTAGTCTCTGCATTTGTTTTTGAGGAGTGTTTTTGTGTTAGCGCCGTTGTTTTTTCGTCAGTTTCTGAGAGGAGCCTTCTCCTGTCACTGGTTCGTGTGTGTGCATGTGTGTGTTCCAACGGTCAGTAATGACACAGCAGGCGCTGGAGCTTGGGGAGCCGATGGGGAACGCAGTCATCGGACGTGACGATCGGCGGTTCAGATGTCTGCTAATTCTCTGGATGACTGTGCTCACTGTCGGCCTATTCGCCGACTTCTCCCTCCACTTCATTCTCAGACCTTTGCCTCCTTCTAAAGTTACTTGGCCCACCACTGCAGCTCCAGGCCAATTAGAGGTAAGACTCGCCTTGACCCACTGGATACGCGTTTTAATGACACAAAGTGCAAAGTTGTCATTAAAGGTGTTCATTGAAAGTTAATAGGCCTATATAGTGAGTAGAGGTAAAGACATGAGACATAGGTTTAGTTAATATAGAAATTCATCCTGGACTCACAGCACGAGACCTTACCATTCTGAACAAGGTTTAAAAAAGCGCATCATTCTCATGCAGTAGGCTAAGTGTGGGAATGGTTTTGTTGATGGAGACCAATAAGACATGGAGATATTAAGTCTATTAAGACTGTGACTCAACAGATGTTTAACATCAGTGCATGAGAGGGAAATGATGCCCGGCAAGCTTATCTTTTTATGTTTTGTTTTTTGTCAGTTCTCAATCTTTGTCAATTCTCTTAATCTCAAGTCTGTCATTTGTAAACTAGATTAGATGCTACCCTCTCAGCATTTGATTTATACTGAACACTGTTACATTGCATTGAAACCACACGAGGGATTGCTGCTGTCATGTCATGACATGTCCCTCAGACATGCCCTTTGTTTTCCATGAGAGCAAAGGACACCAACTTGTCTGAAGTGTGGTGTGTGGGCAGTTGTGGAAAGTTTATTTTTGTTACTAAATAGTTGGTTAGCTTCAGTGGCATTTCACTTTGTCTTTTCTCCATGTGGGAGAATGCTCATCAAATGTGAAATGCGAGTCGTATCTCAAGAATTTTGTGGTATGCATCTTGACGTGGTTTTGGTTGGAAGAGACAAGTGAACAAGGGCGGTGTGTGTGTGTGGGTGGGTCATTGAGAGGAAGGGGTGGGGGGGGGGGGGGATTTGAAGGCACATTTTCACCTTTGTTCAATCGCCTTCTAATAATAAGTCAATGCTCAAAATGTCATGGGGATTGAATTGTAAAATCTTGTCATTAGTTGATATTATACCATGAAGCATGTGAGAAACAATACATATATATACATTAATACATTAATATACCATGTTAGTGTAAGATTAGATGGTGAGAGCTGTCATGACAATCTACTCTTGATAACATGAACATGCAATGGCATTAGCCCTAACTGTATACTGTAACAGTGGAATGATGGTCATTAATTAAAAGCACAAAACCAATATCACAACAATGTAATAATGTAGACAGATAATAATGTATAATATCATTGTGGTTCTTGGCAGGGAGTGAGGGGTGCCCCAAAGTCGAACAAACCTAAAGCTCATGGGCCTTTTTTTTATGACTTGGTCCCTGAAGCTGAAGGTAAGTCTGTCTGTTTAATTTAGAATACAGTGTTTCTATTATTGTGAGAGATAGCATCTCTCAGTCTATATTTAACTCCATTCTGTTTCCACAGCATCTCAAGCTACCAAAGAGGGGCCTATTCTATGGAAAAACCATGAGGATCACATGAAGAATTATACTTCTCTGGATATAAAAGCAGATGGGTTCTATTTTCTCTATGGAAAGGTGACCCTAAATTCTACTGGTCGCAGCTCTACTGTGAAAGTAATTAAGAAGCATGGTAATAAAAAGCCAGTCGTGCTGGAGCTTTCCTTTGATGAACGATCAAACTCAACAGGCTTCTTTGGAAAAGTCCTGCGTTTGGAGGCAATGAATAGCATCGTCATCAACTGCACCAACCCAAGTCTGATCAAATCTGGCACATATGTGGGGATTTACAAACTGGGCAGCGTGTAGCATCCTGACCTTTTAAATGCAGACAAAAGTGGACCAGGAGCCACCTACCCACTAACAACTTCCCCACGGTCAGCCAAGCACCAACACTGAGAAAGCCATCAAGACAAGAGTGCTCCTCATAGAGTCCCACCCCATAGGGTCATTAGGACTTTATGGTGTTGTATGTTGTGTCTTGCTGGATGATGTATCTTAAATGAATGGATAATGGATCAATCCATTCTCTATCCAGAGGGAAGGTGTCACATAGTTCACTGGAACCGGAACAATGTGATTAGCTATTTGAACTTGATTCTTTCATCCAGGCCTCGCAAGTACCATGCTAGAATCTATGCAAGAAATCTCACGATTGTAGAATGTTGAAATGCCTATTCTAATAAGCTGTCATGGAAGCTTCTTTGATGATGCTTGGTCATGAATGTTTGCATGTGATGAGTCAAGATGTTCTGGTTATTCCGCTTGGAAGCCTTTAGATAGAGATATGAAGTAAGATGCCTTATGTTTCATAGGTTTGGGTTTGAATCTTCTGTATCTCTTAACTGGATAGTTTGTGAGTGTTTTAATATTGAGGCCTCTCCAGACATTTCACAAATGTTAAGTGCACTTCTGCCCATGAAACTCACAAATACATTCCATTCCAATGCCATTGCATGTATGAAAGTACAAACTGTGTTTTTAAAGTGACACTGAAAGAGAAAGGATGGAAAATTAAGTGGAAACTGACTATCATCTTATTTTTTTAACTCATATGAATATTACACTTGTCATTATGCTAACTTTATTATTTATGAATGTATTTATTTATTTACGAATTGTTTTAGGTTGCTGTGAGCAAGTGCTTAATATTTGAATACTTTTTTCCTGTTCTATTTCCACCTATTAAAATGGTTGGTTATGCCACAGATTTTTTGACTGTTGTCTTTTTGTTGAGGAAAGAGAAATGAGAAGTGGGAGAACTTCATTGCGTCAATGGTCCAAAATCTTACACCACCCCCAATTTCTCCTTACCACAGGCAGAATGAGTCATGTTCATATATCACATCCACAGACAGGCAGACACAAGATAGATACATACTGTAGAAAGATAAATATAAGGTAAAATAAAAATGCTTATTTTGGTCTCAATCTTTATAGAACACAGACTAGATCAATGCTTAACCAATGGTTATATCACAAACATGCATACATCTACATGCATATATCCACAGTATATATGCACAGACAATCTACCATATTGTTCATGTCTTGTTTTGGTAAAATTGGACCATGATTCTTGCAATAACCCATACAGTACATACAGACAGACCACACACACACACACATCTGTGAATGCTGATTGTGATTGTATTACATCTGTGTGACTCAGACAGTGAGACCATTTGAGTGTGACAGCACACACACACACACTGATGCACTCATCTGCTGTATCCTTATTAACTCTATCTGACTCAGTGCTGTGACCCCTAAACGAAAGTGAGACCATGTGAGTGTCACAGCACAAGACCCTTATTTTCCAAAACTGTGCTGTCGAGGAAACAGACCCATAGACAGCCAAAAAGGACTGCTGTCATAAGCAGACAAAACACTGCCCCCATAGACTGCCATTAAAAACACTGACATTTTACAATTTATGCAGACACAGGCATAAACACACTCAATGGTGTGGCTCTAGAAATTGTGGTTGTACAGGTCCTATGGCAGAAAATAGTTCAATCCCCCCCAAACATGCATTGAAATGTTTTCAAAAAGGATTACGACTTATTTGTTTTTAATTACATTTTCATTTTCATTATTTTTATGAATGATACATTACCCTGCTTTAAAAACTGTATAATAACCAGTCTGTTGACAGCCCACCAAGGTCACCATCATTGACACCTTCTCAAAGACGGACAGACAGATAGACACACACACAAACATTGTAATAAACTTGGCCCATGACTAAGACTGGAATCAGGCTGCCAGGAAATTCCGATTTAGCAAAAATGTAAAATCAGTGGGTGTTATCAATGTCGCCAAAAACATTGTAATATGTGCAGAGGAAGTTCATTAAACCCTAAATAACCAGCACAACTACCCACCTACCCACACACACTCAATCCACATCATGTCTCACTCGCGCACACACACACACACACACACACACCCTTCTCCATCTCTTATATCTCTCTTTTTCCTTCCCTCGCTGTCACTATCTTGCGTGCTGGAACATATATACTCTCACAAATCCTTCACATATCTGGGTTTGCTTGCCAATGATTGTGACACCCCCACATTTCTCAAAGCATTTTATGTTAACTGGGTCTGGTTTCCACTGCCTCCAGATGTAAACATGACAGAGGTTGGCGAGGTTGGGGACATTTCCAAGTCTAGGTAGTTACTTCCCAGGTGCACTTCTCTATCTGCCTGTGTCTGTCTCAGAGAAACTTCCATCATTTTACCTTTAACTGTCACCAGAAGTCATTATCTGTTTTGGCCTTCTCTTCTCACATTGGTTGTAAATAGAAACTATAATGTGTGACACTAGTATTCTGTGGTCTGGGCTGCCCACATTTGTGTTTCAGAAGTATTACTTCATTTGTTTCATGTTCCTCAATATGATATAAAATGTATACGTCTTTATTTTTAATAATTAATTTGCACTTTGTATCCATGCAGATTATTGATTATACATTGTCACAGTTACTTTTAATTCACCACAAGGGGACACTGTTTTCCCATTATTCCATTGCCTGACATCCATAGAGGCATTGCCATACACACTTTTACATTGTAGGTAAAGTAGACATGCTGTCTTTTTTATTTGATCCACCAAGGTGTATAGAGGCATCAGCCAAAATTCTATTATTATAACATCAAAATAGTAGCTTTTGATTTCTCTTAAAACTGTAGGTTGGTTTGTGTCACAGGCACTCCTACACTAGGCTACTACTGTTTACTGTTGGCTGGGGTTCAATAGAGGTCCATATTGAAAAGATTACATGTCCTTTGTTCTTCTGCACCCTGTTGTCTGGGTATCTATAACTAGAACAAGTCTAGCAAGTTATTACACTCTGAGTGAATTAAAATATGATCAGACTTATTGACGAACTTGAATGAATTATATAAGGTGATCATTATATCAGGAGACATTAATGAAAGAATAGGACCACCTTTTTCGCAACATCACCATAGCTGCCTAGTCTCTCTCCATGTGTCCTTTTTGATCAAAGACTGATTGTCAGTAATCATTCTTGATACATGTGGCATCTAAATCAATGTATGATTGAGTTTCCTACTGTAGGCTATTTATACATAGATAAATGTTCTTGTGTGAATTTGAATGAAAGAGGTTAAAATAAAGTCAACGCTTGGAATTGTGATGAGAATATATGGAATATGAAAATTTTCACTTAAATGTTATTACAGTCATTGAAGGCCTGTGACATGAAAATCCTACTGGGACACAATTTGAATGGTCATTAGGGTATTGAATGTTCCTCATGCCAGATGATAGTTGATGTCTCAAGCTGTAGCTATTATGTTCTAACTGATCCTGCAACCAGTCATGCATTATCCAATCCTTTAAAGATCAGTTTCTTAAAGTTGTTTTAAAGAGAGTCAGTTTTGCTAATCCGAATATTTATAGCATTTACCTCCAAGTAGCTTTTCACCAATATGTTTTTATTATGGCTTTTATAGTAGCTTACATCTAAACAGACCACATGTATTACCCTGTGCGACAATGGCTCACAAGTTTAAATGTCAAAAGGAAAGTGACCACTTGTGCTATTACTGACCACAGGCATCATAAGGTCTCATCCTCGGCCACAGTTATGGAAAGTTCCACCGCCAGCTAGAAACTAGAGCCTGACGTGAGTCAGCGAAACAACGGTGCTTCTTTGATACCTGTTTCGCATTTCTCCCCCCACCCCCCACTTCCTCCCCGGGTTTACAAATACACAACTGCTCTGTGAAGAGCGTGCCCCTGGCGTGGGTGAACTAAAAAGAACTGCTTCTCAGAATAGTATACAGATGTGAGGAAAAGAAGAAAGAAACAATGACCGGGTGCGAGCGCAAGGGAGACTGTGAGAGACAGACATGTCTCCTACACACACACACACACACACACACACACACACAACCTACAGTATATACATTCACACAAATACCCACACATTAATAAAAGGGTGTGTATGAAAGAGAGCGAGAGAGAGAGAGAGAGATGAAAGGAGCTAGAGAGAGGAGCACATGGAGAGACTTGCAACCAAATAGATTACTGGGAGTCAAATGGGAACATGGAGGACAGGGGAGGACATGTGGACGACAATGCATCAATGCAGGGACACATTGAATGCACAGTTCATTTTTATTCTGCACGAGGACGGGAGCAAACGCTTATGGATACGGTGAAGGTCACAGTAGGCGTGCTGCGCATTGGGAGGAAACAGAAAGACTATGCACACACGCAATACTAACAGTGCACACAGAATAAGGGGCCTTTCCGGTATGGCAGTAAATTTGCTGTGGCGCACAGCAAGCTCTGCGGTGCAGTCCAGGCCACTGCAGTGCAACCACACATACATGACTGACTGCTAGCCACATGTTTGTGACAGCAAACACACAATGTGTTTGTGTCTATTGGTGGTTTTGCAAGGTCGGTGGGGGTGGCTAGAGATGTGTCCCAACTAAAAACAGGTCACACAGGTGGATTATACAGTTCAGAGCCCATACATGTAAGTAGTTATAATAATAATAATAATAATAATGATAATGATAATAATACATTTTATTTAAAGTGCCTTTCATGATACCCAAGGTCACTGTACAGATATTAAAATAGACATTATTCATTCATAGATCATCATTGATATTATTCACATAGTCAAAGTGCAATGTACATGATGATGATGATGATGATTGTGATGGAGACTGAGAATACCTATTAATTAATTTACAGAAAGTATACATTCAACCTGAGTAGGTTTTTTTTTCCAAACAATTAAGATCAAATTCAAACGGGAAACAAGATAGAGGTTACTGTAGCCTAACCATATACTGCATGCAGCCAACTAGCTAGCAAATACTGCCGGATGGAAACTGTAATGCTAAATGACACTCTAGTCTATATTCCCACCCACAGCACAGACCCTCTCATGCTACTGGCCCACAACACACAAACCACTTCATTTACTTCCTTTTAAAAAGACTGGATTTTTTTACAGGAATTGGAAGACTTCAGCAGCATATGATAAAATATCAGAATGAGATAAACATAAAAGAAAACTTATTCATCACATAGTTTACATCTGCTGGTGGTTTGTATGTAAAATAAAAAAAACTCCAATAAAAAAAAAAATCACTTAAAATTTTATCTACACCATATAGGCACCAAAATAGTTTTCTGCTGACGTGGATAGTATAATTTGGATATTGCTTACCCTCACAAATATAGCATCACCTTCAAATAAATGAAAAGTACCTCCCAGAAAACTATTTATTCTACTATTTTTAACTGACTTGGGGTGGTTTCCTCTTGACTGCAGAAGTGGCAACTCATTAGGGTAACGGTCAGTGGTCCTAACAACAGAATGTGAAGGTGAAAAATTGTGATTCTCTGTGAAATAAACCTTGGAGTAGACAAAGTAGTATCCCTCTTTCTGGATTATCAGTTTTCCGTCTTCATATTTCATTTCGTGTATAGTGGAATCGCCATCGTGTTCCCAAAGCATGAGTCCAGCAGTAGTAGGTTTTTGACTACCTGCTGCAAAAACATCATAGTGTTGCAGAATTGAGAACTACAGAAGAGTACATACACAGAGTACATACACAGAGTATGAGAGTGTAAGGGTAAAAAAGTTTACTAAAAGTAGGAAACCCAAACCTGTCATATGTGCCAGGGGTTTGGACGGTAGAACCACAGGGTTTGGTCTTTGTGTCTGTCTATCTGCAACTGTATTAATCAATCACAAAAAAATCATCCGAAAATGGCTGTTGAATGTAACTATGCAATATTAGGCATGTGCCTCAGGCTGTAGCATTAGGTCAATAAAGAAGAACTGTACCTTGTTTTAACACCTCTTGTGTTTCTGAAACACCTCTACCGGCAGCCTGATTTGGATCAAACAGAGAAAACTGGTCATGCTGTTTACTGGCATGTATGAAAAGAGAATATATCTTAGTTTCTGACTGTCTCAGCATCTCTACCTGGTCTTGAAACCTTGACGACTAGCTGTGCTCTTCAGCTCAAAACATAAATGAAACTACAGGATACAGTGTCAAACTGGATCAGGGGGGAACTTCTATTTCTGGGGAGGGGGTCATTACCATAAATCTTGCTTCCACTCCAAACCTGAAAATTTAGGCCTATCTGCAACTGTACTGTATGGTAATAGGAGTGTGCTTTGTGTTGATGTTTTAGATCTTAGATCTTAGATTAAAACCTTCTGTCAACTTCCATGCCAGTCCAAGACTGAAGTTAATAATTAGTTACAATTAGTTACAAAGTTATAGTAAAGATAATATACAGCCGACATAACAAAACATTGATGGGTCACAAGGTAAATGGTGCCAACTGGCAACTGTATACACTGTAGGAAGAGAATATTATGCAAATCTCAGGTAGGACAAGATTAATCAAAATGTTCCCACATGTTTGTCTTCCCTATGTTTCACAACTCAAAACATTCAAAGCCAAGCATGAACAAATTACAGTCAAGAAAGAAGAGGGATAAAAGCGTGTGCCAATAAGTCTACATTTAAGATGACAATGGAAATAGGAAGAAGGTGAACAGGTTCAATGAAGGGAACTCACCGGGGGGGGGCTTGGTGTACAGATGGTATATGAGGCAGGCCTCCACCGCCATGCCAAACAGGGCCAGAGTGACCAGGGCAAATAGCACTGGCTGGGCCATGTTTCTCCTGCGGAAACGGACCAGTCTGGGTGGCAGAGGTGGGGGATGCAAAGTATGAGTGTCCACCATAAATACACTGGGGTACAGTTCGCCAGAGGCTGCCATGTCCACAGTAAAGTCTCTTCCTTCGTGGAAAATTGTCTCAAAAAGAAATCCCTCACTTTTAAGGTGGTTCTGTATTCCTTAAAGGTCTAAGGAACTTTCTTTACCAAAAAATGACATTGTATTCTCTCCAAAATTGTCAACTATAGATCAGACCAGATAAACAGCCTAACACTATCGGATAAATCCTGATTTTAGTCCATCAAGAGAAAACTTTCACAACCGCCCAGACTCATTCATCTGTTAGAGTGAGACAAGAAACAACCAAGAAGAAAAAGAGCAAGTGTCCATGCACATAGTGCATGTGACAGCCGCCTCCTCCTCCCACACAGCAGCCGTCTGACAAGACTGACACTTCCTGTTGCATGCATGTGGCCTAAATGCCTCTGCATGAAGATAGGGTCATACAAGCCTGCTGTCAGCTTGTTTGAGCTTTTTAGACTCAGTCAAGAGAAATATACGCGTAAAGCCCCAGCTCTGTGTGAAAGGCATCAGGTTGGCAAACAACAACAACAAGGAAAAATATGGGTATACACATTTTATTACCAGCCATCATTCCAGGAAAAATGTGATGTAAAGAAAATTGTTACATTTATGTGGCAAGTTGATGGTAAACCCACTTCAAACAGATAAAATATTCAATTCATTTTCAGATGAGTAAATTATATATATATTTTTAAATGTTCTGGGTGGTACCAGAGGGTTTGTTAGAATATTTAAACTGTATAGTATTGTACTTCCAATGCTAAGCATTTATTAACATCATAATATAACCACAATAACATAATGTAACCACCAAAGCTATGTGCAACACGCCTCAAAATATATTTGGAAAACAGCCTTTTCATAAGACCTATTTGGATTCCAAAAATGTTATCATGGACACAACAGCTGAGAAGTTTGAGTAACACCTTTTTAACATATTGTTAACTATACAATGTTCATAAATAACATAATTTAAGCATGTATTTAGAAGCTTTTATTACAAGGTTTCTGAAACCAAAAATATGATGTAGGCCTATGACATAGACTAGGCACTAGACAGGAATAACACTGTTGAGTGTATTGTGTTGATTTTGTTTGTCAGCCATGCTGTAACATTGTTGAGTGTAAAAATCTGATATTGTAAAAATTATTTTTCCAGTTTCCAGTTAATCAAATAATGATTCAAGATATATTGAGAGATTTTCAGACTCCAGTGTAAATGAGGTTTTGCCTGGCATTGAAACTATGTCTGGATGACATATCATATAGACTTTGCCATATAATTGTTACATTTAGTAATCACATAAATTAGTGCAAGACTTTGCACATTAACATTACATAGTAATTACTAAAATCAATAAAATGTAGCTTTACAGGGTTTCTAATCTAATAAGAATAGGTCATGAGTATGTCAGTCTCTAAATTCAAAAAGTGCAAAAATTGTCATCTCAACAAAGTGCACATAACATCCAAAACTTTGAGAACAGCAAGTAATTCTCTGAGGTCCCTAACATTGCACATTAACCTTTAAAAATATGTTAAATAACATAAAATGCATTTAGGCAAAACACATCCCTTTAATTCGCTATACCATGTAAGCACCAAAGTAGTTATCTGCTGATTGATGAATGATGACCTCGCTGCTAACCTTGACAAAAATGGACTCATTTTCAAAGAGATGGAACACTCCTCCTAAGTAGCTATTCACTGTATCTAAATAATCAGTAGGTTTATTAAGGAACCCTCTCGATCGTAGGAGAACTATTTCCTTTGGATAGCGAGATGTGATCTTGACAACCTCGTGTCGGAATAGGTGTTTGTTTTTCACTTTGACAGAAATCTTGGAGTAAATGGAGTAATAGCCCTCCTTCTGTGTGATGATTTTAACATCATCGTACTTCATCTCATGCATGATGACTTCATCCATCGCATCATCTCCCCTCTCAACTGCTTTCCAAACAATGGCTCCATCCTTCAGAGTTTTATTCATACCTGGTTTATCACAGAGAGGACAATATGACAAAAATCACAAAATCAGCATTCATCATTCTTTTATCTCCACAAAATGTCCTTTGGATAATTATTTTACCCATTTATACTTTGTATTTGTAGGGGGGCACAGCTGTTAATATAAAGGTTTCCATTTGGTGAACTGGTTCAGTGTTAACTTTATGCTAATTTACAGATGAGATATACTGTAATTCTTACCTATCACATGTGCTATTGGTTTAGAAGGCTTCTTATAGGGATTTGGTCTCTCTGAAGGTTGAATTTGTCCTGGAGATGTTTAAAAATGTATGTCTGACTGTGAGCAATTTTTATTACTGTTTATTTAGCTAACAATTTACATTAAATTCATAATGAAAGCATTACCTTGAAAACCCATTGGTGAATTTTCTTCTGTTTCCTAAAAAAACAAAAAATAAATAATATCATATAAACCAGAGGCTACGCTCAACCTCTCATCTTACGGCCTGCTCTGTTTGTGGCTATGCAAAGACCTCTAACAGTAACAGTTTTCCCTTTAAGGTCCCACAGTGCTTTTTCAATAGGCAAATTGTCAATATTGACAGTTAGCCTGTTAGAAAAGTACTTACATAATTCACCATGAATTATCTGTACATTTTCTTGTAAGAAAGTTGTGTTGTTGCTGATTTCTCAATAATGCTAACTTAATGAGCAGACAATATGCTATACCAGAGAGATTCCTAAATGTGTTTTTCTTTCTTTCTTCTTTCTAGGTCATTAGTAAAAATACTGTAGGTCTTTAGTAACACAAAATATATCTGGACACCAACATGACATTTTTACTAAAAGGTGTAGGGGTTAAGTTTAACATGGTTTAGACCAAACTTATAAAATATGACATTTCTGTGATCTTAATATATATCTCAAAAACAAAATAGCATCAAGAAAACTTCCAATACACAGGTACCACAAACCATTTACTTTTAGTGATTTTTAGAGACTAAGGACATTACACATGTCCCTGTCTCTGAGTGTGTTTCATAAGGCTCACATTCCCATAGCTATGTCATGAATCATCATAACGCTGACAGGTTTACAGCTCTAACTAATAGGCAAGCAAACTTCATATCCCCCTCATATCTCAGAACTGACTCCGAGTAGCATGGACTATCAAAACGTTAATTAGAGCTAGCTTGACTAGTTCATTCAATGCATTATTCACCATATATGTGGTATACAGCCATTTCCTCCTGACACTCTATTTTAACGTACGTAATGGGATACAAACTTCTTTGTTACTTCTATTTCAATAACCGCTATTTCCCCTAATTGTATTTCAAAACTTTTGACTTTTGATCTTCACTTACAATATTCTCTTAGATACTCACTGTCCACTTAAAATATCTACTGCATCTTACATTATGTCAGGTGCTGAATAGTAATCAGTTATTAATGAACTAAAGCAGTGAAGTTAATCAACATTTTTACCACCTTTGAGCACCACGACTGAGAGTGAATGTAAGAGAAGATGAAGAAAATGAGAGAACCTGTCTTTGGCTGAGGTAAAATGAGAGGAAGGCAAAGCTGTGAAAAAGTTGTGTAAGCTGTGTATCAAAACAAGAACCAAACACTGCAGAGGCAAGCTAGTGAAATCAGTCAAAAGCATGAGAGATGCAGTACTACTCACCGAGTCCCGGGTTTGGTACAGGTGGTAGATAAGGCAGCCCTGCACTGCCATGCCACACAAGACCAGAATCACCAGTGTGATCAGCACTGGTTGTGTCACACTCCGTCTCTTCAGGAGAACTGGTTTGGGAGGCAGAGGAGGGTACGAACTATAGGTGCCCACCATGGGTGGAGTGGGATATCTCGAAGTCCTAAAGTCAGCCATACTCACTAACTGCACTTAAGAACTGTCCAAAAGCTTGTGCTGAAAGCAACTTTTCTACAAAATCACAGGTCAATAACTTCTTAAGATTACCTAAACATGGTCCATTGTCAGTGAAATGAAATATAATGACCTGTTGAATGGAAAAAATGACAACTGTCTTAAGACACCTCTAGCAGTCTTACAGTTATTCTTTGGTCGGATGCCGAGGCTGCATGAGACCCTTCAGTGGCGGCAAGAATAAACAGAAGCTCATCAGTGTGAGAGTGAAAGAGTGGTGACTGTGCAGTGTGCTTAGAACTGGCTCTATCCTACGACCCGTCAAACTAGCAAAGCGTCTCTTCCTTTTTGACACTTCATCTCGCACGATCGCCCCCCAGAGTGAGCAAGAAAAGTAAAGAAAAACTTGACAAAAGGGAGATTCCATTTTTACCCTCTTTGTAATTCTATAAGAAATACAACAGTAAATCAGCAAACTGAAACGAAAACAAACATTAGTTATATATTGATCTGATACAGGTTTAAACCGTGCTAAAGCCTAGAATACACTTTTTGACCAAAGTTTTAACTTTATGAATGTCCAGTAGATCATTTTATTTATATCTCACTTGATACCTTCAAGAAGTACAATGAACTGTGCATATTAGTATGATGATGATGATGATGATGATGATATACTTAAATTCTTGAAAACCATAATGTAGCTCATACTGGTAATTTTCTATGTTTAATATGACTGCTACAGTAAGCACAGAGGGAATGGCTATGTAGGTAGACCATGCAAACCTACACAAAGTAGGCCATCACCACCACCACATATAGTACAGCCCCTGACCCACACTGTGCCCCTGTATCACTTCTTGTGCTCAAAGATGCGCCTATCTTTATTAGCAAGCTACTGGTTACATAACCATATGTCCAGTTATTGCACAGTATATGCACTCTGGAACTCACTGGTGGCCCAACAACACTAGGGTAGGATATATTTAAATTGAATACATAAACATATACCAGTAGACACAAACATATTGTCTCATTATGCCTAGTATGACAAAATTATTATTACATGAGATATTACCAAAGTGAAAACTGAAAATGTTTTACATAGCCTACAGGGTGAGGCCACCTGTGGGTTAAGGCAGTGGCTGAACTTGCTCCATCTCTTACAGTATGGCTAGTTCTACTTCTGTGCTTCTCACGACAGGCAAGGTTAAGATTTGTCATTTCAATGGGCACTCATAATAGCATAGGCACCAACACATTATATCTTCACATGCTAGTAATTATGTAGGAAAATCTTTTGATACTGTAATAAAATATTTTTTTTGAAGAAGAAGATATGGAAGCCTATTGACGTCTCACGTAGCCTATTTCATTTTCATGAATGCATTTTTTACTGCCTATTACTGTAGAAAACACTAGGGACTGTTTCACCTCTCTGCAATGGCAATGCATTGCTGGGAAGTCTAGTCATTCCAACCCCTAAAAAACCGTTATAGGCTACTCTTGCGAAATGCAGCTTGGCTGTTTTAATTGACCATATTAGGCCTGGTGAGCTTGGCCTACTAAAAGTAAATGAATAATGAAGCATAGATAAAAACTAGCAGGTCTCGCTAAATTTATTCATTGGCCTATTTGTTAACCTAGCCTACTAGTAACATAGGCTAGTAGTACTAACACATAGGGCTAAGGAATAATATTATTATAGTTTACATTTGGCTACACGTTGTATGTAAACTGCTGTTATCTTTACAGCTGAAGACTCAACTGCTGCTTGTTGGTCGATCTTGATTGGTTATTCAGTCGGCCATTTTTATCCAGAGTTCCTGGTTAAGTCACCTGTCTGTGAAGGTAAAGTAACGCTCACCATCTGTCGGGCTGAACAATATGAATTCTCTGTGGCCGCTGTGCATGGTGTTATTGCTCGTCTCGTTTACGGATGTTGTGGTCACTTACCGCAAGAACCAAGATGTCGATTTCACGTTTGTACTACCTGCAGGAGCAACTGAGTGCTTTTATCAGACAGCCACTGGTCATAGTAGCATGGAGGTTGAATATCAGGTAAGGAAAACATTTATGATTTAAGGTTAGGTTAACAAAAAATGTTAATTTATATCACTCACTTCATGTCACTTAGGCTACTTCCCTCTTGTCTGTAGGCTAATCGTAAAATAACTTATAGAATTTGTCACTGTAACAAAGTAAGATTACACAAAGGGACCAAAGTGCACTCGGTGTTGATAAAATCAGGCAAGGGCAACTGTAGTCTAAGCTGACTGCACCAATAAACTAGACTACGCCTAAACCTAAAAAGGGATTGAAATTAAATGTTGGCCTATTGACTACTGGATAATATTGTTCTATTTAGTATCAATTCTTGTCATTATTTTGTTGGTTTAAGCTTAAGAGGCTGACTGCAACTCTCTCTGGCCAAACCAGTCCTACAATTTGCAAGCCAAAGTAGGCCAGCTGTGGAACGACAGTATATTTTTTAGTTAGGCTATCTAGTGTTTGTTTTAAGTGGAATATTAAACATGAATAGTTAATACAAGTTTATTCTCAGGTCATTGCTGGCTCATCACTAGATGTGGGCTTCACCCTCATCTCACCCAGTGGGTACAGGCTGGTGTCTGATTACAGGAGGTCAGATGGCATCCACACGTGAGTGCATCTTTTTTCATGTTCCATCACACACCACTCATGCCTTGCTGCTCTTTGATTCACATTTGTACCACTTTACTGCTTTGGCCTCAGCTTAGAATGTAATTCTGGCTCTTTAAATACATCAGAGTGGATCCAGCAGAGAATGGAGACTATAGAGTTTGTTTCGACAACAGCTTCAGCACATTCTCCGAAAAGATGGTGTTTGTGGGATTGGTCATGAATGGGCCTGCGGACAACCCTGCAAAAGACGACTGGGTCTACACTCCAGAGACAGACAGCATGCTGGATTACAAGCTTGGGGACATCAGGGTTAGGAAATCACCTCTCATAAGTCTGACACAGTTTGGTTCTTTTTTACTCACTTTTCTGTATACCCAACAGGATGTGGTTTAGAGACATCACCACAGTGAGAATCAACTAAGAATATACATTTTAAAACAAATAAAAAATAAACAGACATGAAAAATAAACAGACATGTCATTGAAGAGCTAGAACATACTGTGCTTTGCCTAGGGTTTGAGTTTGTGAAGTGGGGGCTCACTTTTAGCCAAAAATTGTAGGTTCAATCTCTCTCTCTCCCCTTCTTTTACCCCAGGACACGATTGATATAGTGCACCAGCGTCTAGAACGCAGCCGACAGGCACAGGCGGCGCTGCGGGCGTTCGAGGCGCGAGACCGCTACCTGCTGGAGGACAACTTGTGGCGAGTGTCTTTCTGGTCTTGTGCCAACCTGCTAGTCATGCTGGCTGTGGCCCTTGCGCAAGTGTACACGCTACGGCGCCTTTTCAACGATAAGAAGATCCGTACCTGAAAGCCTAATTCAGGAGCCCACCAAGGAGATGAGCCAGTGAGCTAGCAAAGAATAAAGGAGCAGAGGAAAGACAGGAATGCTGAATGTAGCGTGCCCTGTGGCAGTGAACGACATGTTGTGAGGTAAAAAGGTCAATGCAGAAGGTGAGGGGGGAATCTAAAGATAAGAAAAAAGGAAACATTGCAGTTTTCTCCTCAAACATGTAAAGTTGGCTAGTAACGTAAGTCTATAGTCAGAGTTGAGAATTTGGGATATAAATTCAGTCAAGAAAAAAAGTGCCACCAAGATCCAACCAACATCATATTGAGTCATATTGATTGAGTACATATATCTCTTTCTCTGCATGTCTGGCTTTGCCAGAGTAAGGTTCTCCAGACTCTTGCATACTGATCTGGGGCAGATTTGAACTGCATTTCCTTTTTAGTCACCTGTTGTGTGTTTTGTGGCAACTGCTTGAGACTTGACCTATAACTTGGGGACTTTCCATAACTGGATTCTTGTCTATTTATTTGATGTTTAAATTGCCTTATGTTTTGTGTTTTAAAACATATTTTAACATGTCCAGGACAGCAATAATAAATGATTTACAATAATTTTACTATTATCCAGACAATGTGAACATAAAAAAATCAGGAATTTATTTGTGATTTGTATTAGGTGTCCTGTAGTGTTATGGTCAAATTTAACCAAAATCACATTTGCTTTCTCTCAATGTACTTAATGGAATTGGATGGCTATGATTATGGCTCATACTGAGCATTTGAAATCGTAAAACATTTTTTAATCATTTCTATAAGATACCTGGTGTTTTATTTTACTTGGTTATACCTGTGGTGTTTTCCGGTCAAAAAGACTGGAACATAAGAAAATTAATAGAGGAGATCACAGAAAGTGCACAAAATTATTCTTACAAGATTGACAATATTGTTTTTGTAAACATAAATGGTTGCTTACAGTGACTGTCCTCACAAAATGCTAAATTCCAATAAAATTCCTCCCACACTCAATTCAGCCAGAGTTCAGTAAGGCCTGGTACACTATAATTTCAAATGTGCAATATTGAAGACTGAGTCATTTGATGATCTATTAGGAACACCAACGTTAAAATTAACACAATAAGAGGGTTACATTTGCATCAAAGGTTTCATGAATATACATCATAAAAGAAGCTACACATCATAATATAAGAGAGATTCAAAACATTTTCCTTTTGAACATGATTTGAAATAAAAATTTTAATTACCCATTCAATTTAATCTACTATTCATTTTCGATTTAACATTACTCAGCTGTACAGGAACAATTCTAACATACAAAACCTGACAATGATGACAAATACACCTACACATGGTTGAATATTGGAGTGCAAAAATCCAACGGATGAACTGCAATCATAAGGCGGCTACTTAGTCTCCTGAATATATGTGCAATTAAATTTGAATTCTTCCACCATTCAAGTAAGCCCATTATGGTTTCCTATCAAAACCCTTGTATAGCCATTTAAATAATTCAACATTTTTGGAACAAATTCATTATACAACTCCACAGAGGCAACTAATAAGTATAACCTAAATGTAGTGAGTATCTGCAGTGAGTACTATATGAGCATAAGCATCATGTACAAAAGAACACAAAACCTTTGTTCCAGGGTATTTCTTCAAAGGGGCCACATAGCAGTTTTCTTACTACACCAAGAGAACGAGATGCTATTTGTAGATTAAAAACACAAAGCCACCTGAAAGCTCACATCCACACACATACATATACAAGTTGCCCTCGGTGGTAGCAGTGGCAGATTTAATGAGAAATTAGACAAGCAGGCACAATTCTGATCAGGGAAATTGAAAGTTGTCTCAAACACATTACCTGAATTAAAAAAAAAAAACAACAACAATAGACTTCTGTGCGTTGCCCACGTGCGAAGGCCAATAAGACTTTTTATTTTGCCACAGCAGGCAGTTCATAACCCTTAACCCAGTGCATGGTTATTCCCGTCTTCCTCTTCAGTGAAGTTCTCCCATGTTAAGTCACACAGAAACCTTTCCCCGGCCTGTGGAAGGCTCACCATTGGTTCCGGCGTGGAGCAGGACGTCTGTGCAAGTACAATCGCAATGACAGTGTAAATTAAACTTTTTGTAAAAATTTGGAAAAAGTGTGTGTGTGTGTGTGACTGGGCCTTGTTTTCTCCCATGACCTTCATCAGGCAGAGCATCTTTGGAACCCTATCAACAGTTAGCATCAATTGCAAAGCAGATGGGTTCTCTCTACCAAAAATACCTTCTCACTGATTGACAGTTTGGAACTTATGACACCAAATATACCAAGACACCAAATATACCAAGACTAGCGCAGCCAACAGCCAATCCCTCAGCCCTAAGTGTTACACAGGATTGGGTAAAAGAAAAGGTGAAGGGACATGCAAGAAAGGACAGCTTCATGAAGAAGTCAGGAGAAATAGAGAAATAAAGGGAACCACACCAGACACAAGGACAAACCAGGATTTGTGAGCTTCAGTTCTGAGACTGTTTATTTGGAAGTCCATTAATCGCTACAGAGGCACTTGACAAGGATTTTAGTTTGAACAGAATACAAAAACAGACAGAAAGAAAACAAGGCCAACCTAAGTCACCACCTGAACCCACCGCCCCCACCATCGAGAGGATGCGGAACAGGTAGTGGGGGGCTTGGAAGAAGACAAATGGGAAGTAAAGTTGTGCACCTCACCCATCACTGAAGACTGGGGTGGCAGACTGCCGCCAAACGCGCCAAGCACAGGATGGTTTTAGGGAGAAGGTAGGTGGCTGGCCACAAGGCAATATCGCCATGGAACACAACAGAGTAAAGCTTTTTTTTTGCAGTCAAAAAAGGCTAAAGCCTCCATCTTGAAAAAGCACCACGAGAGGCATTCACGTGGGTGAATTCATGTCTGGAAGACCTGATTGGGTTGTGCCACTCTGTTAGCGGTTCAGCTAATCACCCAACTTGTACATCTCCTTCCCCTGTGTACATCTCTCCCTGGGGGAGGTTGGGCAGGGAGGAGGTTATGGGAACACCTGCCTGGTGCGTTGGTGGCGCAGTTGAGGGAATTCCAATCATTTGCATATTCAGCCACTCACTCCCCACTACTGTCATGTGTGGGCGTCTACAGTTTCAGTGATGAGCCCAGCGATATAAGCATTTGGAACATATTTACAGGCAAGTCAATCTGTGAGAATGCACAAAATGAAAGAATAAGTGAAAGAGATGCATCACAGACCCCATGATTTTCCTAGTACACACCCCACACAGACGCTTAATTTGGGTTTGGGGGTGGAAAAGGGGATGGGCAGCACTCTTCACTCCGTAGAAACATTAAAAGAGCCGTATGTAAGATGGCACCCTCTAGTGTTTCATGCTGGCATTGCAGCCTCAATCAAAACAAGCTTTTGGTGGGTTGCCATAAGGGCCATACGAAACTCCAAGAAGGTGTTCTGTCTTGTCATGTTGTACTACTACAGTGACAGGCAATTTAAAAACTATGCCCTGGCTTTCATACACCTAACAAATCTAACCTAGACAAGGCCCCTCACACCATAAAATGCCAAAGCATGCCTACTGCAACAGTTTATTTAAAATTTCCCTGCCTTTTTCCGATGATCCATGTCTACCTTCAATTCAAGTTCCTAGCACACTTGCCACTACTGTCTGGTGTGATTAGTTGGTAGGTGGCCAAAACAGGACTTGAGGGCTGCCAATGTTGACTTCAGCTGTGGATTAAAAGACTGTGGTGTTGCTGTCAGTGAAGACAACATTTGAATCTAATATGATTACTCAACCCCTGATGATATATCAAGGGTGTTTTTCTTTCAATAATGTCTTACATACAGCTCCTTTAATCATTCACCTAATTATAATGCATCAACAATATATTTCATAAAAGACAAAAATAGAGACACAAAAAAGATAACAGGTCTTCAGATCTATTCAGGCTCTTTTCACACCTACCAAGAATTCTGCAAGAAAAAAACTGTTTGGTGTGCATTAAACAGCTTTAGAGAAATCCCAAGGCGTGATATTAACGGAAAAAATAACAACACTGTCCTTTTCCCTTCAAAAGAATGGAGGGAAAAAAACACTCTCTTAAATATCAATCACAAATGCCCAGGTTATAAATAACGTTTCCACATTGAACTTTGCAGTTTCCTCACTTCCCTAGTTGCCCATTAACAGCTGTGTTAGTGTGTGTATTAGTAATCATCTCACCTAGGTTATTAGAACAAAAAGGGCGGCTTTAACTTCCTCTGTGACTCATCGTTTGCCTTTGTCGACTGACATTCATGTATGAAAATGACAACTCTTGGAGGAGAATTCCCCTACTGTACAGCCAAATTGGAAAACAAATGTGGGGCTAAGAGGCTGTAATAATGAGGCCATGCAATTCACTTCCTGTGATTTAGTGCCGGGGCCATGATGTCTAGAGAATATACGCTATTACATATGGATATATATTCACTTCCCTTTGGAACTACACACCTGTAGGGGGGGGGGGGGGGGGGGGGGGGAAAAAGAGATTCCTTCCGTCGTTGGTGTGAAGTGGTAAAGTCCAGATGGGTTGAGGGCTACTTTTAGGATGGGAAATTAATGGACAAGGTGGGAAATTAGGGGCTAGCAAGACAAGCGTGTAGCTGGCGCTACATTTGAGAACACCAGAAATTGTCCTTCTAGTTTTACCTCAGGATTAATGAGATGACTTCAACCTATCCATACACACACACACACACACACACACACAACAAGCCAACCAACTCCTTAACGGTTTAAGTGCTCTCTAAACAATCTGATGTGCCGTTTGGCTTGTGATGAACTCAGCGAGAATATATGCCAAACTATTGTATCTACTCTTACACCTGCAGTGTATTTATGTCAAGGTGACACTTGCTTAACTTAAAAAGCAATGAGCAATGTTGAGATTTCAAACTGTATCTGATGGTACTTAGGTAATAATGCAGTTTTAGTGCCTTATAATCCATGAAGTTTAATGCTTAAAATAAAGATTTTTTGGACATATTAAACATGTCATCACAAAATCATACTATTTATAACAACAGTCGTTTTATTTTAGCAATTTTAACTAATAATGTACACATTTCCCCACATGTTCATCATTAGATTATAACAGAATATAAACTCATGAATGAGTAACTCACTAAAGAAGCTACATCGGTTTGTATTGTCATGAACTGTTTACTGCATGCAGAATGGAGGCCGATCTCTGAGGAGCTTAAAGGTTGGTCGCTGACCGGTGAAAAGACTACGCTCTAAGTTATAGCTGTTTGTCAAGAGGACCCTACAAGCCAGCTCTAATGTATCGGTGTGAAATAAACAGCAATGGTAACCTATATCAGATTATAGAAAAAATAAAACCTTGTAGAAAGGAACCACAGGATGAGTCTGTACAATACACACAGGTGAGGTTTTAAAGGTTTGGCTCGGCTAGGGGATGGGGCGGGGTGGGTCTGGCGGTTATCTTACAGCACTTGGGAGGAGTGGTGAGGGGAGAGCGAGGTGTGTGTGTGTGTG
>JAGFZM010000031.1:111775-135350 GCA_017657215.1 Limnothrissa miodon
GGGGGGGGGGGGGGGGGGGGGGGGGGGGGGGGGGGGGGGGCTGGCTGTCTGCGTTAGCATAACTAAGCATCAGCACAGTTCCCTGTCAAAAATGAACAAAAAAAACACCTCAGTTCAAAAAGATGCCAAATGCCCAAATGCCACATTTTCAGCAAGAAGTTCCGAAGCTGTGCCCCCCAGTGGCCAGCTGAGATAGCTGCACACACACACATACAAGAACGCGCATAAACAGAATAAAAACATTCACCAGAAAAAAAAAAAAGAGAGAGAGAGAGAAAGCATCTCAAACACTCAGAATGAAGTCCACAGCATTCATGAGCATCTCAAACACATCAGCTTGTTACTTTGAGTAACCCAAACTACCAGTTCTCCACCCTGTTTTTTCTCTTTCCTTTATTTATTGGCCCTCCTTTCCCTCTCTCACTCAATCTCTTTCTTGGACCGCTGATGAGTAACAGCTGTCGCATACAGTAAGATCAGATGAGGGCTACAATATTTAGGTCTAATGGTCAGGCTGGATGTATGTCAAGGAAAAAAAAAACAAAACAAAAATAATTATAATACATGCACGCATTTGTTTTTTTTTTTTCCCCCGGCACTCCCGCTAGCTCTCCAGCTAGGCTGCAGGGCCCTGGCGGGCCCCCCTGCTCCAGCTCCAGGCCCGGGCCTAGTCAAGCAAGGAGGGCTCGGCCGGGCGGATTATGGTGGGCCGATGGGGGGCACTCGGAGGTCTTCGGCTGCAGGGGGAGAAGAGAGGAGGAGGAGGGGAGAGAGAGAGAGAGAGAGAGAGAGAGAGATACATAAGGACAGGCCCGCTTGCAAAAAACTTTGGAGTGGAAGAGAGGGTGAAAGCACAAACACAAGAACAAAGGAGGATGGTGGAGCAAGAACTGCAAATTGAAGGATGCAAGGAAGAGAGACAGAGACCAGATCAACAGACACACTGACAGAAAGAATAGCAGAACAAGAACCAAAAGTGAGCTCATGCAGACATGCACAGGCTACGTTGAAATGCCTAGCGATGCAGGTGAGGAGTTGTAAGCGAGGAGAGTTTGCCCAGGAAGCATGGAGGTGTGTGGACGTGGACGTGAGGGTGAAAGTGAGACTGATGCCAGCAGAGGACACACAGCACAGCAACCCCGCTCAAGGGCACTCCTTAGCTCCACATCCACAGCAATGCCACCACTGGGGATGATGGATGCCACAGGCTGGCGTGTGACAGTGAGAGATGGGTGATTTAGCACCTGTTAACTGCCCTGCCAAGCCTCTTTGTGTCTTTCTCTGAGGCTGGCACAGCAGAAGTGGAGAGGTGGTTGTTGGTGGTGATGGGGGGGGCATGGGTCTTACCTGGGCACCCCAGGGGGAACGCGGGCAGGCCGAGACGGAATCTGCGGAGGAGCGCTGAAGGGGTCCTGGGCGCTGTTGTTGCTGAAGGCGTTGATGGGAAGGCCGGGGCGAGAGGGGATGGGGGGAGCTGGGGTGGGCATCAGGGGAGGGGGCCCCGGGGTTGGACCCCTCACTGCTGGGGGCCTGTTGGGGTGTGGGGGTGCCACAGCTGGCCGGCTGCTAGGTTGAGATGGGGCACTAGACACAGGGAATAGGAATTAAGGGGAAATCAGCAACAGCAGAGATGTACAAATAAACATTGCATCAAGAAATCAACATCTCGTTATATAAAACATCATTCATTAAAAGTGAATGTAGAACATACAGTATCAAGCACAGAGTTAGCTGGGACAGGACATGAGGTTAGGATAGCTCAGCTGACTGAATTCCCTACCTTAGGCTTTTTGTTACCAGGGATAAGGAGCAGGAGTGGCTACGCTACTGAAAGCAATCGACCTGACTACTCTGCCCTTACCTGGGGGCTATCCAGCCACTGTCGACGGGCGGAGGCAGAGGCGTGGTGATGGTGGTGGTGCTGATGTCGCCGATGATCTTGAGCGCCTCCTTGAGGGCGTGGTACATGCGCAGCATCTCGTCGCGGCGCTGGGCCTGGTCGGCCGACTCCTCCATCAGGCTGTTTTGGTCGCCCGAGCTGTACAGGTAGGAGAGCAGCTCGCAGTGGATGAACTCCTTTGTCTGGGGTGGGAGAGGAAGAATAAACGAAAGAATAAGCGAAAGAACAAGCGAAACAAAAAACAAGTTAAAGGGAAATAAGAAATGAAAGAATCAAATTAAATGAACAACGAAAGAGGAAGTGGGAAAGATCAAGAGAGCGAGAGGGAGAGAGAGAGTGTGAGAGAGAAAGAGAGATGTCATTAAAAACTTCCAGGCAACTTTGAACATCCCATTTTCAAGCGGGAACTTTTGTTGGCCATCCACCTCAAACACACACACGTCAAAAGTACCAGAAAGTCGCAGCAGAGCCCCGGGCCATTCTGATGTGTGACTGTTTGAATCGCCACATAAAGGGCCTGCACATTATAGTGGCGCTGACCTGAGCGAGCGTCTCCTCCCCAGCCACTAATGGCCATCAACCCCACACTCCTGTCCTGCCCGCCCTGTCCCCAGTCACCCACTCACGCTGTTGATCATGAGGTACATGATGGCTTTGGGGATGAGGTCGCGCACAGTCTTGTTGACGATGCCTATGTAGGAGTCCACCAGGTTCCTAATGGTCTCCACCTGCCGCTCCAGCTGCGGGTCCATGGAGAACGACTCCGTCGGGCCAGAGTCATCCTGCTCCACCTGCATGGACATTTGCATATAGGCTATGTTTAGAATGCATGCAGCATATGCACACACTCCATTTATTTTACCGTTTAGCAGACTAACATAAATTTTGCTTCATCTGATCACACTTCACACACAATGTCATTTAATTAAAGAACATTTCACAAGGCTGATCATTATTTCCTAGGACCAACTCCAAAAATTCTGTAAAATTCAAGTTGTCCTGGGCACACCATTGCAACAGCAGCCCATCTCTGCCCATGTCTAGTTAATACAGCGTTACACATGATACACTGTTCTGCAAGAGAGACTTGCGTTTGCAAATTAGAAATCTGGAGGGAATAAATAAAATATTTAAATATTAGATATTTAAAAAAGAAAGAAAGAAAGAAAGAAAAAGCTGTAAACAATTGTGCTTTCATTTAGGCCTTTATACTGCAGTTCGCTATTTCTTATTCAACTTCTATGAATAAAAATGTATCATTGAAATATTGATATCTCTCTGGACAGTAGAGTGTTGCTTCCTATTCCAGACTGGTATTGGGGTTATTGGTACCTTTGTTCTCCCAGCTGGACTAAAAGGTACACAATCATTGCATCAATACATCAACAGTCCCATTAAAACACTGTTCTCACTTGTGCACTTAGCAGACATTTTTGTCAAAGTGACTTACATTTGCCAATTACTGCAAGGCCAGCATTCCCAAGAGCAATTTCTTGCTTAAGAGTAAAGTCAAGCTTCACACATCTACTACTTGTGCTATTAGCATGTTAGCCTTTGATGCTTAACCACTACATCACCACCGTCAGTTCTACAACCGACTGTTCTCTTCCATAGCTCCATGTGTAAAGGCCTGTGATCATGAACGCATACCTGATCCTTCTCTGGATACACGCCTGCCCTGAGGAACGAGGCCTTCCAGCTGTCCACATCCTCCTGGGAGTCGCAGGCCAGCTCGATCTGACGCAGGTCCTTGTACACGTTCCTGAAGGAACAGATGAAAAGGCTCTCGCTCATGGAACAACAAAGGCACAGCCACTGCCCTCACACACGCTGGATAAACAAGAACGATGGTGCCTTGGGCACAGAGTTTCAGTCGTTCACTCACACAAACACACAGAGAACACACAGACACACACACACACACACACACACACACACACAGAAACCTGACCTTTGCTCAGTATTGAAGATGGCAAAAATGTGCTTAGTGGACATGAATCCTTTCTCCACGTCACGGATTTTCAGGTTATCCAGAGGAAGCATGTACTTCTTCTCTTTCTCCTGTAAGCAGAGGGAGGGCAGGCTTGAGTCTTGGTGCCTCAATCTCTGATTGTTCGGATTTGGGTCCTTGTCCAAAGGTAAGCCTGGAAATATCATCCACACTTTCACCTCTCTTTTGAAATCTCGACATAACTACACCAAAATGTGTTTGAGTTAAGTGCAGCATCACCAATCCGAACAGACTGGAGGCCAAGTGCTCTTTGAGCTTGTCAGATTTCTGCTGCTACGCTTGGGCCAGACTTAATGGATCCAGCATGTCAATCAACCTGCTCCCCAAACCCAATGGGGTGGCAAGAGTACAACTCTCTTTCTGAAGACTCCTTGACCTTTATTTTTTGATAAGACTCAACAGAATCTGTCAAATCCAAATTCACTTGAAAACTGAGTGAAAGAGAACGAATCTGGTTTTTGATTGAAAATAAAAATATATCTATAAAACATGCTTTACCAAGAGTTTGGAGGGGACTGTAATGTTAGCCGTTTTGTAAAAAATCTGAGACCCTTTTTTCCACCATGAGCTGAGCGACTCCCCACAGACTGTTCTGTAGCCCGGATGAAATTGTAATCAAACCCAGGACTTCTAGAGTGGCTATAAGCTACCATGAAAAATCCGGCTGACTGGAATACAGTTGGGCAGCAACACCAAAAGGTTTTACATTTAGAACAATTACGGAGTGTGTCTTTGAATCCCATGAAGATGTAGAGTTAACTGTCTTTTTTCGGCTTTGCAACAGATTTTGTGAGAAGGATTTTCCACCCAGATGACAAGACAAATGGTCCCGAGCTTTCTCCAAAGCAGTTGGCAAATTCTCCCCAAAAACCCACACAGAACACTCAGATGAGACTAAGACCACAGAACTACAGGCAAACGTGTTCAAAAAAAAAAAAAGAGAGAGAAAGCGAGAGCGAAATCTGCACTGTCAGCTGTTTTTACTTCACCAGTCACAAAGTAAGAATTGTATTTCCTGTGACTGTTTTTTTAATGGAGGGAGAAGGAGAAGAAGAGGAAAAAGGAGGAGGAGGAGAAAGGAGGAGGAGGAAGAGTGGGGGGAGGAGGAGTGTGTCTGTCTGTCTGCAGCCCACCATATGGATGTGCTAGACAGGAGGATGAGGAGAGGAGGAGCATGGGTGTGCTCCAGGGTGGGAGGGAGGGCGTTTGGGGTGGTGGAGGAGGTGAGGGTGGGGGCACTGCCAGCCGCCTCCACTGCTGAGAAGAAGCATCTGGAAGCATTTATGTCCGCACTAACACAGAGAACAGAGCTCCAGTCCCAGCAGTTACATCACCCACAGAAACACCACCGCTACCACACCACCCCCCACTGCCCCCCCGAAACAGACACACTCACATCACACACACACACACACACACACACACACGCACACACACACAAGCTCCCTCACACGTATCCCAACCCCCCCTAGTAACCCAGTACGATTTCCTGCAAATTCCAAAGTCGGATCCCGGCTGGAACATTTCAGTGCGCCTGCCACGTCAGTTAGCTTCCACCAGCGAGCGTCCTGCCTAGTTCCCTCCACTCCACTCTTTCTGAAGACAACCGCTCGAAAAAGGCACACACCGAAACACACCAGTTCTTCAATGCTATGGAAAGACCGCTCACGTTAAGAGTTGAAATACTTTTTTTTTCTTCCTCAATACAGTTGAGGACTTTTCTGTTGCGCTCTGGAGGCTTTGCTTTGGAAATGGACTTTGCTGGCCCAGCGCAGCTCGCGGTCGTCAGCACAACACTGGGGGTGAGTATACCAAAGGCTGTTTAAAGTCCGCTTTAACGCCACACACAGATGCATCTGGCACGCAGGTATGTACAATATACTAAAACGTTGAGATTCTTTTAAACTAAAACCTTCATGCAGCTTCAGAGTACCTCTGTCTGAAAAAGCAGAGAAGAAAGAAATTCAACTTTTGCCATCAAACTCAGACAAACAATGTCAGACAAACTATGCAATGATGTTTGGTTAGAACACAAGTTGAGTTTAGTGTGCAGAAATCCTTTTCAGCATTCTACAGACCTCCAGAAAGACAAACGTGAGTGGTAACCACACAGCAAGGGACTTTTCCATTTCCTAGCATGAGGTCATTCCTCCATAATTTTCTTGCTGCACGTTGGCCGCAGCACCAATAAGACTGTATGTCTATGTGTGTGTGCGTGTGTGTGTATGTGTATGTGTGTGTGTGTGTGTGTGTGTGTGTGTGTTTTTATAACCTTTCATTTTGTGTGTGTGGGTGTGTTTCAACTAGTGTGTATTTATGCCTTTTTATTTTGTGTATGTGTGTGTGTGTGTGAGAGAGAGTGAGAGAGTGAGTGAGCGAGAGTTAGAGAGTGAGAGAACGAGCGTGTGAAGAAGTTTGTGTGCGTTTTTGCTTTATCAGAGTCTGGTTGCGTAGTGTGTTTACTCTCTCCCCGCTCTCTATGCTGTCTCTAGGGCACTGACCAGAGGCCAGGCCAACCTGCCGAACCCCGCGCTGCTGCCTCCCCTACTGGCTCTCCCTCCCCCCCGCCTGCCCAGTGTTCAGACTACCTGTTCATTACTATACGGCTGAACAGTAGTCCGCACATTGGTTAGGCTGGGCTGGGACACACACACACGCAAACAGGCACCTTCACCCTCAGCCACAACTGCATGAAGATTACAGAAGGAAAAAAAGCCTACGCCTGAATCAGATGTATTTTATTTTTGCTAAATATATACTGTAAATATATTCCCTTAAAACTAAACTAATATCAAAATTTGGGCTCAAACTGAACTTGCCCAACATTTGGGCAAATTTTTATGTGCCAATCTGTAAATCAAACATTGTTGAAGTAAATTACACAAATGTGGTGTCAAGTCATGAGATTCAAGACTTGCAAACAGAAGAACAAAATAAGGAAAAGAGATGGAGAGAGAGAGAGAGAGAGAGAGAGACAGATAGACAGACAGACAGAGAGAGAGAAAGAAAGAGAGAGAAAGAGAGATAAAGCACAGGAATCTAACAAACAGTGACTCACCTCCTCATCCTTGTACCAGGAGAGCGACTCAGCAGTCAGGACAAACCAGTACTCCTTGGAGCCTCCTTTCATGATGCTGATGTTGATGGTGAGCCAGCCTTTCCGGATCACCTGTGGAAGGGATCAGGGAGAGGGGATTGGGGTTGGGGTTTGGGCGGGTGAGGGAGGGGGGGGGGGAGGGGTGTAGGATGTGCAAGAAGGACCAGGAGGAAAATCATGAGCCACAGTATCAATAGGACAACTATTCCCCTCTGCTGAACAAACCTTCAGACACATGGACCTACATGTAGGAAGTACTTACCAAAGAATGGTCCTTTACTCTTGTGTATATAACTGTTGCTTTTTATATCACTATAATGGAAGAAATAAAGAAAACTCCCCCAGAATGATTGTATGTGTGGTATTTAGTACTTATTCACTAGATGAAGAAGAGTGCCCATTGAAATCTATCGCCCTCACAGCAAACGCAACAGCAACAAAAAGGGCAGGGCTGTGTAGCTGGGCTACGGTTCAAAGACATACCAGGCAAATGAAGGAGACCGTAAAAAACAGCAGACCTGATCTTTGTGTTGGTTTTACAGGACCAACTACAACACTCTCAACCTCATTAAAATAGCTAGGGGTGCTGAACACTTCCAGAAGCCTTCTGCGATTGTGACGGGGTGGTGGTGGGGGCGGGGGTTGGTTGCAGAGAGGAGACTGGGTGGCTTTCCTTTTTTTCCCCTTCCCTCCTCCCTCCCACCCTCACTGCAAGGCTCTGGTATGGGGGTACAACGAGTGCCATCTGGAGCAAATGGCTGCAAGAGGTTAGTTCAAAGGTTAGGCTGTGGTATGTTAGGGGTCAAAACGGACGGGTCAGAGGAGGGTGACTAGCCTATGGAGCAGAGCTGGTCAAAAACAAGCACAGTTAGTGGGGTTATCTGGACAGAGACGCACACTCCAGTGGGTGGACAAGGGATTCACTGAGGGAGAGAGAGAGAGAGAGAGAGAGAGAGAGAGAGAGGAAAAGAGGAACAGGGAATAAAGAGGGGTCTAAGAGAACGAGTGGGAGCACGAGGGGGGGGGGGGTTAAGGAAGAGAATGGGCAGTCGAGCACTGTGGCGAAATCTAGAATGTTTGCCATCAAATAAACTACTGAGACTAATGGATCCCGGATCTCATGCAGGTATGCAAGATGGCGGCCCCGTGACCATAGAGAATGTTACCACTGCACACATGTGGTCTCCCACATCTTAGAGGCTCTCTTTCTGAATGTCTGCCCAATGCCTCAGCTCCCCCTACACCCCCACCCTACCCCCCAATGTTGTCAACTATACTGGAGCGCCGCTGTAAGAGATTCATTAGTGTGTGAGAGAAGCGGGCCAATGGAAACAATCCCAGTGGCTCAGAGCTGGAGCTAAACTTGTAGTTTGCCTTGCTGGGGAACAGCCTTCCACATCCCATACCCAACGCAGCCTGTCTGGTAACTGAATCTTCCATTTAATACTGAGGAGGGTTTTAATATAGGAAATATTTATACACAGAGGGAGACGCACATAAACAGAGAAATGTCAGGAGCCCAAAAAAAGGGGGGGGGGGGGGGGGGGGAGAGATATTCCATTCATTTCATCATTCAGTTTACTTCATAAGTCAGTCACGGTGGAGCACACCACTGTAATGTAGAGGTCGTGCAAGAAAGGGTACTCTTCAATATTGAACTCTAGTATTAACACTATCACGTAGTGTGACTCTCAGGAGAAGAGTCAAGTTTAGTAGCCAAGTGGAAAATTGCTCTTTACTTCATGAACGCATGCTCTTTTCTTTTTAATCTCTGCAAGTGATCACTATCCTGTAGTAAAAGGATAGAGCTGAAACTACTCAAGATCTTCTATCATGAAATTCCACAGAAAATCAACAGTAAGGATTTCTGAGGTGAAAACAATTGTGCCTCCCTGACTAATCGAAAAGAATGACTTCCCTCCCCAGTCTCAGCCCCTAGACAATTCAGTCTCTAAAGTAATTCACTAAACCCAAATCACTGCTCAGTAGATCTGAAACACCACTGTCAGCTCAACTGATTTCAGAAATGAAAGTGAAACACTATCATTAGAAGTTTAATGAAATTTTCAAAAGAAGACCGTTCAATTTAAAAGGGGTAAAGATGGCCGGTCTTATGATTTCGGTGGCTGATAATTGGACTGCAACATTAATTTGAACAAATCGGCACCTGTCCCATGTGTTCTCACCTTTATCCAAGTCTCAGCCTTCTCATTCACACCCACCCCCTCCACAGCTCAAGAGTTGATCATCTTATGGCTGTTAGTTTACCCCCAACATATGTATATCCACTATAGGGCTTAAAAAATGAAAATTCATCAAATATCTTCTCAACGTCACATGCCTGGAGTTTGTTATTCCGTGCAGCACAATATGAGCCTTGAGCAAGTGTGTCTGTGAGCTTGACAAAATAGTCACATTCTCTGCCACTGTACGGCATGACAACACAGTCTTGCTCATATCGTGTAACACAGAATCAAAACAAAGCGAAACATGGGAGTTCAGTCGACCTGAGAAGCAAAGAGAATTTTCATTTTTTTCCACCCTGATCATGATTAGAACCCTCTACATAGTTTCAAATAACGATTAATGATGGGTGTCAATTAGTGAGTTGAATCTGCAGCGCAACAATGTGATTGAGGAATGAAGATTTCTAGGTGTAAAGAGAGGAATGTCTCCCGTCACAGACCACAGACCAACAGAGAGATGACATTAACAAAGACATATCTGGTTTATGTACGAGTTACAGCAGGAATGACTTCTGTTTTTGCAGTGATTGATGGAAAAAAAACGTCCATTGGTTAAGCCCTTTCCCTCCCACCCACTCTATTCCCGACGGAGATGCTGTGGTCGAGTCTCCACAAGGCAAACTCGGTTTCCCCCATGCCACAGTCGAGAGCTGCAGGACAGAGGACTGTCGCCATCGCAGGAGCGCCGAGGCCTCGGAGGCTGCCACCAATAAACTCACGCCGCCGCCAAACGTAATGGTGGCCAGAGAGCACACAAATAGCAAAGAGCCGTCTCTCGGGTTAGTAATGGTGCCGTTGATGTCGTCGTGCACAATTAAGGCAAAATTACTCAGGTTTGTTAATGTGCACACACCAATTAACGGGTGCACATCCTCCAGGCTGGAAGTCTACGCCACCGATTACTGGTGACGGTGAGGGACAGATAAAGAGAGAGACGATAATATGTTAGCAGATTGGCATTTGTCTCCGTTCTGTCTTTTAGTACTACTGTAGAGGCTGTACCTTTTCTGTATCGCCCTCACCGAGGCCACCTAGCTGTGGGAGAGAGAAAGACCTCGTCAGCCTTGGGATTTTCTTTGGGCAGCTTTCTCCCCGAGGGGTGGAAGAGGGGACACTGTTGTCTCAAGTGTCCTACCCTGTTATGGCCTCTGCTCTCCTGCAAAGGGGCGCCCTCTGCTGGTCAACTCTTAACTGGGTGTGGAGGTATGGGGTTGATGGGGTACTTACCAGTATCTCACCCTGTGGAGTGGAGGGGAGGGAACAAGGGTGGGGGTGGCAGAGCAGATTATAGTAATAAGAAAATGCAGAACAAAAGAGAGAGAAAAGAGGAGATCAATGGATAGACAGACAGATAGATAGATAGATAGATAGATAGATAGAGAGAGAGAGAGAGAGAAGGAGAGAAGGTGTTGAGAAAGACAAGGAAAAGTGTGATGGATATTGGGAGAGGAAGTGAGTGAAAGACAGATAGACAAGGGAGAATGAGTGAATGATGACAGAGGGACAGAAAGAGACAGAGAGAAAGAGAGAATAGTTACGTGCAATTAGATTAGATTCACTTGGAATTCCACAAACCACGTCATTACAACTGGCAACTTCATTAATGGACACTGGCTCCATGCACATTCTGAATTACAGCAAACAAGAGCATCAGTTAATGGCAACATGACAAACAACTTTGACGAGAGAGAGTCAAATAAACACATTCAATTAGAATAAATAATCGTGTGATTATTTGTTTTCCATGCCGCGAAGAATCATGCCTGCTGAGTGCCCACATGCACACAAAGAACTCACACAAGCGGTGCTAGTTAGGAGAGGTTTCATTTCCTAAATGCAGACAAGCGAGGCAGGGGAGCAGGGTAAGGTGGGGAGGTGTGTGGGGGTGTACGTGTTGATTGCTGATTACTTTCCCCTCACTACTGAATTAAGGAGACTCTCGGGGGCCTGAGGGCTGCTCCCTCTCGGGACATGGAACATTCTGGATGAGGCAGACTGTGGGGGGCTGTGAAGGGCCACCTGAGACATTTGCTTTTAAAGATTCCACCACACACAGGCGCACACAGACAGGTCATCTGGAATATCCATTAGGAAAATAAGAGGAGACACACAGGATACGCAAACCAAAATATAACATTCACACAGCAGATTCAGAAGGAGGGAAAACATGGGCAATAGGAGGTTTGCTGGGAATGATTCTTTTACGAAATAATGGGATGGGTAATGTGACCGTTAATGTGATCAGTACTGTTTATTTCTCAGGAACAGGAGGGCAGGGTGGACAATTACATGTGTGTGTGTGTGGGGGGGGTGGGGGGGGGGGTGGTTGGGGGTGTCATCATTGAGAGGATTGGTCAGAATCTGACTATAATGATGGGATGGGGGACTTCTGCCCTTTAAGGTCAGAGAAAGGAGACAGGAAACCCATACCTGATTAGGAATGGCCCTCTTCTTGTTAGCATGAGTGTTCCTCTGCTGTGCACTGTTGAGAGAGACAGACAGGTGGGATTCAAATCGCCGGCCAATGGACAGCGTCAGACATTCGTACTCACCACAACTTTACAACAACAACAACAAACCTCAAACTACCAATAAAGATTCGCCCTTCACTGTCAATGTTTACGTCAAAAAATATCAGCCATCAAGGAAATAGTGGGAAGATGGAGGGGTCATATTTTAGGGGGGCACTGAGATTAGGATGGCTAGACTGTTAGAGGTCATCGGCGAGGGACAGGAGGCCGCTGCAGGCCTGGTGTGTGCTAGGGTGTGGACCTGGGAGCGCACCTGTTGTTGGGGTGCCCTGGGGAGCCACCGTCGTCCAGCCTTCGGAAGTCAAGGCTGAAAGTGACGTTGACGAGAACCGTTAAAGCAAAACGCATCACCACGGCAACCCCACACACACCGTGCTCACGCCCCATGCGCACGCCTCCCCTGTGGAGGCCGATCGATTCGGGAGGATGCAGAGAGTACAACGGGGGGGATGGGGGTTGGGTTTAAGGTAAACCACTCATCAGAGTTTTGCCACTACAGTTACAAAAACAACACTGTGAGCTATTCAATGAGAGAGGTCTTTTGGGCGGGGGGATCATCGTGCAGCACCGCATCATCAAATGCTTGAGGCCACTATAAAAAAAATGGGGCCACCACGAACACCATGCAATGAATTCATTAAACTACACTCCAACCGAGCGGCATCCAAACCGGTGGCGAGCGGAAGCACTAATGCGTGTTAAGGTCAGGTGTCTACCGAAAACAAGCAAAAAAAAAAAAAAAAAAAATCAAAACCAATCCAAATGCAAAACCCAACAAACCACTTGAAATGACTGTCAGACCACTTTCATTTCCCACAGCAATTCTGGGCCTGCTGCACGCCAAGCTCTCGCTCCTCAAGGTCAGTTTCACAGATCATTTCAATACAAGCAGTGGGAGGTTAAACACAACGCACAAAGCTACGGAAATGTGCACACATTGACACACACACACACACACACACACACACAGACACACTTACTCTCCCTCACACAGTATAAACACCCACCCATCCATGCACACACACACACACACACACACACACACACACACAGTTCTGTAAGGGATGGGAGAAGCTTTCAATATAAAAAGAAAGGATTAACAACTCAAGGTGACGGAGACCATATCAAGAGAATCCATACTTAGCGAAGCCAATGAAGTCTTCATGATTGGTGTTGATGTACGACAGCTCAATGTCAATCATCAGAAGAACCTACAACCAGAGAGAGACAGAGTGCGCAAATGTGTCATCATGTGCCCTCATCTTACACCAAAAGGTCCCACCTCAAACATCTTTAGAATCACAACAAACAGGCCAGACACCGCTCAAAGTTAATACAAGTCTGCCATATTTCATTCTTCAACAACATATGAGCGTACGGCTGATGCAATGAAATGAAACAGGGCCTATGAGTGGAATTATTAACAGGGTGCTGGCCGGGGCTGTAGTGCCTCACCTGGTCCTTGGTCTTGCCCTCCCTCTCCCTGACGTGGGTGGTGACGATCCTCTCCGTCTCCTCTCGCAGGCGGGGGTAAGAGGCGAGCTGTGGAGCCAACAACACATAACTGCAGCGCTGCACGCACGCGCGCACACACACACTCGCCACAGGTCATGGGCAAACGCACACATACTCACACACGGCGGGGGGTATGCATAGGTGCTCCCAGCGCACACACACACACACACTCGCCACAGGTCATGGGCAAACGCACACATACTCACACACGGCGGGGGGTATGCATAGGCGCTCCCAGCACACACACACACACACACACACACACACACACGGCACAGGTCATGGGCAAACGCACACATACTCACACACGGCAGGGGGTATGCATAGGCGCTCCCAGCACACACACACACAGTACATTGGCAGGAACACACACACACACACACACACACACACACACACACACACACACAGGGAGATAAAAGGGAATAAAATCTAATGATGATAAGTGGAGAGGCTGGGGATAGTTGAAAGCGATCATATGACACACACACAAATCCAAAGCAGCAAGGAATACACCATGACCACACATGTAAATGAATACACCGAGGATGACTTCATGAAAACATGAGGGAATGATTTGCATGTTGAATTTGAACAGAGGCCGTATTCAACATGGGATTGAAGTGAACTTAAAAAATGGCCGTGTATTTGAAATGAATTTTTAAAAATGGCTGTGTACTTGAAATGAATTTTAAAAATGGGCGAGGGTAATGGTGATTCCCATCACTTTACTCTTGGTGGTAAAATGTTAGTTCAGAGAAACTGAGAGAAATGAAAAAATAAAGTGGATAGAACATGAAGAGTTTGGTAATAAGAGTAGGAAAGAGATTTCTTTTTCTGCAGTTCCTCCTTCATCCATGAGAGGGCACTTATAAGCCCTGTTGCTATGGTAACACCTGCAGTTTCCACACAGAACTAAACAGTGGGGGGGAAAATTGCTCTGCTCCTCTTAAACTGCCCTTCGCCATTTCACTGTAGCTGCACAGACACTGGCAGGGTCAGCTACAGGTCAGAGAGGAGGATGGTTCCCTCCAGCAGGTAGTAGGTGGGGGAGAAGGATGATGGGAATGGGGGGAGGGGGGATTTGGACATGAATAAATGAAAGGAATCATTCGGAGAGAAGCCAGGAAGGGACTGGCAGTGGCCTCGAGATGGCGGAGAGATTGCGAGGACCACGCGCTCAATTTGGCGAAGTGATTTGCATGAGATTGGCGACACTCTGGTGGTGAGGGGGGGGGGGGGGGGGGGTGGGTGGTGGTGTGGGAGTGGAAGCGGGGGTGGACGCATTCACTCGCCACGCCAGGGGCAGAAACGCAATCCTGGAGGATGGTAGAGGGCTCTGAGGATGACGGCTTTCATGAATGCCTCTACTGATTGGTGTGAGGGGAGCTGTGTGCTCATGGGGGGGAAGGGGAAAGAGGTGGTGGTGGAGATTTTGGGGGGGGTGGTGAGGTGGCGGTGGTGGTGGTGGAGCGGAGGGGAGCATATCCCCCAAGGCTGCAAGATCTCCCAAGGATCTTTCGCCCACAGCCTTGGACATTTCCGTCTGCCCCCGATGGCTGGTTACCTTCTCGGCGCTCCTCATGACGAGCGTGGTGAGCTCGGACACCACCAGGTCCACGCATTTCAGACTGGGCGCGGTCAGTTTGCGGATCTGCTTTTTGACGATGGCCTCGAAGGCCAGGTCAGGCGTGAAGAGGCCCGTTCTAAGGCACCACGAAGGTGTAATTAAGAGGGCACCAGAGGATAAAGGACAAATAATAAAGAAAAAGAAAGATAGAAAGAAGCAAAGAATAGAGGGGTACAGGGAATGGAGAAAAAAAAAGAGACAGGGAGAGAAAGAGAAGAAACTTAGTTTGGTTAGTCAGTCATCTATTATCTACACCTTGGTTAAATGTATTAGCGGTTCACACGTGGGACAAACCACCGGTGCCACACATCTTCACCACTCCTAACGGTAAACTTCCTAAAATGGACCTCAGCAGTGGCTGGTTGTAATCTATGGTGGGAGAGAGAGGCATGCTTCGCTGCTGGAGGAGAGATGTGTGGGGGAGCTTGCCCCGGCAGCTTGTCCCTCGAACCGCCAGCCAGAGATGGCGAGACGTGCGTCCCTGACCATCATCCCTGCACAGCCACGAGACGACCACAACACCCCAGAACACACCACGACAGGCAGGGGAGCCTGCAGAGCCTGAGAATGAGGAGGGGGGGGGCGACATTCACTGCCAAGATCACCCACATCCTACCCTTAGCCATACCCCCAACCTACCCTGAACTCGTTCCTAGAATACAACCCGCGGGGAGGCAGGGATGATGTTACTAACTGATAACCCTAGGTTTCAATCTCATACTCACTCCTTCGAGTGGGTGTCATTTCTTAACTGATGCTAGATACCGGTTAGTGTCAATTCTATGGTGGGTTTCAGGGCAGTGTGAGGTCCCCTCCCCCTCTCAGACTGGTTCGAGGCTCCCTGTGGCCAGGCAGAGGGGTTGGGGGGAGTCGGGGAAGATGGGCGGTGGATTGGCAGGCCACCGTCCCCTGCTGTACCTTGCTGGTGCAATCCCTGACTGTGTTGATGAGCTCCTGAATGACCAGATCGATACATTTGATACAGGGCTCTTTCACCTTAACGATCTGCTTTTTCACGATGGCTTCGAACGCCAGGTCTGGAGTGAACAGGCCCGTTCTGAGAACGCACAAGAGGACAGGCAGACGGGAAGACAGACAAAATGGGGGAGAGACAGACAGACAGACAGACATCAGCCAGACAGATAGACAAAAACAGACAGACAGAGGCAGAGTGAGACAGACAGGAAGAAGAGAAGGGGGGACATAGTAAAACGACAGACAGACAGAGCAAAGGCGAAGAGAGAAAGAGAAACAAGCAATTTGACAGCATTTTGTTAAAAAAAGATGAGAAAACATTCCAAACACGTTCACATAGGGGGAGAGATTTGCACAGTTGAATAGTGCGAGACAGCAAGGAGGAGAGAGAGAGAGAGAGAGAGAGAGAGTAGGAGAGAGAAATGAGAGAAAGAGAGGGGTAGGAAAAAGAGAAAGCGTATGTGGTAAGAGAAAGAGAGTGTAGTGCCAGAAAGAAAGAGAGAATCGTGAGAGAAAGAGAGAATGGTAAAAGAGAGAGAGAGCATGGCAAGAGAAAGAGAAAGAGAGAGAAAGAAAGGAAGAAAGAAAGAAAGAGAGAGTGGTGAGGGAAGGAAGAGAGAATAACACATGTTAAGATCTTCACATGAAAGCACTACTCTAAACATATCCAGCGACTCGGTGCTGGGGAAGACATGATCTAAGACACATTAATGGAATGGCCAGCTCTACGTCAGTGATGCTCTAGAATGCTTTTGATCACACTGCACACTGGAAGGGGGGGGAGGGGGGGTGGGTGCTGAGAAGGAGGGGATGGCATGATGACAGGATGAGAGCGCATCTTTATGGATGTTTCGTCTGTTGGCTAGGCTGGCCGCTAAGTTGGAAGGCCTAAACGCATTGCTGGGGTCCTGTGGAAAGCCCACACCCACCCCCAACCCCCACCCCACTGGACTTGCCTGACACCGTGGACGTTTTTAATGGCATGGCTGATCTCCTTCCTCAGCTCCTTCTCGTCAAACACAATCTGAGAGGGGAAAAGGTCATAGTGAATCACAGTTTCAGTAAAACCACACACACAGACAGGCCGGCAGTAAAACACACACAGGCACACACACAGGCACACACACAGGCACACACACAGACACTTCTGGTACTTGACCAGTCCAGAGGGCAAGCTTACCTTAACCAGCTCAAAAGGGAAGCGCTCGTGAAAGATGCGGTTGATCTTGGCTCCACCTGAGAGCTCCTTTGTGTCCACCTGGTCCCCGGAGCCCTCAATGCGTTTCTCGAAATCCACTCCAAACTGCTGCACCATCCTGCAACGACAAGGACAGAGAGCATTACACTGGGATTCTGACTTCTGTGATACATCTACTCTCACTCTGAGGAGCTCCTCATAACTATGTGACTTCAGAAAAACACTGAAACCATAATAACAATAACAATTAATAATAATAATAATAATAATCTCACTAACTTATAATCATGATTACTTGGACCAACACTGAAATACCAAGTCTTTAATACAACTACTAAGTGATTTTCAGAAATATCATTCATTTTCTTAACTTAATAAATTGTAACTTCAACTGTAAAAACAAATAAAATACAAACAAATAAAAACAAATGAAAACAAAACACTACATAGAAATTTGTATTAAATAAAAACTACATAGACTACATTTTCCCAGGAGCATTGCTACAAAATAAAACACATCATGATGTTCAGAACCATTGGAAATCAGAATTGATATCGATAATAAATTCATTCATTAATTGAGTGCTCCACCACGCCACCCATTCCAGGCTGGAGTCTACCCACTGGAGGAGAGCCTTGGTTTTGCGGGTGGGGTCATCGGGCCTGAAGTTCTTGTACTCCTCCACCTCCTTCTCCAGCGAGAGGAGCTGGGACTGCAGCTTACTGCGCAGGCCAGGCAGTGTGTCCCGGATGTGGTTGGTCAGTTGCTGTGGAGGGAAATTAAGGGGACCCTCATTACTGAACTGTTGAGGAAAACACCGAGGAAAATGGGTGTGTGTGTCCAGCGGGTTCACATTCTTCGCAAAGTAATTAAACGCAAATCCTAAATGTTTAGGAAGTGACTTCTGACTAAATCAGCGAGTGATGGGTGATCTAAGCGCATGCATGTATGCGAGTGGTGTGTAGTGGGTAGACTAACGGGGTCTGCCATGTAGGTGAATGTGGGTGACGCGGCGCACCTGGTTGAGGGTCTTCTGCAGGTGCGGGGTGCCCATGCGCTCGGCCATGTGTCTGTAGCTGGGGTGCGACAGGAAGAACTTCCTCTCAGCGGCCAGCGCAGCTTTGATGTCCTTCCTGCCATCAATGTCCTTCTGACTGCGGTTAACCACCCCAATGTAGCCTGTGGCATGCACACACACGCACACACACACACACACACACACACACACACACACACACACATATATATAAGGGCCTTGGCCAATGGGCTGCAGCTTGGGAGTGCAAGTGACAGGTGATGTGTCAGCATACAGGTGAGCATGTGTGGGTGGAGAATGTGTACGTGTACGTGCAGTGAGTATGCATGCATAATCGTGTGTGTTTGGTAGGTGTTTGGTGTGTGTGTGTGGGTATTTTCTATACCCCTGCGCAAGGGCAGCAATTTGTTTTCCAGGATGTCTCTGGCGTCCGTCCCTTCGTCCATCAGATCCAGTTTGGTGATGACGCCAATGGTGCGCAGCCCTGCAAACCAGATCAATACAGATACAAATCAGCCCCCACTTCTCACCTCACCACACAACTGGGCACACTCGTTCGTGGAAATATTCATTGCTCAAACTACTCTAGTTAGCACTAGTTAGCAATGGTGTTTGCATCCCATCTGAGATAATCATAATCAATAATCATTGCAGTATCTTTTGTAATGAAAATTGAAAAGGAAATTAATTTAAATCATGAGTAGGGATAAGACGACAACACTATTGGCCCAGACCAGGCCGGGGGCTATTTTTGGACGATGTGGCAGGCGTCAAGACTATCGAGCTATTAGCCCCTCATGATTATGGCTATTCGCCTCTCACAATTCTTGTGGTCCCCAACCTTATGGGTTGGCCATTATGGGTTTTCACTGCTTTGTACTGGGTTCACCGCTTCTCACGAACTTGCATGGTTGAGTGGCTAATCCCTAACTTTACTGGTTCAGAGATGATGTGCTTCATTACATCATCATTTCAGCATACTTTGTTAATTTTTCCCTGGACATCATCTTCTGCCCAGACAGTAGGCAGAGCCTTCACTTTATCTGCAGTCCAGAAAATCCTTTCTATCTTCAGAAATGTGGATTTTTTCCACAAAAAACAGGAATCAACAGCTGATATCATCTTCTTTACAGCTACCTTTGCTTTAATAGCCATTTCCATGTCTAGTCACAGGTAAGTCCGCCTCCAGATCGAAGTAGCCCCCCTTGGCCCTAAAAACACCTGTTTTTCTGGCCTGGCTCGACAGAGTGAACACAGATAATGTTGGCTGGAGGAGTCTAAAGGATAATATGGTGCCTACTAATATTTTTGCCACATAGCAGACATTGAACGGTTCAGGAACAATATTTTTTTGTTCAAACTGGTTTAGGAATGACAATGTTAGGGTGGAACCCCAAACCAGAAGCGTTAAAATTTTGTATGTGTTCAGAACAAGCCAATTGGCAAAAAAAAAAAAAAAACCTCCCCTCTTTCCCCGACCGCCTACCCTGTGGGTCGACCTCCTTGGCTATCTTGAGCGCGTCTGAGTTGGCCAGGTCGGTGTTGGCGGGCGTAACGGCTAGGATGAGGCAGCTCTCCTTGGTGATGAACTGCATCAACATGTCTCGGATCTGGAACTCGATGTCGTGGGGCTGGTCCCCCACCGCAACCTTGGTCATGCCCGGCAGGTCAATTAGGGTCAGGTTCAAAACTGAGAGACAAACAGGCAGATAGAGGAGGGACACATGAGGTGAGGAAAGGGCAAAGCCGCATAAGACTTTTTTTTAATGATGCCATCATCTCTGCAACTATGTGTGCTTGTGTGTGTGTGTATGTGTGCATGTGTGTCTCTCTCTGAGTGAGTGTGTGCGTGTATGTGTGCGTGTTTGTGTGCATGTGTGTCTGCATGCGTCTCTCCGTCTGTGTCTGTGTGAGTGAGTGTGTGTGCCAGAGTGTGTGTGCCACGTAGTATAGGCTGATGCCTAGGATGTGCATGTTTACATTTTTTATGTGTGTACATAGTGAGGAAGCATGCACACATACAGCACACGCACACACACCAGTTAGCTCACTGGATGAGTCATATCGGTACAGGTGTCTTTGTTTACACTGCATGAGGAGACCTGAGGGGTATTCCATCAACGGTGCTAATGATAGCGGGGCTTCAGTGATACCAACAACTTTAATACAGAACTATTTTAATGAAACTGTTTTTCAGAAAGAAACAGGGGGCATCTGCAGGATTATCTAGGACTTTCACTAATTACTGTTTTTGTTGATTTATTTGTTAACATTTTTTCCTGCTTGTTGAAATAAAATGTCAATCACATTGTATTTACACACAAACTGAAAATAAATTGCACCCACAACTAAAGACAAATAATTCAATTAATATGCACTTCAAGGCCTGTACTAGTTATTCAGTAAATACTGTCACTCATGTCCATTTTTTTCAGGTTCTTCAGGAATTACAAAGTTAGATTAAAACAAAATTTGATGATTTGGGCAATATTTTTGCCACTAGATTGACGAGGTGACAATATGTAAATGTATCCTTGGTCACAGTGTCCTCAACTGCTACTTGCTGTCAGTGATTCTGACGGATTAGTCACTGTAACGGAAATTTATTAATGTGGATAGTTAACCGGCCACCCAGGTTGTTTAGAAGCATATTTTAAACCATCAACTCACCTGAAATTATTGTTAGCGAGAGCAATGGCATTGAACTCTCTCTAATAGGCTAGGCTTATCTCGCCTGGGGAGACCCACTTGTGTGTGTGTGTGTGTGTGTGTACACACTAGTAAAAGATTCAGAATACCAATGTGGGCATGTGTTTGTGAGAAAGTGTGTGCGTGTTTGTTTAAGCCGGAGTTTGTTTAGGTTTAGATACCATTAGGAGAGTAGACTTTGAGGTTGATGGGAATCGACGAGATGCCCTTGTTAGAGCCTGTGATTCGATCCGTCTCCGCCTCGATCTCCTGCCGCACCTCGTCGAAGTCCACAAACTTCCGACCCTTACAGTGCAAGAACTCTGCATACTCTGTAGGCACAGGCCACGTACACACGTTCAGGGATCAGACAATTTGTCCAAAACAGGTCCAAGGATGGCATTCATTCAAAGATATGTCTTGGCACACACCCACTCACCTGCTTTATTGTTGACCAGCTGCAAGACGAGAGGTCTGCGAGTGACAATTCCTGACCCTCGGGGAAGAAAGTCCCTGAAAAGAGCAACAAGTAACAAACGTTAAGGTTCAACATCCACATCTTTTCAGCACTTGGTGACCACTCGTCCCTGTACTGATCTGTTTAACTCTTTAATGGGTTAGCTCAGGGTCACTGCCTCCTCCGAGTATCTGCTTACAAGCTGGCCTTCCATGTAGGCCCATTCATGGCTAAGCACCACCACCACAGCCCCTTCAACTTACACACCGAAGAGCTATTTTACAGCTGAACTTCATATAGAAACTGTATGTGTGTGTGTGTGTGTGTGTGTGTGTGTGTGTGTCTGTTACACTGTATGCAACCATCCACATTAACTAGTTCATGGATGACCTCAAAGACTCAGATTCTTATTTTGGGTTTTCTAAATAATATGATGATATAATCAGCTTGATAGATTCACATTTCAAATATTGAGCCGTCTGGATGCAACATCACACCACACACAAAAAAAATGGACTTTTTTCTAGGCAACTATACCAAGAGCAATAAATGCTCACCACAGCTGGTCCTCTAATGAACACTAATAATTGATTCAGGGCCAGAATCTCCTTGGTCTCATTACTGTGCGAGTAACTACCCAAAGACTATTCATCCGGCTTTGTTCTCATTTGTAGATATCCCGAGACAGAGAGAGAGAAAGACACAGACACACAGACAGAGAGAGAAGAGAGAGAGAGAGAGAGAGACCGATCCGGGAGCGACACCCAGACACCACCCATCCAGTGGAGTGAGTCAGCTCTTATCTGCCACAGTACAGGAGTGCAGGAGTGTAGTGTGCAGCACAACCCAGCCCCAGACCAGACTCCAGAGATACACGGCTGCCTAGCCTGGCGCTACATCTGGTGTCAATCATAGCCTCTCCTTATCTCCCCCCCCCCCCCTCTCTCTCACACTCTCTCACACACACACATGCATACTAACTCATGGACAGACACACAGTAATACAGACATAAAAACACTTTGCTAGACCTTTCATGTATGAGCACATGAAACACACATACAGGCATGTTGATATGGAAAAGATCAGGCATATCCAGAAAAGATACACAGCTCACAGCAGACCAGCAGCACCGCTGCACTCAGCTCTACAGGCCAACAGCTCTACAGGAGGGTGGGGTGAGGTTAGGTAGGTGCTGGACAGGCATTGGCTGAGTGCTGTTGTGCCTCAGCAGAAGCCTGCCATAGGACAATGGCGTCTCCTTGGAGCACTTCCCCTCATTTCACAAGAGGAGACAGACTCAGAGACGAAACCGCAAATCATGACCTTTCCGTCCGCTGGGGGGAGTTTGCAAATGGCATAATCCATAATGGCCTTCAAGGGGTTTTATGGGCAATGTTTATGGGCCACGATTATGCACATGAACTCGTAAAAACAGTGGCGAGAGATAAAGAGGAACAGAGGGACAAAAGGAGAGAAGGAGAGTGAAAATACATGTAAGACTTATTCTTTCATTCACTCACTCGTTCATTCTTTAGCCAACTTTAGCCAGCAGCATCTGACTTGTAACATGTTAGCACAGGGGCCCCACAAGGCTGTGTGCTCAGTCCGCTGCTCTTCACCCTGCTGACACATGACTGCACACCAACCTACAGCTCCAACCACCTTGTGAAGTTTGCGGACGACACAACGCTGGTGGGGCTCATCACCAAGGGCGATGAGACCCACTACAGGAAAGAGGTTGAGCTCCTGACCACGTGGTGCAGAGACAACAACCTCCTGCTAAATGTTAGAAAGACCAAGGAGGTTATTGTCAACTTCCAGAGAGGCCACACCTGTCACCACCCGCTGTCCATCAACGGCGCTGCGGTAGAGAGAGTGAGCAGCACCAAGTTCCTGGGGGTGCACATCAGTGAGGACCTCTCCTGGACTACCAACACCACATCACTGGCCAAGAAAGCACAACAGCGCCTCTACTTCCTGCGCAAACTCAAGCGGGCAAGCGCCCCACCACACATCCTGACCACAGTCTACAGAGAAACCATTGAAAGCATCCTCTCCAGCTGCATCACTGTGTGGGGCGGTAGCTGCACTGACTACAACAGAAAAGCTCTACAACGCATCGTGAGAACAGCTGAGAGGATAGTTGGCGGACCACTCCCCTCCCTGCAAGACATCTACATCACCTGCCTCACCCGCAAAGCCATCACAATTGTCAAGGATGCAACCCACCCTGCACACTGTCTGTTCAGCCTCCTGCCATCTGGAAAGAGATACAGAAGTCTCCGCTCC